>JAYJMJ010002813.1:0-23798 GCA_036873875.1 Laminaria ephemera | reverse complement strand
CAAGTCAATTTTTAGCACAAGAAAAAGTCCCTACGAGTACGAGTATGCACTCGGGGGGGCTCGAACCCGCGACATTGTATACCCCGACGGTCCGTGCATTCCTGTCCATGGTGGCACAAGTACTACTAATAATAGCTGCTTCGAAGGACCATAGTAATCAGGACCCACGGTGTGCACAAAAACCTATATATTCCACTGCTTTTACTAACCATATGTTGTCCTCATTACTGTGTTCCCCCGGAGTAGCACTAAGGGGAATCGCCGACCTGTATCCTTCATGAGGACATACACCCTCCGAAACACGCGCGATCGGAGTATCACACACACAGCACACAGCTTGCAAATATCAGTTTCGGCGAAATCCTCGATCTCACAGCTGTACGTAGCGTATTTTTAATGTTTAATAAAAAATATCACCTGCATTTGGCCTAGAATATCCTGAAACGCAGGACGTGCGTTCGGGGCATGCTCCCAGCACGCCTCCATAACAGAAAGCTCCACACCCGTCGCTTGCTTTGGGAGTTCAGGGCGTTTCTTGGACGTGACCTTGCGAAAACACTCTTCTCGCCCGTCATCGCTCCACGCCCTTCCCAGGGTCACAAGTTCCCATACAAGTATCGCGTACCTGTGGCGTGCGTTTATGTCAACTAAAATCGATATGGTGGCGGAGGCCGTGGGTTAGCTTTCATAGTAACCGGTAGATGAGCGTGTAATGAGAAGGAAAGGTGGAGCAAGGGTAGCTGGTGGATTAGATTAATACCAGGCCGGACTCAAGTACAGAAGGAAGTTAGATTTCGTGCATAGGTTTTTCTTTTTGGTTTTCCTTAGGTTGTTTCTTTCTGGGAAAGCTTGTGAGTGATCGACGTTGGAGCTCATGGTGCACATTAGAGGATGCCAGAAAGCTATAGCTCCAATATGTTGTATCCACGGGCGCAATCGAACAGGCTCCAACCCAAGGGATCACAAACAGCGAAAACAGGAGCCGACTGCTCAAACATATTGGTTAATGTTTGTTGTACTCGGTGGGTGATACTGGTCTCCAGGCAATGACGGTTGCATATTTGGGGTTTCCTATTCTGTGGCGCGGCATCATTGTTCCTAACTGATGTGGTTCGACTGGGTCTTGGGGTGTGCCCCTTGGAGGGCAGTGTCCGTGATAATATGATTCGACGCTCATGTATGGCTTGGAGTGTTTGACAAAATGGTACTCACTCAAGCAAGGGTCTGCGACATAAAGGTGCGGCCTGTGTATGTTATGTATAGCAGTGAGACCGTTGACAGAAAGGTATCGGCTCCTGCACGTGTGCGTATTTGTGGTTTGTGGTGATCTATACGGCCGGACTCCTGTCCACGACTCTCCTCTATACGGCATAGGGGCACGCCGCGCAACAGCACACGACTGGTTGCGTTACCTACAACAGTATATTCCAACAGTTAAGTTTCTGCAGGATTCGGGCAATGACTTGTCACCCCGTGTGATTCCAGTATTATGAGACGGCATTTTCGTAGTTCGCTTAAGTCTCTACCCTAAACCCAACAACCCCGGTCACTGCTTCCTTACCCGCAGGAGCTTTGTCCGGAGAAATTCCGGTGGGGGGTGGGGGAGCGGCAAACTTACGGTAGTGTAGTACCTTGACAGGTGGACTTCCCCCCCCCCTTGTGAACGGTTGAACAACAAATTGCCCCAACAATGTGTTGTGGGGGGCTTGCACAACCACGGGAAAAAAAACGACGCTTGTGAAAGTTCGCGACAAGCGAAAAAAAAACGTTTATGATTTATACATATTTTGTTTTCGATTTGTGAAAAAGAACGTGCGACATTGGGAAAAGGAAAAAAACTAATACCCCTTGTAGAACAACCACTCACAAGGGGGGGGAGGGGGTAAAGTCCACCTGTGTGTCCTAGTAGCTCTAAATACACCTAGCTCCAGCGGCTTTCCACACAATAAGACACTCACGCGTAGACGTCGGCAGGTTTTCCCCTCTGTGCATCTCCCTTCCCTGTCGGAAGCGATTCCGGAGCCAATGCGCGCCAAGTACAGTGGCACGCCACGGTGGAATTGCCGCTGGGCGGTCTCGAGATTCCGAAGTCTGACACCTGTACTTTCGGGACACGCAAACACGATATTCCAAGAAAAAATCCCTTTTGAGCATAAGACGCGTGCTACAATAGAGGTACTGTAGCACTTTTCGGCGTTTTTTGTTTCTGAATGACGGGGCTCCTTAACCCAAAATCGTCGGAATGCCATTCTTGTTTTGCAATTTTGTTTTTTTTTACACACCTAGGCCATAGTTTTGTTAATCGGGGTTTCACTTCCATTCTTCTCAAAATCAGTTTTTGGGTGGGGTTCAGAGCTCCTTAAGTGAGGAGCCCGAGAAACAAAATGGTCCAATTCTATCGTAGCATGTGTCGGCAGGGCATGGGTGCAAGGTGGTCAGCGAAATCCGCCTCCTTGTTTAACCCTTTTGAGGCCCATGTACACCGCTCAAATAAAACCGACGAGCGCGATCTATTAGGGAGTTTGCGATGTCCAAATTCGGTTGGGATGGAAAAAAATGTAACAACAGTATTGAAACCGACGAACACCGTCACATAAGGCCGACCAACCTACGAAAATAATAGGTAAGAAATTATTAAAATGGTACGAAAACATATTTCTAACCTAAATTTTCGAAGGTTTTTCGTGGGTTGGGTTGGCCTTGGATGGTGACGGTAAACGGTTTCAATACTATTGTTACATGTTTTCGAACCCAACTCCTACCAGACCAAAGTTGGTAGCTCGCAAGCACCCTATATTCACGCGTCTAGGAAGAGCGCGCACCAGTACAAGTATCGTCGTGCTGCATTCGTGTGTCTTGCAGCTCCCTGTACTTCAGTCCGGAACATCTTCCTACCTCAGCAGCTCGGACTGCTTTGTGTGGCGGATGCTGTAATCGCCAGTTGATTCCGGTGAATTTCTCTCGGAAGACCCAGAGGCGAAAAGAGGACAAGAATCCGCTAGGGCTTAGGGCCGACCGGCGTAATTTCACCCCTGGGCACCCAAGGCATTCGGCCTACCGGGTCAAACGTCGGCCGCGCAAATGAAAAGGAAACCGCAACTTATTGAAGGGGGTGAAGGATCTGATGGATCTAATACTTAAATAAAACGATAGGGGTAGCACAATTACTTCCAAGGCCCCCCGCCTGGGGATCTCCACACCTCAACTAAAACACTGACTTCTGAAAAAAATGGAAGGGCAACCCCCGATGAACAATCCCACGGCCTAGGTTTAAAGTCGAATGCTGCAACAGTAGTGTAAAACACAACGGTGTTGGGTACTTGTTCAGTGGAGGAGCCCTGTGGATCAGAAACGGTTACGGCCAAAAGTGTTCCACTCATCGTAGCCTTGCTCTTACGTTGCTGTCTATCTGTATGGCTTCTACGGAGAACTAGCATGATTGGACACGGGATGTCGTGCTCGGGAAACCAGCAGTGTCGTATAAGGATGGGCGGGGATTCCATGTTCGACCTATCGCGGGATGGGCAACTTGCTTATATCGCTGAACGGAAGCAGGCAGCCTACAACAATATCGTAATGTGCCAAGTCAAGGGAGCAGTAGCAGCATACGTTCGCGCACTAGATGAAGACATAGCAGACGGAGAGAGAAACGCAGGTCCGCATGTGGAGCGTCATCGAGTCGCTTAGCCACCTTCATGCACGAGAAAGCGCTCAAGCGATCGTGGAACACGTAAAACCATGGCTGAAAGAGAAGCAGGACATGGCGGCTTTTCTAGAGCAGCAGGAGCAGCAACATACTCAACATCAACAGCCAGGTACAGTAGAGTCGGAGGAGAAAAACGAGGATGCGCAGGAGGAACAAGTGCAACAGGTAGAGCAGGAGACGCAGCAGCAGCAGCAGCCCCAGCAGTCCCAGCCTCAACGGCAGCCACAGCCACAGCAGTCCCAGCCGCAACGGCAGCCGCAGCCGCAGCCACAGCAGAAATAACAGAACTAAGGGCTGAACGGGGATGATGAGCAGGAGGAGGTGGTCGTCGAAAGTACAGAGCTATGAGAAGGAAGTGAATCGCAACAGGAGGACGAGGCACCGCCGCAACAGCAGCTGCTGCCGCCGCCGCCGCCGCCGCCGCCGCCGCCGCAGCAGCAGCAGCAGCAGCAGCAGCAGCAGCTGCTGCTACAGCCTACGGCACCGCCGACACCGCCGCCTTGGCCACCGCGACTATCCCCTAAGCAAGGCAGCGAGCTATACACGAGTACGGGCGAAAAAGGGTGTTGGGGAATCGGTCTGGCGATACGACCGTCGCACGGAACGACTGGTAGGCGGTCGTACAGCCACCCGGATGGGCGGGCGAGCAGGAGAAGAACAAGGATGATAGGACTACACGGGTGCTATGAAAGGGGGATAGTTCAGCAGGTTTTCGCCGAATATTTTCTGACTGATGGGGGTCCTCAACGGAGGCACCACTCAATGTCTTTGGTGTGCTACGTCACGATTCGGTTTATACCTAGGCCATGGGATTGACAGTCAATCGAAATACACTTTCATTTCTTCTCAACGTCCGTACTCGTATTTGGGTGAGGTAGAGAGAGCTTCAAGTGGGGAAGCCTCAGAAGTTTTAGGTCATAACCCGACCGTAGCACCCGTCCTTAGGGGATTGTGTCATTAGGGGACTGTGCCGTTAGGGGACTGTGTCATTGGGGGACTGTGTCATTAGGGAGACTGGCGGCGAGCTCGACTGGTGAGGTCGGGGAAGCATCATGGCAGGAAGAGGAGGAGCAGGCGGAAAATAGAAAGGGAACGTGAGAAACACAATATCATCCTTAGCCTGCGGGTTTGAACCGCCAGCGAGGAATCTCAGGTCTATTACTTTGAGTTTTGATCATTCCGTTAATCTGCGATATTTCTAGACCTCTTTACCTTTTTATCCTGCGGTGGAAGTGAGCAAATGTAAACTTGAGCGCGCCAAAATCCTCGGCCAAAGCTGTTTGGTACGCCGATTTGACTTCGACAGGGGTAGAACACAACATTGCACCAACAACGATCCCGTGGCACCCGATAGCGTGCACGTGCACATTGGACGCGTGCTACCAACGAGGTAGGACTTTTTGGCTTTTTTGTTTCCTAAAATGACGGAGCTTCTTAACACAAAATCGTCGGAATGCAAGTTCGCTTTTCTTGCAATAGTATTCGTTGCGTACCTAGGCCATGGGATGGTTCATCGAGTTAAGCTCACATTGTTTCTCAAAGTTGGGTTTTGGGTAAGGTAAATACCTCCTCAAGTCAGGAGACGAAGAAAAAACTATTACGGAGGACCATAGTACCATAGTAATCAGGACCCACGACATACACAGAAACCTATATATTCCACTGTTTTTACTCACCACATTTGGTCCTGATTACTATGTTCCTCCGTATTAAGTGCATCTCTACCGTGGTATGTGCCATTGCGTACTACTGGACATACTATTGCTCTATGTAAAAACGCAACTCTTGGGCTACCTGTGTAGCCCCCCCGCCGGCCCCGACGGAAACGCCACCGCCCAAATTCCGAGGAAGGGGTACGCGCTCGAATCGGTGGCACGATGAGGCTACACAAAGCCTGCGGGATTCAACAAACTCGAGAGCATACACTTTGTTTGCTCGAAGGAACTACCTGCTGAGCTATTTCGGTCATCATTCTATCGAACAGAGAACTGATTGTGGTTGTTGTTTTGTCGCACACCTTGGCCCTGAGCATGCCGTCGAGCAGCACGTTCTCCGTCTTGAGGTCCTTGTGGACGATATCTCCCTCGTGCAGCGCGGCCATACCGTGCGCAACCTCCTTCTCCAAGCGGTGCCTGTGCACGGGATCCAGTTCCACCTTTCCATCCGCCCTACATCTTTCTAGCAGGGACGACAAGTTCCCGTTCGGCATGTACTCCGTCACGAGGATATACTGGGCGTGTAATGAGAAGGAAGTGTGTGACAAGGGCAGCGGGTGGATTGCATCAATATGAAGCCCGAAGTATATACAGAACGGAATTCGACTTCGTGCGTAGGATTGCTTCTTTGGTTTCCCTCATTTGCTTTAAGTTGTTTTGTGAAACACGCTTGATGAGTGATCGATTTTGAAAGCTTATGTACACATTATTGGAAGGCAAAAATTGTTGCGAATGCAATACAAAATAGGAATACCAACGGCATTGGGTGGTTTCTGAATCGAGGAGCCTCGTTACTTAAAAGCAAATCAGCCGAAACGTGCAATCCCTATCGTAGCATGCCTCCAACACTGACCTCTGGATCGGAGTGGCCGTACAGCTGGACGATGTGGTCAGAGTCTCGCATCTTCTTCAAGGTTTTGACCTCCTCGTCGAAACACTTTTTGTGGTATTCATAGCGACCGTCGCTCGCCGCCGTCGTGTTCAACACTTTGGCTGCGCCATTCCTTCCTCGCCAATCCACCAAGTACACCTATCCGAACAACCATATACAGTGGGTACCCTGATTTAAGAGCACCCCGTGACAAGCCGAAGCAAGCGCTCTTAACTACACGTTGCTCCTATCTGTAACGGGAAATGTATAGCTTTTTACATAGGCGGGATATGCCGATGTCACGGCTCTTAACCCTGTTAGCACTATAACGCTATATAGCCTATAGGGCCCATGAAATGGGCCCAAATTTACGTCGTATTACTTGGTTTTAAAGGCGAGCTCATTGAATGGACTTTGAATTCCCCGTTTACCACACCAAAGCTTTGAAAAGTGATGCACTGTCTGCTGTGGGGGGCCCAAAGAGTCCGGGCTCTTTTGACATCATGGTCGTAGTTGATTATTTTTTTGCGGTTTCCGAGTGGGTGCTAACAAGGTTAGGTCCCGACTGCTCTCATCTTTCATGCTCGTAAATCGGGGTATCCACTGTCTGGCAATCAGAGGAAGAAAATCAGCGTCACCGGAATGAACAAACGAAGGAAGTACACACCAAGCTTGAAGTTGTTAAGAACAGCAGTTTAGTACGGAGGTGTTGGAAATACTTAAAACTCTAGCTTAGAGATCGCCAGCAACCAAGAAGGGACGGGTGTGTGTGACAGACCCACACATACCCAGGGGATGGAATCTGGACGCGGCTTGGGATGTAAAGTTAGAAAGTAGATTAGCACGTAATGAGAAGCAAGGGTGGAGCAAGGGAAGCAGGAGGACTAAATTAATACCAAGTCTGAAGTAGGTGAATAGAGGAGTTAGAGTTCGTGTATGGGTTTCCGTTTTTGGTCTCCATTGGTCTATACTTGTTATTTTTGAGAATTGTGAATGGGTGATCGACGGTGAAGGTAATACTGCACATTTTCTCATGCCAAAAACATTTTTAGTAGCGACGGTACTCTCGCCTTTGATGGCACCCTGTCGGGAAAATAGTTTTGTACGAGATGATACGATATCTTATCCGATCCTATCATATGATTCGATATTATATAATAGGATATCAGGGGTATACTTTAAATAAGCTAAGCTAGCGCCGCGGTCGAACACATGCAATCGTGCGCTTTCGTTGGTTTGCCGAATTACGTTTCCGCTGAGATACGGATTCGATCCCGGCAAGATGCTCGACGTGATTGTCAAGATATTTTACCAAACCCGTGGTGTCAACTTTTTGTTAGAATTTTTCCATCTTGGCTGTTTTACCTGCGACGACCCCCCGGAGCCGATGAGGAGATTGTCAGTTAGATCCACGCTGCAACCGGACTGGTCGAAGACTGCGACCTCCACCATATCGAAGCCCTCCTCCTGGACGTGTGCTGCATCTGCGTCATTGGCGACGCCTTTCTGCACACGCCCAGCAGGGTAGAGAAAAACAACGGGAGTGTCCTTTGTTTCACTTAATTGTAGGGAAAGGCACACGAGTTCATCATATTGCCCATACCTGCACACAAAGACAGAGATAAACAACTGGAGTTGGCCTGTTTGGCGGTCAAGAAGGATCTCACGCCAGGCATTTTCCACGGCTGTCACAGGCAGTTGGACAGCATTCCGCCGGGTAGACGTTTTAGACTATGGACGACCGCGCTACTTTTAAGTTCTTAATCCTGCTTCGAAAAGCACAAAATTTGGTGCTGGCTGGTCCTCAAGACACTTCTCCCTAAAGATAATAGTGTCTCCACCATATTCCTCACTCATCAGCTCACGTGGTCGCCCCTTTTCTCACTCACTTCCAGCACCGTTAGCAAGATGTTCGTAATCTCCAGCACGCCTTGCGCACGACTCTTTAGCAACCTTTCCCCTACTGCACCGGCTCTTCTCGGGTCATTCTTGTTGTTGGAGTAGGTTTCCGCGACCTGTGTGCATACACAGTACATCCATAGTACGAAGAAGGTTGTCAGTGTGCGTGGCGGAAGCAACGAGAGTGCCTGTCTCTCCTAAAGCCACCCACCCAACTCACGAGCACAAAGATATTCGACAGCATGATCCCATGAAAAAAAAATGACCAACCTAGTAAGAACGCCAGGCTCACTCTTGGGGAGGCGCTATTACGGGGGACCATAGTAATGAGGACCTACGATACACACAAAAACCTATACATTACCCTATTTTTACTGATCATATTTGGTCCTAATTACTATGTACCTCCGTAATAACATATTTTTTTATATATGTAAAATTGGGAGCAACGAATTGCAGCAATCGAAGGCACAGAGGTGGCTCCATGAGTTCGACCCAGTATGACTTGTAGAATGAGTACCAACCCCTGTGATTGCTCTGTTCCAACCAACCCAACGCCAGAGAACAGAGGTTGCGGGAGAAATATTGACGATAGGAGAGGGTCGTCCACGTCGCCCCAACGACTCGGTCGTTGATGGGGCGGCCTGTCCCCCTGCTCTTGCAGTGGAGCGGACGCCGCGAACTCCTCGGGTATTCCAAATTTACATCACTTGACTTTTTTGCGGCAAGCCGTGGTATGCCATGGCTACCCGCGGCGACGCCCATGGCTATCCACGGCATGCAGCGGCATGCCGTGGCAACCCACGGCAGTGTCCGTGGCAATCCACGGCAAGAATTGCCGCGGCTTGCCACGGCAAGGTCCCTGGAAAGCGCCACGGCAATGCCCACGGCAGTACCCACGGCACGCCACGGCAAGGCCCACGGCAAATGGTAAGGTCCACGGAAAGGTCCGTGGCCATACCCACGTCAATATCTACGGCAAGGCCCATGGAAACGCCCACCGACATGTCCACGGCAATCCACAGTAATGCCCACTGCAATGTCCGCGGCAGCGCC
Source organism: Laminaria ephemera (assembly GCA_036873875.1). Lineage (NCBI taxonomy): Eukaryota > Phaeophyceae > Laminariales > Laminariaceae > Laminaria > Laminaria ephemera. Next base: position 14,551 of record JAYJMJ010002813.1, on the reverse strand, counting down.
AACGGCAAGGTCCGCGGCAAGATCCACGGCAATGTCCACGGTACTGACCACGGCAATAGCCACGGCCGTGTCCCAGGTGCATGGTAAGTTCCACGGCGAAGTCCACGGCAGTGGTACTGCCGCGGACATGGATACGATCGTGGACAGTGCCGCGGATGTTTACGCGGGTGTTGCCGCGGATACACCCTCGGCTGTTTCCGTAGGTACTGCCGCGGACACATGGACACGGCCGTGGACATTGCCGGGGATATTACCGTGGATACCACCGTGGCTGTTGCCGCAGAAAATGCCAAGACTGTTGCCACGGACGTTGCCGTGGAAATTGCCGTGAGGATTGCCGTGGCAAGCCGCGGGTCGCCATGGCATGCCGCGGAAGATGCCGCGGCTTGCCGTGGTTCATGCCGTAAAAAAGTAAAATAATGTGCATACATGCTGCCTGGCTGCCTAGAAACGACTCTAATTATAGAGTTTTTCCATGCTTGCATAATCCCCAGACACGTACGACAGCCCTCTCGAGTGGTCTGCTGTAAGCCTCGAACCTCGCCTCTCGAGCGGTCTGCTGCAATCGCTCTTCGGTGTCGAGTGGTCTGCTGTTAATCTCGCGCATCTCGCACCGACAGCAGTTCCGTGCTTTATTATCTCGGGAAAATACATCCTGCAAACACACACACCTCCAAGCACTTGTGGCAGTCACGGTACAACAGCAGCCGCGCTGTAAGTTCTTTCCTTTCTGACAGCCAATGGACGCTGCTTCTGTGTTTATGTGTACTACGTGTGTACGCTTCTTCTGTTTGTATGAGTGGTGATTATTGTGTGAGCTGTCATAGGAACACGATCAAGAAAAGCGGTGATTATTCTTTTCGAAAGCAGCAATCTGACTCTTAGCCGCGCAGCTCAAAATCAGCACACAGCAGCATTACATCACAGCAGCGGTACAACGGCAGCCAGCCGCGCTTCAAGCTCTTGCCTTTGTGCCAGTAGTCACGGTGAACGTGTGGGTGGTTGGTGCACACAGCAGGAGATCGAACCACGACAGCATTTTCACGTTCAATGCAACAACCAATCACACATCGTCGGGCCACATACCAGGTATACGAAGCATACAGCAGCAGCAACTCATACATATCATTAGAACGCCTGTGTTCCCCCTTTTCGACTTTCGACGCCCCCGGGATATCAAGTCGACCATATCCCCAAGGGGAACCTTGTATAAAAGTACGAAATGTGCGTATACGTACGTACCCAAACCACTGCTGGACCAGGTATGCTGCTGTGTGTGGTGTGCAGAACACGGCCTGACAAGAATTATATGTGCATTCAACGCAGGATGATGACACCTCGATACATTTCGGAATATGTCTCTTGAGCTGGCAAATGTATCAACCGGCCAACCTTGACCAACTATCGATTTTCATCTTCAGCAACTTCAGGTCAGCAAGGGTAGACATTATCGATTTTTTACTGGCGTGGGCTGTGTAAGCCGAATCTTCACTCGCCCGATGCAGAATCGACAGAGACATTGCTCGGGTCGTTCCCCGGCCATGGCTGATCGTACAAAGCACAGGGAATTACGATAGAGCTCTAATCGTTCAGTCGACATAGCTCAGTCACCGACGTAGCCGACGTCAACCTCAAGTCGCCAGCTACTTCCTTGTGCTTGTGGGCGTTGCGCAACAAAAACGACATATTATTTCTACGCTCGCGAGGTACCTCCAGCCGATGATCAAGTGAGTGAGCGCCGCGCGCGCGATCGATTCTGCCTATTTAATCGAGTGGATGAGGGTTGAAACCTTACACAAAATTGCAATATAACCCGCTGTCCGCGAACGCTGCTACTTTTGACCTTTCGATCGGATGGATGAGGGCTGCAACCTTACGAAAAAATTAAATGGGACCCACTCGCGATTTTTTCTTTTTTTTTTTTTAGCTTTTCTGGGAAAGTAACGCGATCGTATTTCCCGTAATAATTAATCCAGGTACGGCATATGCCTCCTCATTGATCTATTAGTTCCAAATTAATATGGGCCCGCTGCCATCGGAGCGGAGGGGCCGCCTCTAATCCCTATTTAATAGTAATATATGTTTGCTGCAAGCATTTTGACAGGGGTTCCTATTTTTAGGCGCAATCAAAAGTAGCAACCCGCATTCACTCAACAATAAATACTCGTACAATAAGACAACCGCTGACCGTATACTCTACTGGTCTGAGGCTGTTGTTGTTGTTTCTGCTGTGTTATGAATAGCCCACAGAGCGGCAACGCATGAGCGGCCAGCGCAAGTATCACATATGTATCAGTTGTCAGATGCCATTGTAAACTTAAAATATTGGAGGGATTGCCATGGGCCGGCGCTGGTGGACCGGCCCGGGGTTGGGCAGGGCCGGCCCATCAACGTTTCGTACGATGGGCCGCGGCCAGGACTGGGCAACAAACTTTCGTATGATGGGCCGCGGTCCGGCCAGGCCTATCAAATTTTCATTTGGTGGGCCGCGGCCCGGCCCGGCCCATCAAAGTTTCATCTATGGGCCGGGGCCCGGCCCGGCCCGTCAAATGTCAGACGACGGGAAGCGGCCCGGCCCGGCCCATCACATTTTCAACATTTCAGGGCCCGGCCAGACCCGGCCCGACCCGGCCCACCAAATTTTCAAGTGTTTCGGCCTGGCCCGGCCTGGTCCATAACATTGGCAGCGAGGCCCATGAGGTCGGCCCATGTGCTGTTCCGTACTAAAAGGTGTATGCTGACGTGTTTTTTGGAAAGTATTATTTGTTTTTTGTTTTTTTACCTTTCTGGGTTCCGTGGACCAGCTGCACCCGGCCGATGAAGCATACACACCCACGCGTACCCACACAATACTGCTCCACTAACGGCCCGGTCCGACGGCTTCTGTCCCGACCGGGAGACCACCACTTTCTCCTGCAGCTACGGCAGCAACAAGAGCTGTAGTAGCAGCAGCAGCAGCAGCAGCAACAGCAGCAAGCACCTGCTGCTGCAACAACACCTACCTCCTTGATATCCATCTGTCACCCGAAGAGAGCAAACATAACGACAACTGCAGTGGTCGTTTGGCGGGGGCTTCTTACGCTACATAAGCAGCAGTCCTCGCTCACGGTTCTACAACGACACACATGAAGGTGACTGTCGCTTCAACTGTCGGTCAGACGATGTCTCCTGTCACGAAGGTTTCACCGGCGGTTCGGTCCGGCCTAAACCAAGGCAAAAACATCAAACGCTGCCAGGGTCACGGAGACGCCACGGATTGTCCTCTCTACACCCATAACGGCACCAAGGCTTTGATCAGAAATTTACACAAGGACCACGAAGCACAGTGGAAGTTGGTTCTCGACGCTAGCAGCAAATCAACGCAGGCGAAGAGTCAGCACGCAGAGGCGCTCGTGCAGATATACTGCTGTACTCTCGTCAAGCTTGTGTATGGAGTACTACTACTGTAGTTAGTTACACAGCGGAACTGAGAGCGAGTGTTTGCCTTTTGTTTACTCCAGAGGCAGGCTGTACTCGGGCTGCATGTTGGTATATTACTGCTGGTTGTGTCCCATTTTGCACATCTCATGGGCCGCGGCCCGGGCCGGCCCGTGAAACATGTGGGCCACCTCATGGGCACGGTGGACGCCGTATGGTTCTATCAATATAGTAGCAGTAGTACACCACATTTCATGGGTCGCGGCCCGGACCGGGTCGTGAAAACACGTGGGCCGCGTCATGGGCTCGGGGGGGCGGCCCATGTAGATGCCCACATATCATGGGCCGCGGCTCACATATCATGGGCCGCGGCTCGGCCCGGCCCGGCCCATCATATTTCTCAGATCAGCCCGGCCCGGCCCGACCCGTCCTATCGGCCCATGACAACCCCTGAAATATCGCCTATACCTCGTACACCAACCACGAAATAGAGGCCTTGTTGAAGACCGAAACACCGACAACGCGTGTGCATGTTCGATGTATCAATACAAAAGTTTGACTGACCTCTCGATACAGCTTCAGTCTCCTGAGAAGGGCCTCTATGTGCCTCTTCAATGGATCGGGGGGCTGTTGCTGCAGGTCTCCGTCCTGCAATAGAGAGAAGATGGAAGGGTACCATACTATGAAGAACGTGTATGCACAACAACAGTGAGCCGGATTCGATATTTGTGCGTAATACCATGTTGCAGCTACATCAGTCGTGACGTTCTACGCTGGTTCGTAACGCAGGAGATAAACCATCGATGTAGACTTCATTGCATACGCCGAGCATTGTACTCGTAGGTATCTTAGGCGGCAACGTAGAAAGCTCTTGCAGCGAGAAATCAAAACATTCTCGGCCCGAAAACAAGTTCAGGCCAGTCCCAAAAAAGCGTATGTACAATATACCACGGCCTCGGAGAGAGTTCCATTTTCCTTAACATCTGGGATTACGAGCTCGGAAAAACCTCCTGTAGTCAGTGTCGTTCGTTTTGTTTTCTTGCTTTAGATACACACCTGGTACCGATTACAGTCTGTGGGCTCGGACCCAGGGTGGAAATACTGAGCTGGAAGTACGAGTATTCGTATTTCTTGCTGCTGCGAGGACAGACAGTAGATACAGCGGGTGCTGCTCCACTACTATCACGGCGAGCGCTGCTGCTGCTGCTCTATGCTGATCCTGCTGCTGCATGGTGTATACTGGTATACAGTAGTAGTACCCGTGTAAGAAATAGGTACTCAGTGGTTTACGTTATCGATGGTCAGTAGCAATGACCTTCAGTGTTGTTGTGTTGTTATCCAATCGACGTACAGACCGAGCTGCATAACTTGTACCGTTTCGTACATGTATGTTTTGGCGTTACATTTTGGATGATACGCGGATCCAGGCTTGCGATACGAGAATCTTTATACGATCTCTGATCGTCACACTCGCTCTGGGCCTTGTCTCACCGTACTTGTGGTGTTTGTCTATGTGTTTGCCCAAGAGAGCCTGGTGCATGTCTGTGCAAGCTTGGTCGGTCACACATCTGACTGACGCAGCATCATCTCGGATCAGCCCAACAGCTACCCGCGCCGCCTCAACCTGATCGATACTATTCGGTCATCCACTGCAAAATTAGAACAACCCGGGTGCAACCGACGGGTCTGGTCAGCGCAATGCTCGCTGCTATTAATAGACGCCACTAACAGTTGTCGTTTTTAGATACGTAGGTGATATTCTAGAAGAGTTACTATACCACTACCCGCATACTCGGAGTCGGTGGTTGTTGTAACATATACGTGGTGGTCTACTGCCGCAGCTGCTGCTGTGGTTGCACTAGTATATTATGACGACGAACGTACACCCCACTTGACAATGCTGCCGACTTCGGGATTTTACACTGTTGTGCCTACTTCACCTCTGGACCAGTACTGGGATACGCGTTGCCGGCAGCGAGGATTTTTTTTTAATACGACGAGCGTACCCCTCTTGGCAGTACTACTGTCGTTGCTACGACCTCGGGTTTTTATGCTGATGTATCTACACATCTAGGCGATCATGGGCATATGCGGGGCCGGCGGCGGGCATCAGCCCGCCGCTGCGAAGCCCAGCTTGTACTAGCCATGATATTTCACGAGTACCTCGCCCCAGGCATGATACGACATGTGTATTGCAGAAAGTATACTTCTCAACACACCAAACTGCTCACCTCGTGCCGCTCTGCATCGATCCTCTCTAACTCTTGGATGAGGCTCACTAGGCGTGACTGTAACAAAGCGTCAGCCCCTTTCGTGCTGGTAACGAGGTAGGACGTGAGGGCCACTAGTAGATTGAGAGTAGGCCTCTCGTTGTGCCCCATCATGCCGACAATGTCTTCGTCTCCGAACGGTGGATGAAAGCCTCCCGGAGTCGCTGTTGAAGTCTGATGAGCAAAGAATGGCCATCATGCCAGTGGAAGAACAAAGCATCAACAGGCAGGTTTTGTTGTGTTTGTTTTTTATTTCCATCTTGTTTCATCGCATCTAATTAATACCAGGTATCAGGGGTCTTTGCACTCTTTCTTCACCTCCCTCCCTTTTCACAACTCAGGTTCGGGGTCGCATAGCTGGCACTCCCAGCCTCTCCCCACTGCCGTGCATGCCTTCGTTTTTAACGCGAAAATATTTAAGCATGTTCTTCTCTCGTTGACTCGTGTCGGATTGTGCATGCACATGCTACTCGCAAGCGCGTTCTGCGTGTCATTGTTTGCACAAGAACAATTCCGTCGGGGGGGGGGCGAATTGGCGAAGTCGACCTTCTCAGTAGTTCCGGGGTTTACCACTAATTTTATACAAACTAGATATAACATCTCGGGGTGTTGCTTTTCGCTTGGGCCTGAACAGGAAATGACAGTACGTTGTAGAGGATTTGCATAAACCTTCGCGGGCGTTCTGATTAACTGTAGAGTTCGAGGCTTGGAGAGACCAAGACCCACTCTCTCCCTCCCTCGCTCTTTCCCCTATTACAACGAAAAAATATAATCTCATCCGACCGCGGGGCGGTCAGGCCATCCGGATATGGGATTTACGAATACACCACCGTAGTGATTCAAGAGGTCTGGTACCAGTGAATCCAGGATGTTAGCCACGGGGTTATCGCGCAAGGAGCGCCACGCCGAGGTTCAAAAGCTGAGGCGAGAACTTCAGGAGTTGATAGCGAACAACCAGGCGTCTTTGATGGACACCATGAGGAACATGATGGTCTATTTCACGAAGGACAACCGCCGATTGGCGTCCGGCGGCGCCAAGGGCGGGGCTGCCATGTGGAGATCCCAAGAAGGGCAGTACCCGCTGCTGTGTAGGAGAGCCTAGGACGGGCACTACCCACGACTTTACGGCTACTCCTGCTGGAGAAGCTGCGCTCGTACGAGATACAGAGAGACGATTTTTCGCGATGGTGATTGCCGAATTTTCGGAGACATGGGATGCAGAGAAGCTGTTGTTCCTGTCGGGGTTAGTCCTGTGAGGGATCAGCCAGACTAGCTCGAGCGGGGTGGAGATCGGCCAGAGAGCGCTGGAGTGAGGGCTTTATACCCCGGTAGTGCATTTGGTGGTTTCGGTCTGCCTTCCTCACGGCATACGAGAATGTGGATTTCAAGTACCCTGCCGCACCAGAATTTAGTGGATTCAAAGAACGCTCCATTCCGTGGACGAGAGGCGCTAATTTCCCCGCGAAAGCAATAATAGGTGGTTTGGGTGTCTTCGTGTCTGACCCTACGACACACATTCCCGTTGGCGAACTTGGTACTGAGGACGATGTTTTTATCGCTATGATCGAGGGTTTAGCCCTGACAGTGCTCATAAGAGAACGCCGGCTTGGATGTTCTCGTCGACTGCGCTCAAGGCCAACAACGATAAAATCATACTGCACAGGATTGTTTCGCCAAGGGAAGCGTGGGACGCTTTTCATGCTTGATACGGTCACCAGGCAACTGGGGCCAAGTCGGAGCTTTCGCAACGTCTCAATAGCTTTAAGATAGAGCCAGGGAGCAATCCGCTTCGGGAGATGGGAAGATAGAGGGTCTTGCTGCAGAGATGCGTTTAGCAGGTACGGCGATCGAGGATCACATGCTATACAGCGCCTTCGTCGATTATCTACTGCTCGAGTACGAGATGGAGGCAAGAACGTGGCATCTCGCGACAGCATCGAAAGCGATGAGACAATTATGACTGTTCGATAGAAGAATCACCGACTTTTTGGAAACAGGAAGGAAGGGTCGAACACAGTCCATTCAATGTACGCCGGCGACAGTGCCGGCGGCGGTCGCAGGAGAAGGGGAGGCCGCCGGAAAGAAAGAGGCGGGCGATGTAGAAATAACGGGCGAGGCGGAAGAGGCACTAACGAGGACGATGGTCGCTTGGCCGGCGGTAAAGGCACCAACGAGGACGGTGGTGGCTCTGCCACGGCTGCCGGTGGCGATGGCAGCAGCGCTAAAGCCGCCGAAGGTAGTATCCCCGTACGGGGTTGCTTCAAGTGTGGCAAGAAGGGTCATTGGTACGCCGACTGCACGAAGAAGCTATAAAGCCGATGAACCGGATAGAGGCACACTGCGGGCGTCTAGTTCAGCTGTGTTGGCGGTATTGAGTAAGGTGGAAACAAGGGACGACGAAGGTGGGGATGTTTCGGTCCAGGCGTAAGCTTTCCAGGCAGAGGAGACAGGCGAGCGCTGCGATGCCGTATGCAAAGTGGGGGATGGGGAGTTGGCCTGGCAGGTAGGAGACGAGACCTGGATTTGTGATAGCTGGTAGTCTACTCACGTGACGCCTGCGCTGGCCACCTACCAATTACAGAGAATGTAGATCTTGAAACCGCGCATCACCGACGGTACAGCTCGCTCGATTGAAGGATACGGAGATGTCGACGGTTTTCGTTGAGTCCGGAGACGATCTTGAGGACGTCTTGCTGACTGACGTTGCGCACGTTCCGGATCTCCGCAACCACCTATTTTCGCTGCCAACTCTCGTAACGAACTGACACGTTTTCGATGGGCGCCCCGCGGGGCTTGTCGTCCGACTCAAGTCAGAGCACTCCATCGTATTTCCGTTGGGTGGGGTCTTGTTCAGTTTTTACGGCCCTAGGGTCGACAGCAGTGCCACAGTGGGGGAAGTGCCTGTGATGTACTCTCTCCGAGGCAGCCGCCCAATAAGTTTGCGATTTTCACCAATGACTTCCCAAAACGTTGCCGGAGACTCTTACGAGGTTCTACTCCACAAGACCCCGGAGCAGCACGGCATCGTCCTCGAGGGGCAACTGCTGGAGCGCAAGAGGTGCTCTATGGCGAAGGGTCTTCGTAAATGTATCAATCATTCCACGCACACATGAGCGGAACATAAGCTCGGGACGCGTGTTACGATAAAGGTAGCACTTTTGGCTGAAACGGTTTCTGAATGACGGGGCTCCTTAACCCAAAATTGTCGGAATTTCATTAATTTTTTGCAATCTTTTTCGTTGTATACCTAGGCCGTGCATGGGATTGTTCATCGGGTAGCACTTTTATTTCTCCCCAAATCGGTTTTTGGGAGAGGTGTAGAGAGCTCCTCAAGCCAGGAGATGAACGAAAAAAACAAAAGTCGCACCTCTACCGTAGCGTGCGTCTCGGGAGGGTTTTTGGGAATTTGGTGGACCTACTGTCGTACAGTCTATCGGGAGGAAACGGTACACTCTCATGGTGCGCGACGATGTTTCACGGTATAAGTGGGTGTAGTTTATGCACCACAAGTCTAACGCCGCGGAACAGTTCGAGCGGTTCCTTGCGGACACTCGTGCAGATGGCGTCCCTTCCAAGGTTGTAATTTCTCGATGAAGTGGTGGTGGTGAATGCCGCAGGGGGGATATGGAGACCTTTTTGTAGATCGATAGGTATCAAGCAGGAACGCACGATGGCCGGCAGTCCCCAAATCAAAGGGGGTAGCGGAGCGGGGGCTAGGTTTGATCGAGGTGGTTGTAACGGCGGGCGGAATCCAGGTTTGTGATAATTTCTCGCCGCGTCATTTTCGGCCACTGAGTCGCGGTGGCCTGAAGTGCCTCACTGGGCGTATGATGCTTTGAACCGCACAGCGACCACAGCCAACCCTTGATACCATGTCGCCGTATGATATGTAGCATGGAACCTCCCCCCCCCCCCGGTAGTAGATATACCTGTGCTCGAGCCCGGCTATTGTAAGGTGAAGAGGGATAGCAGGTCACAGGCAAAAGCGCAGGAGTGGGTTTATCTTGGACCTGCCCCTAGCCACCCTCGAAACTCTGTACACGTGCTGACTAGGCCCCGTTTTGTTTTATTCACACGATATGTCACCTGGCAACGCGTGTTGCCTGCACCACCTGTACCTGCCCAGATGAATGACTCCTTATCTACGGAAGAGAGGGGGGGGGCGTTGCAGACGACGAGAGCAGGTCGGATCAAGGTGTTGGGGGGGGCGGTGGACGAGCCGGACGACATTTGGCGAATCTGGACGACCTCGACGTGACGTGGGGCTTTGATGTGGACGCGTTCTTGCGTGAGCGCGCGCAACAGGCACCTGCCGCCGGCGATGCCGGCGACGGGACAGCCGAGACGATTGGTTCGTCTGAAAACCGCAAATTGTCTGGAGGCACCGAGGGCTCCATGGGACACTCCCCGCTGGTATGTGGATTTCCACCGGCAAGTGGTACCGGGGGATCCTCGAAGCAGCAGAACGATTAATGGTTAGGTAGCACTATGAGGAGGCGAAGACGGGCAGGCGGCGCCTCCACCATGGATGTCGTTGAAGAGACAAGGGGGAGAGGGGGCAACAACAGCAGTATGGAAACCACGTAACAAGACAGCAGGACGGAGGCAGCAGAAAGGGCAACAAGGCCCCAGTTCGCCTACTAAAAGTAAGTGGAAGTAACTGCCGTATATGCAGCTACTAAATGCTAACTGCTGTTGCTGCTTCTAAGTAAATTTTGCTGTACAGTAGTTTTACGGCAGTACCACCGCTGTCGACGAAGTACTGTATGAAGGCGGCGGATTTCTTTTCTTTTCTCCTGGGCTGTTCTCTCTCGTCGGTTTGACTATTTCGTGCAGCAACTCCTCCCTTCTGTGTTTTTTCCATGTGTTATTTTTTTGTTTTTACCTCTTTCCCTTTTTCATTTTTTTTCCGTTGTCCCTGGGGGTAGGAGGGGCGATGACAGCGGTACGGACACCGCTATCACCAAAGATAATAGTGACGAGGCGACAGACCAATTGGAACCCATGCTGCCATCTGCATAGATAGATTCCTGTTTGTGGTCTGTTTTCTTTCTGTTCGTTTCTATTTTGTTTATATGTAGATTACCGTTTTTTGTCTGTCTCAATTGAACATTTTCGGGGGGTTTTCTAGACTACTACGTACAGCTCGTACTGCTGTATCACCTATAAAAAAATATGTACCCGACATTTTTAGCTGGTTTGCGATGTACCTGGTACCAACTTAGGTTAGGTAGGAGTTGGGTAGGAAACATGTAATAATAGTATTGAAACCGTCGAAATCACGATCCATGGCCAACCCAACCCGCGAAAAAACAGCGAAAAGTTAGGTTAGTTATTTTTTCCCACCACGTTTATAATTTCCCGCCTATTTTTTTCGTGGGTTGGTTGGCCATGGGCTATGAAATTCGTCGGCTTCAATACTATTTTGACATTTTTTCCAACCCAATAGAGTTTGGAAATCGCAAACACCCTAGTTATCTGTGAACTGATTCGATTTGATTGTTTGGGGCAACAAATATTCAAAGAAAATTGCTTTAGGTATAGTCAACCAATGAAGTGGTGGAACATCTTACAAGTCTACGGTAGGGGAGATGCTATACTATCATTTTCCCTACCGAATATAGGCCACCCGCGCAAGTGGCACTGTAAACTCAATTAAGGACAAAACCAAATCCCACGTATCTTGTTGGCGCAGCTTAAGAAGCACTTTCATGGCGGAGGTGCATATCGCGAAACCAAAAAAAGAGGGAAAATATAAAAGGTTGACAACAGCGCGAGCCCTAAAGGTGACCCCCCCACCATAGCCTTGGCCGCCGCGATTTGGTGTTGGGTGTTGGTGTTGGTGTCTGTTGTCTGTTTCGGGAAACAGCCCAGAGAGTGAAATCTCCTGCGCAAGTTTCCGGAGACCGAGATTCGAGCAGCAAATGATTGAAGGAAAAATGTTCGGGGGACCAACGATTATGGTGCTCGTTTTTGTGCACCAACGAGTTTTTTAGACCCATCCCCTGATCCCGCCCGAAGCTGATCCCACCTGGGGGTGCAGAAATATTATCAGTCGTCGGCAGGGTCCGCCGGAGGCCGGGAGCGCAAAGCGCGAACCGTCATCTCACGTGTTGGTCGGGTTGTAGGTCCGTGCATTGTTTTCTTTTTGCTGGCCCGCATCTGTCTTCAATCTTGTGTGTTGTGCAAGAAAACGCGTGCAGGTACCAACGTTCGTGCCCGGAACATCTTCGTATTTAGAGCACGTTAGATGACCCTACATCTTGCTTTCATTTGCTCTAAATATGTATGTGCGTGACACGTTTACACGTGCTACCACACTTGGACGGCGGGACCTGAAGAGAATGTTTGTGGCTTGCAAGCCACCTGAGGCTCATATATATGCTGTCATTAGCATTTCGCGCCGGCTCTTTCTTCTTCGAAGCCTGCAAACAGGCCTACCAACTTTGTTACTTCTGACGCATGCTACTACGATAGAGGTGCAGATCAACGTTTCTGAGACTTCTCCCTTGAGGAGCTCCATACCGACTTTCAGAACATGTGAAAGTGCAACCCGAAGAAAACAACTGTTGTGGCACTCAAATGGTTTTTCAACGTTCTTGGGTAGTATACGGTTGGAGGAACCCAGCCAGCCAGAGACGTTTTCTCCAAAACGTGCAACTCCGATATATCGCAGCACGCGTCTCCTCGTTGGTGCTCTCGTTGTTGGTGCTCTTGTTGGTGCCGTCTTCCCGGTGTCCCACATTATTGTGTTTTTTGGCGTAGCCATGGTTGACCCACCCTAACCCTAATCCTAACCCTAACCCTAACCCATACGAAATAAAGGCCGAAAAACGTGCCGCGACGTGCCATGGGGCAAAATGGTTGGAAATGTCTAGTAATGTGTATCACTGCGTCTTCCTGTTCGCCCCCTCCCTGAACGGGGTATTGTATCATCGCAGATACCGTAGTCTCGTCCAAATATGTTCCGTGTTTGTCGTGTTGCGGAGCAAATTTCATAGTTACGAAACCGCAGTCCCAGCGCGTAAACTACAAAGCGCAATGCCAGCAAAAGTGTCAAAATTTCCCGGAATACAGCTCTTGCGGCTAGCTACATGGTGTGTGCTGAACGTTGCCACCGTAGTAGGCAGATTTAGCACGCACAATAATATTATTATACTTTCATAATTTGAACTATTTATGCAAGCCGTAATTGCGTTACCCACTAGCGGAGGAAGGGTACTCCGGCGGTGATCCTATAGGCTATGGTCGCCTTTCGTGACGTACTGCTTCGGTACTTTACTGGAATAGAGACATACTTCGAAAAACTGTACCAGGTATATCGTAGGGCCAGGCGAGCATTCATAGCAAAGCTAATCTGAGCGAAAAGGAGCATCAACTACACAATGAAAAGTATATTCTGACCCAATCGACTCGCTTTGGGTTTCGCATAAACAAATGCAGATAAGAACAGCTGGACAAATGACGAGAGAGCCACGTACAGTAGATAGATGTAGTGCGCACGCACTGGGCTCAACAACAGTGCTAGGCGTGACGGAAAGGGCTCGATGGGTCTCGTCGACAGATGCAGAGATCAAAGGCGGGGCACTTGACAGGAATAAAAGATCGAGCCCGCAGTCGACAAAACTATCCGGGGTGGTGCCCAACAACAGGGGAATCCCTTTGGGTTCCGCTGTCATGGCCGTGGAAGGGGCGGGGTACTCGTTCCTGTGAGAGACCATCGACACTCGAAAAGGAATGCGTTAAACAAACCGTACTCTATAGCAAGCATATTAGTAAGAACAGGAACACGAAAAAAGGAACGCGAGGCTAAAAATACAACATACAATAGCCTAAAGCCATCCGACGCCAAGTGCCATGTAGGGGGTTGCTTGGGATACACACATATCCCCTTCCGGGTTTGCTTGTAAAGCAGGTCTCGCGTTGCCACTCACGTGTGTGTGCCGTGTGCCTTAGGTCGGACAGTGGAGTTGTTTATTCGATTAGGACTCTGGAGAAAGTCTGCCCCGCCGATCTCGGTCCCATTCACGATAAGACCTTCCACGTACCATACAACACCACTTTCCATTTTGTAACACATATCACTGGTCTCTTTCTTTGTACTTGAATATAAAGAATGCACACACACAAAATAAATGCTGGTTTGAGGATGTTGGAACGGTTGGGGGTGAAATGAGTTCGACGCATTAGAGTAGGTGGCCTCTTTTAAGAGACCCCGCGATAAGGAAAAGCGGCATGTAAGGGACCTCAAATGTCTTCGCACCGTTTTTTCCCATTTTAAGGGACTTCGCTTCCCCCCTTATAGTGGACGCACCACTCAATAAGGGACCACAAGTCCCCTGTAAGGGACCACTGCATTGTTTTCCGCTTGAAAAATGGCACTTAGAGTGCCGTAAAAACGAGTTACACCAGTAGTGGTCCTTCTATAGTGCCTGTATGTGCCAGCCGGAAAAAATGGCACTATAGCAGCAAAAGGTACTACTCCGCATACTGCTCCTACTAATTGTGCCCACATGTGCCAAGCGATTTCAGAGGCACACAGCCGGCAACGGACACTACTTTCGTTGTATAAGAGGGACCTCTACTGTATGTCCTCCTCAGGTGCCATATAAACGAACGGGTCAATTTTAAAGGACAACACCCCTTATTATGGGCAATCTTTGGTACAGGACGTCAGTATATAAAGGAACCTGCCCAGACCTGCCGCCAAGACGCACTATGGTCCCTTAAAAGGGGCCACCTACTGTATATGATACCTGGTACCTCGAAATACATGATGACATAAAACAGTCGCCGACCTATATCCTTCATGAGGACATACACAACCCGTAACACGCGCGATCGGAGTATCACACACAGCTTGC
>JAYJMJ010002720.1:0-65302 GCA_036873875.1 Laminaria ephemera | reverse complement strand
CAGTTGCACACTGGAATATCGGAATTTTGAAATATTTTTGTGAAAACTGTGTTGGATTTGAGCCAGAAAATAACGAGTTTAAAATAAATGAATTAACAAGAGAGATTACATATACTAGTAGTTTTGACAAAAAAAAAGTTGAAGACAATAATCAATCTAGACTTAATTTGAAACAAAAAGCATACAGATTTATAGTAAATAATAAAATTGAAAGATTACAACTAGAATCAGGAAAAATTGAAATTGAAAAAAAATTGAAAACTGAACAAGTTGATAGATTATATGAACAAACTAAAACAATTATGAATCAAATGAGACATAGAGACACAAGTGACCACATGACTAAAATGGCATACTTAAGTGTTTTAATGGGTAAACAAATGGGATTATCAACAGAAGATTTAAGATGTCTTGTAAGATCATTTCCAATCCACGACATTTGGAAAAATTCAACACCACACCAAATTTTACACGCTAAAGGAAAATTAAATGATGACGAATATGTACAAATGCAAGACCACGCCAGAGGAAGTGAGTATTCAATGATTAAATGCGGTTATACATTAAAAGAAGCAAGTGTAGGTTCAGGACACCAATTAAATGCAGATGGTTCAAGTTATCCAGCTTTAGAACCAATAAGAAATTCAACTGGTAAAATTATTGATGTATACGCTGCAGATTGGACACAATTATCAATAACTGACATGATTGGAAGATTTACTGATGGACTAGAAACATTAAATGCTAAGAGAGTATATAAATCTGGAATGTCAATTGATTTTATTTTAAATAAAATTTTTAGAAGTGATGTTGAGAAAAAAAAGATTTTACAAGAAGATATTGGAAAATTTGGAATTGAACAATTTGGACAAACACTTTTAGATATAAAATATACTGCAAGTAGATATAATCCAGATATATCAAAACCAATTTCCTCGGCAGAAAGAGAAATCATGAGATATGTGTTAGGACACTCAGACACATTCCAAGTAGACATTCCTCAAGGAGTTCAAAATTTAGTTCAAAACCATAAAATTAATTATGGGACAGTTGAAGATAGAATTCACTGTATCGGATTATCAATTAGAAAAGATTATGATAAATTAAAAAATCCAGACAGCAAAGAAATGTTTAAAAGAAATATACCTTACGAATTATTAAATAAATATTTACCACTAGACGGAATTTCAGATATTTAAATTTATTTAAAATATAAATATGTAACTGATAATAAATTAATAGTTTAAAAGTAATCCAAAGTAAGTAATAACGTATATTAAAAAGATAAAAAACTAAATTATAGTTATGAAATTAACATTAAACCCGTACCAGAATTATTTAGAAATAAAAAGTCAAATTTATTTAAATAAATTAAAAAAATGTGAAAAATTACAAACTGAATTATTTAAACAAATAATTAAAAATAATAAAAACTCTAAATATGGAAAACAAAATAATTTTAAAAAAATAAAAGAAATTTCTCAATTTCAAAATTTAGTTCCAATTGTTGATTATCAAAAATTACAAAAATATATTGAAAATGAAAAAAATAAAAAACAATCAAATTCTATATTATCTGAAGTCATAGATTATTTCGCAATCACATCAGGTACAACAAACACACCTAAATTTCTACCACACACAAAAGAATATATTAAAAAAAGACAAATTAGTTGGGAAATATGGAATCACTCAATTTATAATGAAAAACCAATTACATACTCATTATTTGGATCAATATTGGCATTCACATCTAAATCATTTGATGGTTTCACAAAATCCCACATTAAATATGGAAGTGTTTCTGGAAGAATTCACGATTTACAACCTATATTTGTAAAACAATTATTTGCAACCCCAGACAAAGTATCTGAAGTAGATAATTTTGAAATTAAAAATTACTTAAATGCTTTATTTTCAGTTAGAAAAAATTTAACATTTATAGCTACACCAAACCCATCCACAATTTTAATTTACTCAAAAACAATTATTGAAAATATTGACCAAATTATATCTGATTTAGAAAATAATAAAATTGAAATTTTTGAAAATGATAAATCAACATCTTTTGAACTAAAAGCAGATTTATTAAATGAATTTAAAAAAGATAAAAAAATAAATACTAAAACAGCTCAAAGACTAAAACAATTAAAAAAAGAACACAAAAATAAAATTAAACCTAAACATATTTTTTCAAATCTTCAAACAATTGGATGTTGGACTAAAGGGCATGTAAATATTTATTTAAAAGAATTAGTTAAACACTTTGGAGAAAAAGTAATGATTCGAGATTTAGGATATATGGCATCAGAAGGAAGATTCTCCATTCCAGTTGAAACAAAACCTAATGGTGAAGGAATATTAGATGTTGATACTAATTTTTATGAATTTATTAAAGTTGAAGATTATGATTCAAAAAATCCTAAGATTTATTTAGCACAACAAGTACAAGCAAATCAAAAATATTATATGATAATTACAAATGAAAATGGATTATATAGATATGATTTAAATGATATTATTGAAGTTACAGGATTTTATGAAAATTCTAAAACACCTACGATTACATTTGTTCAAAAAGGAAAATATTTTTCATCAATCACTGGAGAAAAAGTTTCTGAATGGGAAATAAATCATTGTATTCAAAACTTACAAAAAGAAAATCCAAACATCCACATTAAAACATTTTTTGTACTCCCAAATATTAATTCAAAAAATCCAAACTACAATTTTTACATAGAATTCGAAAAAATTCCAACAAAAACTCAAATTAAAGAATTTGAAAAATGTTTAGAATTAGAACTTCAAACCGAAAATATTGAATATAAAGAAAAAAGAGAATCAAAAAGATTAAAACCAATCAAAATTTATACATTGCCAAAACATTCAATTAAAAAAATCAAAGATGAATTTTCAAAAGGCAAATCAAATGATTCACAAATTAAAGAACCAAAATTAATCGTACTAGATAAAGATATTAAAACAATGAAATTATTTTTAAAAGAGCAAAATATTAAATAAATTAAAAATTTATTTTTAAAAAATAATATATAAAATAATATAAAAAACACTATATAAATACAAGTTTTCCAATTCTAATAAATATAAAATATTCTAACATATCTTCAGTAAAATAACACAAATAACTTCTCCAATTTTCAAACTAAGTGAAATATACAAAAATCAGCTAAAATTAACAAAAGTATTAGTTTTGAAACTATTAAATTCAAATTAGTAAAAATAATCAACCAGTAATTTAAGTAAATTAAAATCCATAAATAATTACTTAAAAAGACAAACAATGGAAAAAGAAATATACAATCACAAATTCATGACAATATACAAATTAAAAAAAATATTAGAAGAATTCCCGATTAATGTAGTGTTTGATTATCTTGAGATTGAGAATGAAAAAAAAGGAATCAATAAAAAGATATTTTTAGAAGATATAAATGTTTTAACAGTTGATTCAAATAATAAAATAACTTTCTACCTTAAACAAAAATTTTTCCGAGAATATGATCAAGTTCAAACAATTCAAATTTAAAAATATAGAACAAAAATAATTACAATAATATATTAATTAAATAACAAACAAATGGAAACACAAATATACAACCATAAAAACATGTCAATTTATGACCTAAAAGATTTACTAGAAGAATACCCATTAAATTTATTATACGATTACTTCGAGATAAAAAATAAAACAAATATTAAAGAAATATTTTTCAAAGATGTGAAATTAATCACATCAACTAAAAATTCCAGATTAAAATTTTATTTAAAAGATGACAATATTGCCAGATTAAAAGCAAATTCCTAAATAAAAATATTAGGAATTCAATTTTTTATCAAATAACTTATAAGTATTAAACAACTAAAATATATATGACAATTTCTTTAGACCTATTAAAATTAGAAACTGACCTAAAAGTATTCCAAAGGGGAGAAGAATTCTACGAAGAAAATTCAAATAACCAATTAAGTTTTCTACAAAATAATCAAAGCCTATCAATCACTGCAGACATTAAAGAATATGCCTGTAAAATCGAATATAACCTCGAAACTGGAACTATTACAAACAAAGTATGCACTTGTTACTATTTTGAAAAAAACTACAAAACATGTAAACACCTTGTAAGCCTCGCACTACAAATAAACCACAAACTAAAAACTACAATTAAAAATATTGACATACTTGACTCATATGAAAAATCAGATGAAATTTTAAATAATATTATTGAACTAAATTCTAATACTTCAAGTAACTCAGCAGACATAGAACAAGCCCAAACAGTAAGCCAAGTAACAACTACAATTAAATCATTATTGGAAAAAAACCCAACACTTACAAATTTATACCTAAAAGGTGAAATCTCAAATTTATCTCCAAATAAATCAGGACATATTTATTTCTCAGTAAAAGATGAATATTCTTTATTGAGTTGTGTAATGTTCAAAAAAGCAGCAGAAACTTTAGATTTTAAACCTCAAGTTGGAGACAAAATTATATTAAGAGGAAAAATTACGCTCTACGAGCCGAGAGGAACATATCAACTACTAGTAAAAGAAATGAAAAAAGAGGGACAAGGAGATTTATTTCAACAATTTTTACAACTTAAAAATAAATTACAAATTGAAGGATTATTTGACGAATCAAATAAAAAACAAATTCCAAAATTTCCAAAATCTATCGCAGTAATCACAAGCCCAACCGGAGCAGTAATTCAAGATATAATAAATACTGTGAAAAGACGTTTCCCAAAAATCACATTAAGTTTATTTCCAGTTTCAGTCCAAGGAATTGGTTCAGAAAAACAAATAATTAAAGCTCTAAAAGATATAAGCTCATACAAAAATAAATTTGATACAATAATTATTGCAAGAGGTGGTGGAAGTATTGAAGATTTATGGAGTTTTAATGATGAAACATTAGCAAGAGAAATCTCAAACTCAACTACACCAATCATCTCAGCTGTAGGACACGAAACTGATTTTACAATTTGTGATTTTGTAGCAGATATTAGAGCTCCAACTCCAACAGCCGCTGCAGAACTTGCAACACCAAACATATTTGACTTAAAACAAGAATTAAATAATAATCAAAGAAGAATAATTAAAAGTCTAGAACATAACTTAGAAAACAAACAAATAAACTTAATTAACCTTGAAAGTTCAATTTTTTCAAGTTTAGAAAACAATCTAAAAACAAAAAGACTTCAACTTGAAAATTATAAAGATAAACTAAAATTACTATCTATAAATTCAACATTAAAAAGAGGATTTTCACTAACCTTAGATAAAAATGGAAAAACAATTCAAAATATTGAAAACTTAAATAAAGGTGAAAAAATTATTACATTATTAGGAAGTGGGAAAATATCATCCACAATTGAAAATATTTCAAAAAAATAAATAAATTATAAAAATGACAAACGAAAAATTAAACCAATCATATGAAGAAAAGATAAAAAGAATTAGTGATATTGTTGATATGTTAGAAACAAATGAAGTTCCATTAGAAAAAAATATTGAACTTGTAAAAGAAGGTGCAAAGCTTACTAAAGAATGCAAAAATTACCTAGAAGAAGCTGAATTAACAATTAATAAAATTCTTGATGGAAAAGAATTAGAATTTTAGTAAATCTTTGATTTGATAAAAGCTTATAATTTCTTAAAATTATTGATTTTAGTAAATCTTTGATTTTATAAAGAATAAAATAAAAACTAAATTTATAAATTAAAAAGTATTTCTTTAACTTTGATATAAAATATAAAAATATTATATTTAAAAAAATGAGCTTAGACAATATTATAAAAAAAACAATTGAAGAAAAATTTGATTGTGAAGTAGAAATATACCCAACTAAATTTGGATATAAAATTCAAAAAATAAATGAATTTGATATAACACTTATAGAACATAGAAATAATTTAACAATTGGAGTATTAAACTCATATAAACCTGGGAATGGTAGAAAAGTTGTAGAATCATTAAAAATTGCAACTGATGGAAAATATAAAATAATTGCTAATAAAACAGAAAGTATTGGATTTTGGGAAAAAATAGGATTTTATCAATCCGATAGTCATTACCCAGACTATGAATATTGTAAATAAATTTAAGAAAATTTTGAAAAATTCTAACAAATTCAAATTAATTATAGAGTTAAACTACATTTTTATTATAAATAAAAATATCTTTAATTATTATTATGACTCACGAAATTGATTATAAAATTATTGGAAACGAGATGCAAGCAGTGGAAATTGAATTAGATCCAACTGAATCAGTAATTGCTGAAAGTGGTGCTATGATGTCTATGAAAAACGATATTGAAATGTCAACTATTTTTGGAGATGGAAGTAAAGATGATGAAAAGAAAGGATTCTTTGGAAAAATGGTCGGAGCTGGAAAACGTCTTTTAACAGGTGAAAGTTTATTTATGACTATATTTACTCACAAAGGAGCAGGTAAGTCACACGTAACATTCGCAGCCCCATACCCAGGAAAAATTATTCCAATTGATTTAACAAAATATAATGAAAAAATTATTTGTCAAAAAGATGCATTTTTATGTGCTGCTAAAGGAGTATCCGTAGGAATTGAACTACAAAAAAAATTAGGAACAGGATTTTTTGGTGGTGAAGGTTTTATTATGCAAAAACTTGAAGGGACTGGAAAAGCATTTTTACATGCTGGAGGTTCAATTATTGAACATAAATTAGCTGCCGGAGAAATTTTAAAAGTTGATACTGGATGTTTAGTTGCAATGACTAAAGATGTAAACTATGAAATTGAATTTGTAGGTGGAATTAAAAATACAGTATTTGGTGGAGAAGGATTATTTTTTGTAAAACTATCTGGACCAGGAACAGTATTCTTACAAACACTACCATTCTCACGGCTAGCTGCTAGAATTTACGAACACGCACCACAAGGAGGATCATCACAAAAAGGAGAAGGATCAGTACTAGGCGGAATTGGAGATTTAATTGATGGAGATAATTTTTAATTTATTATTTTCATTACTTAGTTTTTCAAAATTAAAAATATTATCAAATTAAATTAACTTTATAAATAAAAAATCACTTTTTATTATTATGAATACAGAAAAACCAGCAAAAAAAACTAAATCCCAAATTTTAAAAGAAAAATATGGATTTGACAGAAATAAAGAAAAAGACACAGATTTTAGTGAAAACGGACAAAAATTAGATATTGAAACACAAAAAAAGAAAAAAGATTATGCTCATAATTCAGATTCTTCTAAAAAGAAATTAAACCAATACTAATTAAAACTATTTCTTAATAAATTAATATTTTTAAATATTAATAAAACTAAATTTGAATTTTAAATTAATAAATTTTAACTTAATGTTTTAATAATAAATTAGAAACTAAAAGTAACTAAATTAAAATAAAAAACATTATAAAATAAATTTATACTAAATAAATAATATGTATTCTCAAATTTCAAATTATTTTGATAAAAAAACAGAAATGTCAAAATACCAAAAAATCCCAAAAAACCTTGAATTAGAAATCTTACGAGAAAAATTAAAATTACCACTAATAATTGAAATACCATTAATTTTATCACTAATATTTTTTATAATTATAATTGATTTTCCACCTATAATCTCATCAGTAATATCCGTTATAATTTATTACGTAATAAGAATTCAACTATCTAAAATATTTTATCCAATAGTTAGAAATATAATAATTGAAAATGGTACAATATTTATTCCAAAAGAATTAAATAATAAAAAAGAAGATTTAAAATTAAACCTTAACCAAATTAGAAATTGTACATTATACTATTTTTTATTCTCAGATAAAGGTGAAAAAAATTCATATGGAAGAAAATTAAAAAGACGAGAATTTTTCACATCAATAGAATTTAATACAGAAAATAATAAAACAATTAAAATATCTGCTGCATTTGATGTAAATAAATTATCAAAATTTTTAGAATCACACGGAATTGAACCAATTAAAATGAGTAATGGTTTTATAGGAAGAATATTTCAAATTGTAATAATATTTTCAATTATATTAGTAATTAGTATAATAACTGGAGTTAGTAAAACAATAATTAGATTTTTTAATTAAAAAAATAATAATAATAAATTAATAAATTTCTTTAACTCTTCCAACTTGACCATCAGAAAGCATAACTTTAATCCCATGATGATGTGAGCCTGAATTAGTTAAAATTCTACTAACTTCTCCCTTTGTAATATTCCCAGATTTTTGATCTTTCTTTAAAACAACTCCAACACTTAAACCAACTTTAATATCATTTCTATTTGTACCAGCCATAATTAAACTAAATTCCTCAAATCATTTAAACTAATCGGTTTAATATTCTCAACCTCTCCAAAATAGGTCCAAAAAATAGCAACTTCAACAGGCTTATTAAAATTTTCAGATAATACATGATAATAAATAGATAACTGTTTTCTATACTCATTAATATTTTCCTTAGAAACATCAGTTTTCCAATCAACAATTAAAATTTTATCATCCAACTCAAAAACACAATCAACAATTCCAGAAACTAAAACATTTTCAGATAATTTTAACATACAATTCTCCTCAGCCCAAACCTTTGAAAATAAAAGTGAATCCACATAAGTTTTAACATTATTAAAATCTTTCTCAAACTCCTTCTCAACTTTTAAAATATCTAACTTTGTAACATAACGATAAGCTAAATTATGAATTGAATTTCCAAAACTCATACCACGTCCACCAGTAGACAATTTAATTTCTCCCATAACATCATGAGCTGACACAACTCTAGAACTTTTCTCATTAACAAACTCATCAATTTTTAATTCAATATCAAAATTATCAACAATTTGTTTTTCAAACTTTAAATTATACTTAAAATTCTCAGATAAATCCATAAACTCCCCACAACTAAATTCTGTAAAAAAAGTTGAAGGCCTATAAGATGTTAAATAAACATCAAACATTGCCCGCGTCACAGCAACATACATAAGTCTCCTCTCCTCATTATAATCAGAATTTAATTTATAATTTAATAAATCGGACTTCCAAGAATTAAAAATATAATTATGCTCTAAACTAAATTCATCCTTACACCTAATCCCACAACTTGAATCATAAAATAATTTTGAAGAGCTAGGAAATTTCATTGGAAAATTTGATAAATTACAATTAACAACAAAAACAATTGGATACTCTAACCCTTTTGAACCATGAATTGTTTGAATTTTAACTGAATCTGAACCATTAGAAATCTCAACTCTAAAATCGGAATTATTTGAAATACACTCCTCAATAAATATAACCAAATCCGATAAAGAAATTAAAGTTGAACCAAACAAATTATTCAAAATTAAAATAATCTCATTAGAAATTTCATCATTAAATCCATATTTTTTAAAAATTTCATCAACAACATAAGATATAACTCTTCTATTTTCAAGTAAATGTTTTCTAAACTCAACAATCTCAGACGGATAATCTTTACTATCAATAATTCTCTCAATTTCTAAATAAGGTAAATTTTCTTTCTCTAAAAGAGTAATCCAAGAACTTCTACAATCAACATTTAAAATTAATTTAGCAAAAGCAAGTAAAATAATTGAAGGTTCTTCTAAAAATAAATAAATTCCTCCATCATACACAGCAGGACAATTAACAGCCTCACACCTCTTTAAAATATCTAAACCAAAAGTTCGCGTTCGCGACAAAATAGCAATATCTGAATACTTAACTAATCTAGAACCCCCCGTTTTAGAATCAGGAATTAATTTTGAACCAACAATAGAATTAATTTTATGTAAAATAAAATTAATTTCATTCTCACGACTATCAGCCTTTACAAACTCAATATCTGAAAATTTTTCAAAATCAGAATTCCCTGAACAAAGTTCAACAATTTCCCCAACATCTTCAACCTTCTCAGTACTAGAACCTGGTAAAGTAAGTGATGCAACTGAAAAATCTAATATATTTTGAGAAGATCTATAATTAACATCAAAGTCTAATTTTTCAACAACACAATTTTTATAATCAAAACCAATCCTACTAACACCATCAGCCTCAATCATAGAACAAAACTCAACTAACTTAGAATTAAAATCAGTAATATTTTTAATTGATGCATTTCTAAACGCATAAATTCCTTGCTTCCAATCTCCAACAACACACAAATTTGAAGATTTTAATAATAATAAAATTAACATAAACTGCATCTCATTAGTATCCTGAAATTCATCAACCATAACATACTCAAAACTATTTTCAGCCCTAGTATTTTCATCATTAAACAAAATTAAAAAAGCATACATTGAATTTAAAGAAAAAGTCATATAATTATTTTTTGACATAAACTCAATATAACTAAAATAAACCTCATGAATGAAATCCTCAACTAAATTTTTATTTTCATCATCAAAAGCTAAATCAAATAATTTATGATTTAAAATATTATTAGTTCCAAAATCAACAGGCACACTTGACTTATTATATTTTTTATCCTTTAAATTTTTCTCAAAAAACTTCAATAAATCAGAATTAACTATTTTCCCATTTTTTAAAGTAGAAAAATTATTAAAATCCATAACTCTAGAAATAAACTCATTTTTATTTCCAATTACTTTATTTCCTCCATCTAAAAACCAACCAGTTTTTGTTGGATAAATTCCTTTAGACAATAATTGACCAATTAAATTCAAAACCGTTGAACTCTCAGACAAACTAACTAAAATCTTACCATATTTTTCTTCATTTATTTTTAAAAATGAATTAAAAAATTGTTTAAATATTTTATTTAAAATTACATCCTCAGTAACTAATTTATAATTTCCAAGTTTAGAATCTATCCCTAAATATTTTGGAGCATTTAATCCATTACTAGAAACTAACTTAGCACAAAAAGCATCAAAAGAACAAATTGGAGCTTCCATAACTTTATCCTTTAAATCAGATGAAACACTTGAAATAACTTTTTCCTTTAAACTAGTGGCCGCATTATTAGTAAAAGTAACTAATAAAATATCATCTAACTCACAAGAAGTTTTATTTAAAATATTCATATATCTCTTAGTTATCGTAAAAGTTTTCCCAGTCCCAGCCCCAGCATCAACTACCTTAATCCCATTAATTGAATCAATTACTTTTTGTTGTTTTATATTTGCATCATTTCCCATCTTAAAATCCACCTCCAACACTTCTACTAAATTTCTTTAAACAAATAGCCTTAAACTCACACATCTCACAAGTTTCCTCCCCTTCAGCAGGCAAATAATCAAATTTTTCAGCAACTGAATTATTATATTTTTGTAAACTAATAGATACAAATTTTTCAAAACTATCAACATCATCTTTAAAATAAAATACTTCCTTTTGAGAACGAACTAAACCATTTCTAAAATCAAAAATAAACTGTAATAATTTAGAAACATTATTAATATTAGTTTGTTCTTGTTTCTCAGTTTTATTTTTTAAACCATTACTAATTAAAAAATCTAAAATGATTTTGTGAAACTTTAAATTTAAATTATCAACTTCATCAAAATCATGATGTGATAAATTATTTTCAATAAATATATCAAAAGACTTTAAAATTTTTAACATCTCAACAATATACTTTGGAGAATTTTCTAAAACCCAATCAAAAAAATCTGAACTTTTAAAATAATCAATAAACTCTAAATTAATATAATTTAAAACTAATTCATCTTTTTCTAAAGTATTAACAGTTAATCTATTATACACATTAGTTAAAGGATAAAAATACTTGAAAACTAAATTTTTATCTGAATATTTTCTTAAAATCGAAAAATAACTAAAAGCTTGAAAATCACAACGTGATGTTAAATTATTAAAATTAGAATTTAAAATAATATCTTTTGGTGTACTTAAATTTCCAGTTTTATAATCAACAATTAAATGTGAATTTACAATCAAATCTATAAAACCTTTCATTTTAATATCCTTATCATTAAATCCAAATTCCACATTATCAACACTTATTTTTTTAGAAAATTTTTCAGCAAAAATATTTTTCTCAAATCTAAATGCTCCTGAACTTAAAAAATCCATAGAATAATCAAAATTTAAATTATCAACAAACTCCATAACAGAAACTAAAGCAAACTTAACCTCATTTCTTAAAACAGCTAACTTATAATGATTAGTAATAAACTTTAATTCATCCATAATAATATCTAAAAAACTATCCAACCCAGTAGACTTTACAAAATCAAAATGACACACATAAAATTCACAAAACCCATGAATTAAACTCCCCTTAATCAAATTTTCCTTATCATAACTAATATTTAAATTAGAATAAGCAACCTTTTTAGGACAAGAAGAATAATTTTTAAGTCTTGAATTTGACAAAGTAGAAACATTAGTTTTTTCTTTTAAAAGTAACTTTTCATCAAAAACTTTAACTCCAAAATTTTTATCACAAGAATCATTAATATCTAAATCTAAATTAGAATTAACTTTCTCAACTCCAAAGTTTCCAAAAATACTTTCAAAACTTTTAATATCTAAATCATTAAATATAGAATTAAAATAAAATGGTGGTAAAGTTTTCTCCCCATCTGTAAACTCAGTTGTGAAAATAAACCTCTGAACTCCCTGTTGAATTAAAACCTTAAAATTATTTAAGTTCCTATTAAATTCACATTCATAATCAACATAATTTTTTTTTAAAATAGATTTATTCCAATTAGAATCCATCCCAACATAAAATATAACATCTCTATTAATAAAAGAAGAATTTTTACAATCAACCAACAAAACACCATTTCTCTTTTGACTAACAGGAATTTCAAAATTAGAAACAATAAATTTTAAATTATTTAATTCATCTAAACTTATAACTTTATTATAAATATTTAATTTATGTAATAACTCTGAAAATTCTCCAGGTAAATTTAATTCATCTAATATCTCTGAAAATCTTTCAACTAAATCTCCAAAAGTTCCTCTTAAAATTGAATCTAAAAATAAGTTAAATTTCTCACAATTTTTATCCTTTAAACAAATATCTAAAAAATTATAATTAAACAAACTCTCTGAAATATTAAAATTAAATAAATTTGAAATTGTATAAATATCAGAAACTTTCAAATTATGTCTATTAAAAACCAAGTCAAGTAAACCAAAAAACTCACGCACACGAAATCCCTCAACTAAATTTAACTTCTCATTAATATAAATTCCCTTATTAATTAATTTAGCTTTTAAAATTGGTAAATAATCTGAACTAATATCTAAAACAACAGCAACACTATCACAATTTTCAGCAGAAACCATACTCACAACTCTATCAACTACAGATTTTTTAGAATCAAACAAATAACATTTATCCAATTTAAACTCATCATCAGTAAAAATATCAAAATCAGAATAATCTAAATTTTCCTCAGTTAAAACTTTTCTATCCGATAAATCAAAACCATCATAATTAACACAAGCAACTTTTTTATTAGTATAAAAATAAGAAAAATCTCCAGATAATTTTAAATCTACATTTAAAGTTAAAATAAAATCTAAAACAACATTTGCAGTCTTCGACAATTCTTTTTTAGCCAAATTCAAATCTAAAATATACTTAAAAACTAATTTAATCTCATTAAAATAAAACCAAGCTTCCTTTAAAGAATAATTAAATTTTGGATTATTAAAGATAGAAATAACAATATCAATATCTTCAAGAGGTTTATTTTCAAATTCTCTCTCCGACAATTTCCCATAAATCATTTTTGAAGTCATTGCAAAATTTCCAAAAATAGATTTATTTAAACACTTATTAAGTGCTGTATTCAAAGGTGCATCATTTGTAATTACTAAATCATAACCAGATACCTCATCAAAAATAGAATTAATAGATTTTACTTTTTCAATCATTTAATATAAATCCATATCTAAACTTTAAAAGAATTTGTTGTCAAAAATTAAACAACTTTTAAATCTAAAATAAATTAAAATTACAAAACTTCAACAACAGCACCTAAAAATATAAATCCAACACTTAAAAATAACAAAATTAAACAATCTAAAGCAAAAGTTTTATTTAATACTTTTTTCCTATTTGTGTTTGAAAACCCCCCATAACCTAAAAAATAAATAGATAACCTATAAGATAATATTGCTCCCAAAAGACCAGCCCACACATATCCTCCAATCTCAAGCAAAGCATGTACAAATACATTTAAACCAGTAATTAAAGCATTTGAATGTGAATTTAACGAATATAAATAATATGCTAAAATACTCGCATTCCAAACAATTACAAAAATTAACCCTGAAAAAAATAAAGTTGAAATAATAAAAGTATTAAATGCAACAAATAAATTATTAGATAAAATATTAATAAATAAATTTGAATTAAATTCAGATATTTGACCCTTTAAACTTGAAACAAAACTTTCCTCATAACTAAAATCAGTTGTTAAACTAAATAAATTTAATAGATACATACCAATCACAACCCCTACAAATAAAGCCCAAAAAACCCCAATCTCAGACTCATACCTTTTAAAAAAAGATTTATCTAAAATTTTATCCGGATTTATTTTTTCAATTTCTCTTAAATATTTAGTAATTGGATAAGATAAAGCTAAAGAAATAAAAGCAACTAAAAAAATAGAAATTGAACCTAAAAAAGAATTAACAAAACCAATACCTAAAGTTAATATAAATCCAATTAGAAAAATCTTAAAAAAATTATGATTTCTCTCCGCATTTGAAAGCATTACTTCTAACATAAAAAGATTCATAATTAAATATATATAAGATAATGTTACCTAAAAAAATAATAAATCCTAAACATTCAAATTTAGATTTAATAATTCTTCAATTTCTTCTTCCTTATGAGCAATATTTCTTTCAAAATGAATTATATCAACTTCCTTAGACTCCAAAGAATCAATAATTGATTGTTGAACTTTAACAGTTGGTAAAGGAATCTCACAAGTTAAAAATTTACTCAAATCCAACATATGGTTTGTAATCCCAGTTGTCGCCGAATTAATAAAATCTTCAAATTGATAAGTTTGCATACAATAAAATAAAAATTTAGGTAAAATTGTATCTTTTTTAATTCTAATTAAAGCTAAATGATCTGAAACCAAAAAATTAGTATGAGTAAACAAAACAGGCATACCAATATTATCTCCAGTTAAAGAAATTAAAATATCATTTTCAGAAATCTTATATTTTTCAAACTTTTTATTAAAATCAACATATTTTAAATCCTCTAAATCAACATTTCTCCCATTCATATTATGTGAATATAAAATTGGAAAACTATTAAAAAAAACATTTTCAGAATTTAATTCCTCATTAATAAAATCAAAACCTTTCTGTAATTCACATACATCCTTTAACATAACTCTCTTTGTACTTTCAGGGACCATTTTAGTAGTTTCATCCATAGCAAAAATATGAATTTAAAAGTATATAAATTAAATGTTGAAAAATGTTACAAAAAAAATAAAATTGTTTCAATATGTTAAGTATATTCAAAATTTAATAAAAATAGTAAAATTTTCAAATTAGAAATTTAGTTAATTAGAATTTTATATAATAAAAGAGTGTCGGGTTATATATATTTCTAAAAAAGTGTACGCTAAATTCTAATTTCTAAATATAACATTAAAAATATTGATTAATTAATTTTCCAAGTATAAAAATGTCCTTTCAAAGTAACTGATTCTATCTCTTTAGTTATATTGTCTGAGAGAATTAATAAATTGTATTGGAGATTCTCAGGATATGCAAGTTTTATTGGGGCTGCATTTCTATCACATTTATCACAAGAAAGTTTGAAAAATAAAGGATTTCCACTAATTTTATCTAGAATCTCTTTTGATGAAAATCCAAATTTCAATTTATCAGTTATATTGTCCTTTTCAAAATCCATTTCTTTATCAAAATAAATTTTATTAAGAGGTAGTTTGATTTCAATATCATTATTATTACTTAAGATATCATTATCTGCAACATATATTCTTTTATATCCTTCACTCAAGTAAGCATAAACATATACCTCTGAAGTGGAAACATCATTATCGTTATGTAATTTAATTATTAATGAATCATTTTCTATACTTGAAGCATATGTAAGTGAAGGAACATTATCTAAATTAGATATGTAATATGATAAACTAGTAGATAATATCACAGGTAAGAGTATTAAAAATATAGTCCAGATAGGTTTTAATTTAATTTTTTCTTCAATTTCAGTTACTCTCATAGTAAGAGTTTTTTTCTTAGTCATAAAATAATAACTAGGAGTTTATTTATTTAATTTACTTAAAATAATACCTCAATTAAGTTTTTTAATAATTTTCTTTAATTTTGTCTTAGTTTCTTTAATAATTGATTTTTGTTCTTCTATTTCGTTTTTTTGATTTAAATTTATTTTTTTCAAAAGTTCTAATTTATTATTAATAATATCTATACATGTATTAAATTCTTTACCCACCTCATTAGAATCAATTATTTTTTTACTCCTGATTTTATGATTATACCAAGAATCAATTTGAATTAAAAATATTATTGATGCAAAAAAAAAAACCCATGCTCCTATAAATAATGAGTTTTTTCTTTCTTCTATAGTTTCTAGTGAAGATAAATATTTATCATAGGATACAACATTTAAATCTACTTCATATTTTATTTTATCATTTTCAAAAAAAGAAGTATTATATGAATTTTCTTTATTAATTACCTTAAAACTAAAAGTATTATTTGTAATATTTAAATAACTTTTATTATATACTCCTGCATATCGATTTTCAAAAACTATAGAATAATTATTTGACATATTATGTCTTGAAAAATTACAATATATAGTTTGATTCACAATAAGCACGTTCATAGATGCTGTAGGGTATGAACAATTTAAAATTGAACTTTTATACATTAAATCTTCATTATTAAGTTTTTCAACTTCGATACCTGCAAATCCAAATGCAATTAAAAATGCAGTTAACGCAATAATTATATATTTATAATTTAAGAAATTAAAATATTTAGTTTTTATGGACTCAAAATTATTTTCTCCAATCCAAGAAAAAAATCCAACAATATTAATAATTAAAATATAATAAACAGCAAACAAAACATATTCTGAAATAACTGTTCTGTAAATTAAAGAATTAGTGTTATAAGTGAAATATAGACTAGCCATTATCAATATTATGGACGATGGAATTATACTTACAATGATAAATTTGTTTAATCTTTTAGTTTCTACATATTTTAACTTAAAATGCTCAAAACTAAGTTTTTTTTTCTTATAAGATAAATAGATATTTCCAATTAAAGAAGATGGTAAAAAAATTAGAATTTCAGCCATCACTCCACTAGTAAACATATAATAAATTAAAAAAGAAAAAATAAAGATTACTTCTATCATAAGAAAAAAAATTGTGTTAAAAAATAAATCTTTATCATTAAAATAAGTTTCAAGGGAAACTAAACTAACAATTAAAATTAAATATAAGAAAAATATCAAAACAAAAACATTTGCTCCAATATGAAAAAAATTACTCCATTTATTTATACTCTCTTTACCCATATAATATTCTTAAAATCTTCCAGAATATAAATCTATTGATTAGATTTCCTTTTTCTTAATATAATCAATGATTAATTTCAAGTTTTTCGAGTTATAATTCAATTTTTCTTTGTTTCTAATTTTATCTTTAATCTTTTTTAAAGAGCTTCTTTGCATGATTCCAATCTCTCTCGCCACATTGGGTGTTAATGTCATAATCATCTCTTTAAACTCATTAGGATTAAGATAAGTACCAATAAATAATTCATTTAAAGACTCATTTTCCAAATCATTAATCTCTTTTCCAATAAATATAATTTCATTAGTATTAATTTTACTCCTTTGTAATAATCCAATACCTCCATTTAACTTATGTTCTTGATGGTCAATATATTTTATTATTTCATTATACAATGGTTTCCAATATTTTGAACCTATTAATTTTTCTCCAGTCCTATAATTAATAAACTCGTCAAAAACTTTAATTTGTGGATTTTTTGAAAATGATGCACATGGTTTAATATTTTTATCTGAACCTATACCAATTAACAAAAAATTATAGGGCTTAATTTTTTCATTTATAGGTCTATCTTTATTCATAGGATTAAATCTTTTCATAATATTAGGGTTAGAAGCTGTAATCTTACTAATAACATAAAAATTACTATATTTTTCGTATAGGTCTATATCTTTAATTAATCCGTAATGATACTTCAATATATCAATCCATATTTCTTCATGCCAATTACTTACATTTGAATTAAAAGGGTTTGTGATGTGTCCTAATCCATGTAATTTATAGTCTATAACAGTTATAGTAGAATAGTATATACTATATAGTATATATCTTTTTGAACTAATTCCATAAAGCCAAACATCTTCTTTTTCTACTTTTAATAATGGTATTTTACTTTCGTAAGGACTTAAGTATTGAAAATATTCAATTAAATCTTTAGATATTTCAGGAGGAACAAAACAACTATCAGTATCCATATAATAATGAGTTAATCCTTTATTTTTAACGAATGATTCACAAACTGCTAAAAATAATCTTGCACCACTTGTTTGCATAACTGCAATAATTGGATTAAAATATTTTCCTCTCTTTTCATATTTCCCATCACACTCAAATGAATTATTTCCAAATATTTCTAACTCTTTATTTTTATCATCAGGATTAAGCTCAATAAATATTCCATATGCTACTGCATTAACTATTATTTTCAAAGCCTTTTGTTTTAATTTTAAATATGAATCTTCTGAATCTTTAATTTTTTGTCTTTCTTCAACTAATCTTAATATTAAATTATCATTATTAACATCAATTTTACTATTAAATAAATCGATGGATTTTAAATTCTCTTGCTTCCCATCTGGATAAAACCTAATTGCACTTTTTATTTTGGGAACTTTACCTTTAAGTAACTTTGAAGCTATAATGTCAGGTAAGGCATAATATAAAGTTTCATCAGATGTAAACTCTGCGATAGATATATTTGGAATTTTTGATTCCTTATTATAACAACTTCTCACTGGGAGAATATCTTCATTAGGTTCAATTTCTACTAATACATTAAATTGTTTCCATATATCCTTATTTCTCAAATCCTCTATTGTAACATTTTCTAATAAATCTTGAATTTCATTTGTAGCATCTTTATATTTAATCTCTTTGGCAGTTATAAAATCCCATAAACCCATGAGTAAAGTTAGTGTTGGATACATACTAGTAAAATCTAGAACATCTACTTTAACTGGAGTTTTTCTCATTTTACACTCACAACGACCACCATAATAAGCACTCATTACTTTTCCAAGAATTTCTGGAGAAAAATTAGAATTTAAATCATTAAATTTTTCAATTCCCAATTCCTCAAATAATGCCTTACCTAATGAAGCAGAAGAAAATATTCTAGTTAAAGGAATTTTAAGATTATAATTTTTATATTCTTCTAAAATCTTTTTGTATACTTGATATGTTCCAATAACATCATCAACTAAATAATCTAAATAACTTTCAGTTATCTTTCCATGTTCTTCACTTTTCTTTTTCTTAACCTTTGTATTAAATATTTCACAAGCATTTTCTAGAGATAGCCTTTTCTTATTAGTAAATATACATGCTAAGTTTTGAACATCTAAAAAATGTCCTTGAAAATTGTTTCTCATTTTAGGGATAGCACCAAATTTTATGATAGAACAATTACCATTTAATTGTTTAATTTTAATTCTTGCTTTAAAATCATTTTCACATAATTTAAATGAAAATCCTCCTTTTTCATTATTCCTAGCATTTCCAAAATCTAAACATAATCTAGATATATCAAAAGGTAAATTAAAACCTAAACATATAAATTTAGAATCATAACAAATTGGATAGAATACTTCTTCAATAAATTCTTTTTTATTAAATACTACAATATTTTTCTTTTTTGAATACTTATTAATTATTTCAAGTTCTTTCTCGTTAACATTATCATAAAATAATCCTTCCCAATTTAATACTCCTTTGATATAGGTTCTAAAATATCCAACTTTTAAATTTTGAAATTCATCTATTGTTGTTTCAGTATCAAAAACAAATATATTTTCAAAATCAATTTTGTATTCTCTAAAAAAATATTTTTTCTTTTTAATATCTTCTTTAAGGTTTGTTAATGCTCTCACAAATACTGCCATTTTCTAATAGTTCCCTCCCTATCTCTTGTTGTTGAATTCCAAGTTGTTCCATTATTGCTCCATGTGAAAGTAAACGAAAACCTAGTTTATCTATCTTTGATATAGAACTTCTTTTTATTGGTGGAATAGAATTTTGAACATAAGTTATTTTTATATGACAATTAGGACATAAAGAAACAACTTCATCTGAATTTTTTCTTCCATCTATATGATGCTTTTCAATTTTTCTTAATATCTTCCCATTACTTTCTCCACACATATAACAACAATTACTTATTTGATTAAATCTAGATTCTCTAACCATAACTTTGATTGATTTTTTAATTGATTCTTTATCCATCTTAATCACCATATATTTCAAAAAATTCTGAATTTTCAATTTGTTCTTCATACTCGTATATGTTATCTAAATTAGTTTCCAAGTAATGTTTTTCATCACTTGAGTCTATAACTGGTTTATTAATAAATTTCTTTAATTTTGAATCATCTCCATTAGCTAAAGCACTTCTAATAGTTGCGAAATATTGACCAATTAATCTAGCATATTTAAATTTATTAATAATAACCATAACTTTCCCAATATTATCTTCATAAATTAACATTTCTCTTTCTAAACTATCATTTCTTTTCGCAGTCCATTTTTTATTATATTTATATATGGAGCTCCCTAAATGATTTCTAACAATTTTAATATTTATCCCATATCTTTGTGATGTTTCTTTTAGAGATTCTCCTTTTCTCATATTTCTTAAAACTTTAAATGCTAAATTTCTATTATACCTTTGAGATGCATTTAATTTCCTCCAGGAGAATTTAGAAATATCATAATCGATAAGTTTAGCATTTCTTAATTCATTTAATGAAAGACCTTTATTTAGTTCATGTAGTTTAATAATTCTTCTGACATATACTGAATTATCTTTACCTTTTTTCCATTGTGTAAAGGTCTTATATTGCTTTGAAAACCTCATTTTTCAAATCCATTAAAATATTTAATCAAAGCAAGTTTGACTATTTCTGCTTGTGAGCAGCCTTTTTCTTTTGACATTTTCAACAAATCCTCTTTCAAATAGAAAGGAACTGTGAAAATAAACCTCTTTTGTTGTTTTATTGCCATAATTTCTATAAGCGATAGTTATATAAATTAGTAATGATATAGTATTTGATATAGTAAATGATATTATTAATATCCACTATTGATATGGTAAAATGGAAAATGATATAGATGTTGATACAGAAATACTAAAATATTTAGATAAAAATGGTATTGTTTGGAGAGAAAAACTAAGAATAGATACTGCAAAAATTGTAGATAGAAGTGAGGTTACAATCGATAAACATTTGAGAAGTTTAAGAAAATTAGGAGAAATTGATTTCATTAAAGGAAATGATGCAATTCAAATGGGAGTTAAAATTAAAGGGTTAAATGCTTCATATATATTTTCAAAAAATTATTTAGATACTAAAAAACATATTGATAAAGTATTTCATACTTTTGAAAATGAAATTGATGACAAATTAAAAGAAATAGAACTAATTGAAATAAATAGTCATAAAGGTTACTCATTTACTCCAAAACAATTAGATTCACTTATTGATAATTTAGATTCTAATAATAATAAATTATCTAAAACTACTATGAATATTATTTTTAAACATTATAGAAAAGGATTTTTACCAATCAATACCAAAAAATTTATTTCTAAAATAAAATCAACTTTAGAAAATTATAAAGATGATACTAGAGATGGAAAAAATATGAGAATTTGTTCAATTCTTCTTTTAGGTCACTATGAAGATGATGCTGTTATTGACCAAATTATTGATGATTTAAATGAAAATAGAACTTCCGAGGACTATAAATATTCATACATACATGAACAAACTGCTAAGGTTATTGATAAAAATAAAGATAGATTATTTGAATTTCAAAAAGAATTAATAAAAAAAGGAGAAGAAGAGAAAGAAGTATTTATTAGACAAATTAGGTATAAGGCAAGGAGTTTTATATACCCTGATGAATATCAAGATGAAACTTATGAATATGTAGATGACCAAGGAAATAAAAGGACTGGGAGAGTAATTTAAAATGAAAATCTTAATGTTAAACGGACATGGAATTAGTATGAGAGTAGATAGTGCTAGTTTATTTGTTAAAGATGGTAGATTCTCAACAAGTGAAGAACCTATTGAACATATATTTTTACCTAAGAAGATTCCTTATGATACAATTGTTATATATGGGAGAAGTGGGAATATAAGTTTAGAAGCAATTAGGTGGTTAAACAAACATAATGTAGCAATTACTATTTTAGATTGGAATGGGAAACTATTAACATCTATATTACCTCCTGAAAGTGTTCAAGTTAAAACTAAGTTTAGTCAGTATAATGCTTATTTGGATAAAGATAAAAGATTAGATATAGCAAAGAAGTTTATTAGAGCTAAATTTGAGAAAACTAGTTTAATGCTTAATTGGTTAGATGATAGATATGGAGATGTTAAAACTGATTTTTCTAAAGAAGCAAATAATTTAGAGAATGTAACTGCAATCAAAGAAATACTATTAATTGAGGCAAGAGTTGCAGCACAATATTGGCAACAAGTAACTAAAGTTATTCCTGAAAAACTACATTTTGAATCAAGGAAATTTCAAAAAAGACCGATGGGGGCAAGTGATATGGTTAATTGTTTATTGAATTTTGGATATTCAATACTTGAAGCAGAATGTTTAAGAGCTCTAAATAGTGTTGGTTTGGATTCTCATATAGGTTTTTTACATGAAATGAATTCAGGGAAGCAAAGTTTGGCATATGACCTACAAGAGCCATTTAGGTTTTTAATTGATTTAGCAGTTATCAATATTGTAGAATCAAATATTATGGATAAGAAAGACTTCACAAGAACTGAAAACTATACATTAAGGTTAAGACCAACTGGAACTAGAAAGTTTATGAATGCTATTAATAATGTATTAAATATGAAAATTGAAATGTATAATAAGTCATATACATGGAAGTATGGTATTTTAGTAAAAGCAAGAGAGTTAGCATTTTATTTAGTTGGAAAAACTAAAACTCTTGATTTTTGTAAACCTACTATTGAATTGAAAAGAGAAGATTCAGAAAAAATAAGAGATATTATTCTTAAAATTCCTTATCATGAATGGAAGAATATGGGATACTCAAAAGGAACATTACATTATATGAAGCAAAATGCTAAAGATGATAAGCCTTTCACATTGAATCAACATGTAAAAGAAAGAATATTGGATTTATATGGATAAATCAATTAAATTCTTGTTTTTTACACCAATTTTGAAAGTCTTGAAATGATTTAATTTTTAACCTTCCTTTTCTATGTAAAAGTTCTAAAATTGCATTTCTAGTCGCTGTGAATGATAATTCTAATTGTTTTTTTGAAATATGTATATTACCTTCGTGTACAATATCACATCTCAATTCATATATCTTTTTTATTATATTATACCCTTCGATTCTATCAGAATAATTATTATTCATTAAAAAAGTAAACCTTTTAGATAAATTTTCTTTTATAGAAGATTCTTTTTTTCCAACAAATAAAGATTCTAATGCAATTACACAATTTAGAAATCTTTTAGTATTATGTATATTGTTTAAGTTATTGTTTTTTGAAGTCAAATTTTGAGTTAATGTCATTGTTTTACTTTTTTCTTGTTTTGGGGAGTCTGAATTAAAACTTTCTCCAAACCAATTTATTGCAGAAAGTACCTTTTTGTCTAAATCAGTCTGAGTTTTAGAGTTTAGTATGGATAATATTTCTTTGAATTTGTTCTTTTGCATGTATTCAAATCTAGTTTTATCTATTTCAAATTCGAAGAGAGGCCCGATTCTTTCTCCATGGGTTGTCACTTTATTTGTACCTTCTATTGAATAAAATGTTCTATTTCCTCTTTCTATAACCTCTCCATCAATTCCAAAATACCTTTTATATGAATCTTCATTAGGATATCGATATAATTTAAAAATATTAATAATTTGGTTTGTAATTTCAATTGACCTACTTAGAGCATTTTTACTATCCTTATCAGTTATTTCAATTCTAACACAAGTTTTATTATTATACCTATCTAAATCTTTTGAATAAAATGTTAGCATTTCTTTTCGCATCTTCGAATTATCTTTGTAATGTGGATTATTTTCTATTAATTTTTTCAAAAAAGAATATATTTTACTTCGTTGATACTTTGTAAATGTAATAACTTTTATTTTAGAATTAATAGAAATACTTCTTACTCCTTTTAATTTAAGATTATATATTGGAATATAAAATACAAACTTAGCCATAAAATACTTTAAAATTCAAACTTTATAAACTTTTTTTAGAAATTAGAAGTAGCGTACACTTTTTTAGAAATATATATAACCCAATAAAAGAGTGTCCGGGAAGGGATTCGAACCCTCGAACAAATAAATGACAGGATCTTAAGTCCTGCGCCTTTGACCAGACTTGGCAACCCGGACGAGACACTCTACAAGTGACAACTATTGTCTCTCGATAATAAATAGAAAGATTATCTATTTATAAAGTTTTTGTTTTAAAAGCTAATTTCTAGAAATTAATAAATATAAAATACTCATCCCAAAATATTAAACTATATAAATAGATAAAACAATAATAAAGAATAACAAATGAATCATATAAAAAAATCACTAACCTCACTACTTCTGGCAACACTGCCAATAATTAATTCTCAAGTACAAGCGCAAACAAAAAATCTACCAGAACAAATTCAATCTTTACCACTTGAAACTACACTAGACCCAGGAGTTGCACAAAAATGGGTTAATAGACGATATCAAATTCAAACTGGAAGAAATTGTCCACAAGAGCAACACATACTCTGGGACTATAACGGAAATATACTTGACTCAATTCAAAATAATTTAAATTCAAGTTCACAAAAAAAATTAGATGTATACAGAGAAAAATATACAAATGGTGTACAAGGAGGAAAAAACTCAACAGGATATCCATTTGCGGGAAATTGTTCAAATAAATTTCAACATAAATACGAACAAGGAAGTGATAGTTATTTTCAAACTTACATAAATGGTAGTTGGAATAATCATACATTTAAAAAACCAACTTCAATTAGACAAATATTTAAATCAATATCAAAAGATATGAGAAAAAGCGGAGAAATTACATACCCGGAACAAATTGATGATTATTCAATTGGACAATACGTAATTGAATCAGGAGGAGAGAAAAAAGCAAAATCAGGATATGCTGTTGGAATTATGCAAATTAAACCTTGGAACTTAACAAATATTTGTAAAGTTAAATCAAAATACCACTTCCACAGAATTGCTCAAATTGAATGCAGTAAAAAATTACATCAAAAAAACTACAAAGATCTAAAACCAAATTTTGATGATATGTTTGGACATATGCCTCAAAAAAAACAAGACGAATTAATTTCCCTACTAACAATTCAATCCTACCACACAGGACCAAATAGAATAGATAAATTAATTGATAAAGATTTAAAAATTGGAAAAACTGCACAATATTTTGCTGACAATCATAAAAAATATTCAGCCGCAGACATTCAATTTGCTATAATGTTCCACAACTATGGAGAAAGAATAGGAATACAATCTTTAACATACTCAATTAATGTACGTAGCGCATTAAATGAATTACAAAGAAAAGCTAAAAAAAAATAATTAAAACTAATTAAAATAAAATATTAGTTTAATTTATAAATAAAAACTAACTTAATTTATCTATGACAACCAAAAAAGAAATTGTAACAGAAGAACAAGTTACAATTTATTCATACGGAGAAAAAATTACAAAAGAATTAGATGTATTCTACAATCCAGTTATGAAAATTAATAGAGACATTTCTTTACTATTTATTAAAGCATATTTCACAACACAAAACCAAAAAAAAATTAAATTCTGTGACCCAATGACAGCGACAGGAATTCGAGAATTAAGATTTCTAAAAACAATTCCAGAAATATTTGAAAAAATAACAATGGGAGATATTAATGGAGAAGCAATTGAAAATATTAAAAATAATTTTAAAAATAACAATCTTAACCCAGATGCTGAAAACATCGAACTAAACAGAGATGATGCAATTAACACAATCTCAAAACAATTTTATGATTTCATTGAAATTGACCCATTTGGAAGTCCTGTTCCATTTTTAGACTCAGCAATTCAAAGAATGAAACATAATGGAATTTTGAGCGTTACAGCAACAGACACAGCCGCACTATGTGGAACTTATCCAAAAAGAACTCTAAGAAAATATGGTATGAAAGTTCAAAAACTTTTATGTTATGAAGAAATCGGACTAAGAAACTTAATTGCTCACTGCCAAATTCAAGCAGCAAAATACGATAAAATATTAACTCCACAAATTACATTTAGTTACGAACACTTCTATAAAATTTTCTTTAAAGTTCAAGATAGTAAATCAATTGCAACAGATAATATTAAAGATTTAAGATATATTGAATATGATAAATCATCACAAAAAATCACATTAAATAAATACGAATCTGAAGAAACTGTAATTGGAAAAACTTACGCAGGATTATTACAAAATAAAGAACAATTACAAGAAATGATAAATAATTTAGACTTAATTGAAGATAAAAAAAAGATTGAAAAACTTTTACACAAATTAAATGATGAAGGTGATGAAATTGGATATTACAATTTACATAAAATTGAGAAAGAAAATAATATTTCATCAAATATGAAATTTAAAGATACAATTAAAGAATTACAAAACAAAGGATTTAATGCCAGTTTTCCTCACTGTGGGAAACTTTGTATAAAAACAAATGCCACAAGTGAAGACATTTTAGAAGTATTAAAACAATCTTTAAATACTAAATAATTAAACTTGATTGAATATAAAGGTGATGTAATTGGGTATTATAAATTACATAAAATTGAACTTTGTGAAATCTTTAAGAAAAATATTATTTTTCGATTTCACAACGGCTTAGAAATTCTACAAAGTAAATTTCTTGAAAAGAAAATAATATTTCATCAAATATGAAATTTAAAGATACAATTAAAGAATTACAAAACAAAGGATTTAATGCTAGTTTTCCACACTGTGGGAAACTTTGTATAAAAACAAACGCTACAAGTGAAGACATTTTAGAAGTATTAAAACAATCTTTAAATACTAAATAATTAAATAAGTTAAAAATATTTAATTTTTATTTAACTCTTCTTCAAGCATTGCCCGTCTAAACTTTGCTGTTGAATCTTTTTCCTTAAACTTAATTGGAATTTTTTTATCTGAAACCACACCATCAACTTCTTTTGCTAATGTATATTGATTTAATTTAGAATTAAATAAAATTTCTTTTTTTGCCATAAATATGATTAACAATCCTCAATTTATAAATATGTTCGAAAACTAAAACAAAAGAGAAAAACATAAAGGTCTGAACTTAAGAGGATTTTTGTTTAGAGTACTTCGAGAGCATAATATAAATATTATAAATTCTAAATATAACTATTCATTGAAAGAGCTTCCTCCTCTGCCTTATTCTGTTTTAACTCATTCTCAATTGTCCTATACTTTTTAGAAACTTCTTCATTAACACTCGGCTTCACAACCTCCAAAGCCTGCTCAAAATCATCTGCTAAAACTTCCTTTGAATTAATATCTCTCCTTAAAGCAATTAATCCAGCTTCACGTACAATCGCCTCCAAATCAGCTCCAACATACCCCTCAGTCTGACCAGCTAAACTTGAAATGATCACACTTGAATTTTTAACAGGTGTATTCTTTAAATGTACTTCTAAAATTTTCTCTCTAGCCTCCAAATTTGGAATATCAACTAAAACTAACTTATCAAATCTACCCGGACGCAATAAAGCTGGATCAATTAAACCAGGCCTATTAGTTGCAGCTAAAACTTTAACATTAACTAAATCCTCTAACCCATCCATCTCAGTTAAAATTTGATTAACAACAGTATCTGTAACTTTTCCTTTATCATTACGAGCTCCAGCAATGGCATCAAACTCATCAAAAAATAAAATACTCGGACTATTTTGTCTAGCCTTCATAAATAATTTTCTAATTGCTTTTTCACTCTCCCCTACATACTTATTAATAATCTCTGGACCCTTAATATAAATAAAATTACTCTCAGTCTCAGTTGCAACAGCTTTTGCTAAAAGTGTCTTCCCAGTCCCAGGAGGACCATACATTAAAACGCCCTTTGGAGACTTAATTCCTAATCTAGCAAAAGCTTCAGCATTCTTAATTGGCCACTCAACCATCTCAGTAAGTTGCCCTTTCAAAGAATCAAGCCCACCAATATCACTCCACTTAACATTCGGAACCTCAACAGAAAACTCACGCATAGCTGATGGACGAACTACTGCTAAAGCCTCAATAAAATCAGAACGCTTAATTTCTAATTTATTTAAAACATCTGAACTAATTTCATTATCCTCGCTAAAATCCATATCTGGGAAATTAACACGTAACACATTAAAAGCAGCCTCCTTCACAAGAGCCTCCAAATCAGCACCAACAAACCCATGTGTAGAACGAGCAACTTCATCTAACATATTTAAACAATAATCATGTCTAACAACAGATAAAACTTCTTCAGGAATCTTAACCAAAGCAGAATAAACATCATTTTTAAAATCCTTTTTTAAACTAACTAAATCTAAATTAATTTTCTCATTATCTAAGTTATCTTTAACAAATTTTTTCAAAGCCCCCTCATAAACTTTATAATTTTTAGGTAATTCAAGCGGCATCCCCCTAGTATGAATTTTTAAAATCTCTAACCTATCATCA
This sequence comes from Laminaria ephemera, assembly GCA_036873875.1. Lineage (NCBI taxonomy): Eukaryota > Phaeophyceae > Laminariales > Laminariaceae > Laminaria > Laminaria ephemera. The sequence continues at coordinate 36,202 of JAYJMJ010002720.1, read as the reverse complement.
GCCTTTGGCACACCAATCTCAAGCTCACGATCAAAACGACCAGGCCTACGCAAAGCCTCATCCAAACTATCTGGTCGATTAGTCGCAGCAATCACAATAACCTTATTAGACTTATTTAAACCATCCATTAATGTAAGTAATTGAGCAACAACTCTCTTCTCAACATCCCCTTGTGTTTCCTCACGCTTTGTAGCAATAGCATCAATTTCATCAATAAAAATTACGGCTGGAGAACTTTGTTCAGCTTCCTCAAATAATTCTCGAAGTTTCTTCTCAGACTCTCCATAAAATTTATTCACAATTTCCGGAGCAGAGATAGAAAAAAAACTAGCTTCAGTCTCATTAGCAATAGCTCGAGCTAACAAAGTTTTCCCTGTTCCAGGAGGACCATATAATAAAATTCCTTTTGGTGGATTAATTCCTAAACGAGAAAAAATTTCAGGATGACGAAGAGGTAACTCAACTAATTCACGAATTTTCCCCAACTGACTCTTTAAACCTCCAACATCTTCATAATTAATAGCTGAATACTCATTTTCATCCTCAGTTTTATTTGTAATCTCAACAGCAGTATTTGGACCAATAAATAAAAAACCAGCAGGTTTTGTAACAGAAACTTTAAACTTTGCCCCATTAGGATTAAACCCTAAAAATTCATCTTGAATTGAATTAAAAATATCAATAGCAAACCCATTATTTTGTGATAAAATTCTACGACTCCCAGAACCTGAACCTGCCTTAATACATAAAATATCTCCTGACACAACTGGTTTTCTCAATAAATTTTTCTTTAAATTATTTAAAGTTGCTTGATGAGGTATAAATTCAGTCATCGGATTTAAAACAACTTTTTTAGCTTCTTGTAACTCTGGTTTAAATAAATTAATATTCTCCCCAACAGATGTTTTAGCATTCTTACGAATAACTCCATCCATTCTAATGATTTCAAGGCCTAAATCTGAAGGATACGCTCTATCAACAACAGCAAGTGTTTCACGTTCACCAGCAATTCCAATAATATCCCCATAATTTAATCCAAGCTTACCTAATAATTGTCTATCAACACGAACAATACCAGAATTTACATCATCCTGATGTGCCTCAGCAACCTTAACCTTAAAATCATTTCTCATACAAATATATCAATTTTTAAGTTTATAAGTTTTATGTTGAGAAAATAGAGAAATTGATAAAAAATAATAAAAAAGAAGAAAATATTAAATAAATAATACTAAACATAAATAAAAATTAAAAATAATACTAAATAAAATCAAAAATGATAAAAAATATTAACTAAATAATATTAACTAAATATAATTTAAAATAAAAAATATTTAATTATTTAAAACTACTTGAACTCAAAATTTTAGTTAAAGTAATTTTAATAATAACAGTTAAAGGAACTGAAAATAACATTCCTCCAATTCCCCAAATTGCTCCCCAAAAAAATAAAGACAACAAAATCAAAACTGGCGACACATCTAATTTATTCCCAGCAAATTTAGGTTCAATAATATTTCCAAAAATAATTTGAGTAATAACTAATAAAATAATTAAACTAACAAACCCTAAACCTAAACCATCATTTACAAAATGTGATAATCCAACAATCCCAACTGCCATAATTGAACCAATATTTGGAATAAAATTTAAACCAAAAATCATCAAAGCAAATAAAGTTGCATACTCAACACCAAAAGATAACATAAATAAATAACTAATTCCAGCCGTTCCAAAACTAACAATAGATTTAACATACAAATAATCTCTAATTGATTGTTCAATTGAAACTAAAGTTTCATTAAATATAGTCTTGTTCTCCCCTCTCAAAGTTTTATTAATCTTTCTTAACCAAATATCATGCATCGGCAATAAAAAAGAAACAAATAAAATAATTAAAAACAATTCAGAAACAAAAGAAGTTGTTGAACTAAACAATACCTTAAAAGTCCCAGAAATTAATTCTCCAATTTTACTTGGATCAATAACTGTTGCTAAAGATAAAGGTTTTCCAAAAAGTAAAAATTCCTCCGAAACAAGCCCAGTTAATTTTTCAGTCAGAGATATTTCTGAATTATCTTTAACAACAGAATCATTAAATAAAAAACTAATTCCAACAATCACAACAGTTAGCATAGTAATAGCTGTAAGAGTTCCATACAATATACTATATTTTCTTTGTGAAGATAATCTAGTAAAAGGTACAAATAAAAATGTTAAAATAACTGCAATTACAAAAGGTCTTAAAAAACTTTGAAATTCTTTTAACAAAAATACTAATAACACAATTCCCATAAAGATAATTGCTAATTCAGATAATTTTTTTGTATTCATATAAATAATAATAAGATAAGAAGATTTATAAAATTTATTAACCATAATTTGATATGAAATTAACAAGTATTTTTCAAAATCCTCAAATTCTAAAAACAAAAGGTAAAAATATTCCAACAAATCAAATAAATTCTAACCAAGTACAAAACCTAACACAAAATTTACTAAACCATCTAGATAAACTAAATCTAGCCGCAATAACACCCCAAAATATTTTCCCAAACCAAAAAACTAACACAACTCTAGAAAATCACTTATTAAATATTCTAATATTTAGAGATGAAAATGGTAACCCAGTAACAATATATAATCCACAAATTACATCTAAATCTGGTGAACAATTTACTTACGAAAGATGTGGATCAATTCAATTAACAGATGAATTAACTTTTGACTCTTACACAAAAAGACCAAGCCTAATTACACTTTCTGGACACAACTATTCACAAATCCACAGCAATGAAACAGCAGCATACATTCAGCACGAACTTGACCACCTAAATGCAATTACAATAAGTGATAGAAATAAACAACTAAACACAAATGAAATAAAACAACTAGACAAAGATGTTAAACCAAAATTATTAATTAAAGAAAATGGAACTTGGAAAATGATTAATAGAACAAATGAAAATCAAAACAATAAACATAAATTTCCAAACTCAATAAATTTTGACTATATTGAAGAATTCCATAAAGGAATTGAAACTCAATTATATAAACTAAATAAATAATTAAAATTTATTCTTAATCAAAATTTCTAATAATAAATAAATAACTAATAACAAGTACAATAATTAAAGTAATTGCGAAAACTAAAAATCCAAACCTATAAGAAATCTGCATAAAATATCCAAGCATAAAAGCAATTGTGAAATTAAACATCGAAGTTATTTGTGAACAAATTGATAATAAAGTAACCTTATAACTTGAACCATCAACAATATCTAATAAATACTTTCTAGTTACAGCAGAACGCCCCCACATATACCCACCAATAAAAATAAATAATCCTGCAACAATATACGGATTTGAAAAATATGAAATTAACAAATAAACAATACCAAAAATAAAAATTTCAATTAACAAAAATTGTTTCATAGTAAAATACTTTTCAATTTTATGTGCTTGATAACTCATCAAATACCAAACAACGCGAGAAAGTCCCATAATAAAACCTAATAAAATAATTGGGTAACCTAAACTCTCAACATACAAAGCCCTAAAAGAAGTACTAGCTAATGCAAAACCAGTAATTGCTCCTAAAAAAATAGATAAAGAAAACAAATTTAAATTCCAATAATCTCTAAATATTTTTCCAAGTTTCTCAGTTTTTAAATTCTTACCAACATGTTCATTTAACCTTGGATCAACAAAACTAAACGCAACAAACAACCCTAAAATATCTAAAACTAAACCAACAACTAAAGGTAAAATAATATTAATTGAAGTTAGAAAAGGTAAAGCAATAATAATAAAAGCAGAAACTAAAGAAACATTCCCTTGAATTCTTCCAAAAATCTTAGAATAATCCTTATCACGATTAAGCTTTTTCAAAGTTTCATGCATAAACACACCAGCAGTTCCAGAACTCATAGCAAACCCCACAGCCTGACAAATAGCTCCAAAAGTAAAAGCTAGAAAACCTGAAACTAAATAGCTTCCAAAAATATAAAATACTAATGAACTACCCATTAAAAATTTTGATAAAATTAAAGTTTTCTTATGACCAAATTTATCAGAAAAATAACCAGAAGGAATTTCTAAAAAAAAAGAAGCAAGAGCACCAAATGCAGAAAATAATCCAATTTGCTGAGCAGTAGTATTAGGAAGTGTTAAAAAATAAATTGCTAAAATTGGTAAAAAATTTCTCCTCTGAGATAAAACAAATAAAAAAAACTTCCAAATATTTGACTCTAACCCAGAAGTTTTAAACTCTATATCACCGAACATAATAATAAAACATAATTTCTAGTTATAAAACTTTACCAAATTCTAATTTAAACAAATATTATAAATCAAGTATTTATTGAATATCTAAAAAATAAAATTAAAATGAATTAATTTGTCTTCTCTTACTAACAATTCCAATTAAAAAAATTAAAATAACATAATAAAAATACAAAAACATAATCCCAGTATAATTAATTGATTCTAAAGAAGAATGATAAAATATTTTTCTAACTAAATCTTCTCCAATAACAATTGGATTTAATAAAACCATATTAGAAAAAAAACTAGGCATAATTTCAATTGCAATAATAGTATTTGAAAGTAAAAAGAAAAAAAGCATTACAAAAGTTGTAACCAAAATTGATACCTGTAAAGAAGAAAATAAATAAGCTAATAAAATTCCAATTAAAATAAACACAACCAACACATGAACAATTACAATCATTAAAGAAAAAAAATTAGCAAAAACAGGAATTGAAAAAAAATAAATTAAAACCATAAATAAAAAAAATAACTGAGCTAAAATAATAATTAAAGATGTGAAAAATAAAGCTGAAATAAATTCATACTGAGCAACAGGAGAAATAACATTTCTAAAATAAGCTTTAGAATTAATCTCTAAAGATACAATAATATTTGATAACAATAAACCAATAAACAATAAAATAATCATAACAACAGAAGGTGCAAGTTGATGAATTTTCTCTAAATTTTCATGTGTAGAATAAATAGTTTTAGAAATAGGTTCAGTAATCTCTGAAGCATCTCTCTCTAATAAATCTGAAAAATAATCTACTTTTTCAGATACAACTGTTTCAACCTCCTTAATCTGTACTTGTTTTTTTTCAACATCAATAATTACATTTTTAACTTTCCCACTTGCAATTAATAACTGACCTTTAAACTTTCCAAGTTCATTATAATTTTCATCAATTAAATCTGAAAAATCTGAAAAAGAATCTAATAAATATAAATTATTAGAAAGTAGATTTAACTCATTATCCATTTTATTTAAATCATTTTGAACTGAAGATAATTTATCAATTGACTCCTCTAAATCATCAAAATCAACCTCATCTGCAACTAAAGGATCAACTAAAGATAAAGCATAAAGAGCGCTATAAGTATCCTCCAATAAATCAATCGAATTTTTCAAATCATCATCTAAATCCTCAATAGTTCCTTCAAAAGACCCAATAGAACTATCTAAAGTTTTCTTACTACTCTCAATATTTTTAATCTTACTACTAACCTCATTTCTTAAAACTCCAAGCTCACGGTAAATTGTTGAATACTCCGAATTAGCCTTATTCAAATATAAATCCAACTCATTTAAAACCATTAAAGCATTATCCACATCCTTAGATAAATTCTGAATTAATCCTATAGAATCCTCCATTAAAACTAAGGTTTCATTAGCCTTAGAAAAAACATTCTCAATAGAATTTGTTGAAATTTGTTTAGTTAATTTTTTCAAAGATTTATCAAAAACATTAAGTAAAATATCTGTAATTTGATACCTTGTATCATCCACTAAATAAATTACATTAGCAGAAGTCATTCTTCCATCATCTCCATAATTAGTTTTATAATGAAGACATAGTTCAACTGTTCCTTGCTTTAAAGCAACTTTACATTTCTTAAAGGCTTCGCCCAAATCTGAATCCAAATAACGAACAAATTTAATTTCATCTCCATAATCAAAAATATTTTTATCTGGACCATTAACTAATCCAACAGCAGTATTAGACAAAGTAGTTCCACTAAAAGAAAGCCCAACAAGTAACATCAAAATAATTGGTGCTAAAACAACTAATAAAATTGTTAATGGACTTCTAAAAATAATCTTTAAATTTTTTAAAATTAAAGTTAAAATCATTTTGAAATAACCTCATAAAATTTTTTCTCCAAACTAAAATGAGAATTTGATTTAAGTTCACTAATTAAATCTAAATCTAAACTAATTCTTCTATTATGTAAAAACACAACTCTTTGAACATGTTTTTGCGCAGAACTTAAAATATGTGTAGATACAATAACAGTTACTCCTTGCGATTTAATATTTTTAACAACTTTCCATAACTCATCACGAATTTTAACATCAAGCCCAGTAAAAGGTTCATCCAAAATTAAAATAGAAGGATTATGAATTAAAGAAATTGCAAACTCAAGCCGCCTCTTCATCCCACCAGACAACTTTGAAGCAAGCACATTTTTAGAATCTAATAAACTAACTAACTCCAATAAATATTTCCCCCTATGTTTAATATCAAACTCAGTAACATTATACAACTTAGCAAAAAATTCTAAATTTTCAACTACAGTTAATTGTTCATAAAAAGAATTTTCCTGAGAAACAAACCCAACAATATGTTGAATTTTTTTTGGATTATTTACCAAATCCTCCCCATTATACATTATCTTTCCAAAATCAGGTTTATACAACCCTAAAAATATTTTAAACAAAGTACTCTTCCCACACCCAGACTGCCCAACCAAAGCAATAATTTCATTTTTATTAATCTTTAAATCTAAATGATTCAAAATAGTTTTAGAACCAAATTTTTTAACAATACCATTAAAAGAAATTAGATGTACCATATAAACTAAAATTACAAAATTAATTTATAAAACTTTGTGACTATCACAAAGGCTTAGGAATTTATAATTTTTTGACTTTGTGACTATCACAAAGGCTTAGAAATGTGTAATTTTTTTAATTTACAAACATAAGAATAAATAATAAATAATTTAAAAAACAAAGTAAGTTTATAAAACTAAAAAATAAAAAATAAATATGAATAAATTAAAAATAAGAAAACTAGCAATAATTTCCCCATTTATGATATTACCAATAATAACATTATTACTCGCAAACCCATTTACATACACAAGTAGTGATGCTACAACAAATTTAATTAAACAATCAATGATGATTTTAATGTTATTATTTGGTTCATATAAAACATTTTTAGTTTTAAATAATAAATATAATCTAACGCTAAATAAAGTATTATCAGATCTAGGAATATTTTTAGCAATATATTTGGGTTATTCAAGTTTTCCAAGTTTATTTAATCCTAATAGCGCATTTCCAATCTGGTTTAACATAATGTACATCTGGCCATCAGCACTTGGAATTGGAATGTATATATATTTTAATAATTTAGAAAATACTCAAAATAAAATAATGAAATCATGTATAGAATTAGGAACAGGAAAATTAATTTACAAAGAACAATCAGCACTAATAGTAAATCATAGACACACATACAATTTAAGTGTCGAATTTGAAAATCACATAAATATAATTCAAAATGTATCAAACCAAATCGCACTAAATATAGAAACTGGACACAAAATAAAAATTAAATATAATCCAAATAACAAAAAAGAATTTATTTTAGCATAATATAAAATAATTTTTTTAATTTTAAAACTAGAAATTAAGAATTAATTCCATGAATTTGATAAGTAATATGTCTTAAATCATTAATAATATTACAAATATTACTCATCACATGTGGATTTAACCCAATATCATCAACAACCGAACCTTCACGCGATTCAAGACGAATTGTAGAAGTTTCAACTTCATTATACAAATCATTAGAATAATTAAAATATAACTTATACACAAGCTCCAACTTCTCATTCATATCCTCACAATGTAAAATAATTTTTTTATCAAATTTTTCCATATCTTCTTTTTGAATAGACCAAACTAAATACTTAAAATTATCAGCAATAGACAATAAATACTCTATTAAAATTGAAATAAAAACAATTTTATCTGCCTTAACAAATCCTTCCTTAGTTAAAAGTCTCTTTAAATAATTACACTGTCGATTATTTGTTTTTTCAAAATTTAAAATATAATCAATCCCAGAGCCCGTATCAAAAAAATTTAATAAAACTTTAGATTGTTCAATTAATCCTAAAAATACTCTTCTAATAATTGTATCAAACTGTGAAGCCTCCTCCCCCATAACTTTCTGTAATACTACATAATCAGACCCATGCTTTACAATATCAAATCCCATCATCGCAGTAATCATATCAGATTCAATAAAATTCATAGATTCCAAATTAATATTCTCAATCCTAATTTCATCATACCCAGATACAAATTGAGCAATGACTTCCGTCCACACATAATGGGGATAATTATCTAATAACTTAATAGTTTTTGATTTTATTCCCTCATCAACAGAATCTGTAGAAAAAATTAATTTTCTCCCCTCAACAACCAAATCTAACTGATTTCCCTTAATAACTCCATAATGTTTAACCCACTTAGCAGGTAACGAAACCATCAAAGTACTTGGTCCCTGTGCAACAACATTTCTCTTCATAAAAAATTCAAAAATTCAAAACTTATAAAGATTTGTAAAATATAGTCATTTATTCGAATTATTCGAATAATACTGTATTAATATATATTAAATTAGTATCATTATTTATAGTATGGAAACCAACTTAAACCTAAACAATTTATGTAAAAAGGCTTGTGCTTCCCAAAGACACGAGATTGACTGTATATGTCAAGATGATTTACAATACAATTCACACATGGCAGATGAGCAAAAAACAGCAGGTGGGGAGCCTATGGACTATACTACACATTACATGTAACACCCAAATTAAATATATTAAATTAAATAATTTTTTAAAAATCAAATATTATACTTATTCTCAAAAAACAAATTAATACATATAAAATAATATTATAAAATAATGTCTCAAAATAATATCATTAATAAAAAAATAGTACTAAAATCTCAACAAAACTTTTATTTGTAATAATTGTGAAAATAGCAGTTAAAAATAAATATAATGAGAAAGGACTATCATAATTCCCCCCCTTATCCGCTCTAATATAAGTTGATAGTTTAGAAATAAAAGAAATTAAAGTTTTCAAACAAAAAACCAATACAAAACTAAAAACAAACCAAAACATTCCAAAATATAAAAAATTCCACATAAATATTAATGCAAAAATCATAAATTTAACATCTATGAACATATTTTTAAAATGTCTTCTCAAAAATTTTTTCATTTTATATAAAAATGCGAAAATTACAACAAAAAACATCATCATCGCAAACAAAGAACTAGAATCCACAGTATAAACCATCCCTAAAAAATGAATTAACATAAAAATAATTAAAATAACTATCGCAGAATCTAAATGATCCAATTTATAAAATACTTTTTTCTTCAACTTTTTATCAGTACCAAGGACACTTAAAATTGAAATCACAACTGAATAAAAAAATACTAAATTCATAATCCAACGTAAAAACATCCCAGATTCAGAAAAAGCAACAAGCAAAAGCATTAAAGCTAAAAATATTTTTCCATCAGCAGCCCCCCAAACATTCTTATAATAAATTATATAAGATAATAAAAAACCAGAAAATATCATAATATAATCAATCCAAACTAAATGAGTTGAATTAAGAACAAAATAAAAAAAAGAAAATCCAAATAAAGAAATAGTAATATGATTAGAAACTTTCCTCTCAATCAAATCTTGTTTAATAGAAAAAAAAGCAAAAATAACTAAAATTACTAATAATAAAATTTGTTGAATATCAAACATAAATAAATAATAACTTTAAGTTTTATAAATATTAGTTAAATTATTTAAAGATTATTCTTCAAACTTTTCTCAAGAGCTCTTTCAGAAATAATTGTTTTAAAACTTTCCCCAGTCCCAATTGGAGGAGCTATACTACATTCAACTCGATAAAATCTACCCAAAAATGGTACATAATTACTTCCATTAAATAATTTAACACCAAGTTCAACACCAGGAATTTCTGTTAACTTTGAAAAAAATTCATCTGTTTTTTTTAATCCAATATACTCCAAAGTATCAGAACCAGTAACAGTTAACTCCATCCCAATATTATACATAGGTTTTTTAGGCAATAAATTAAAATTCATAAATAAATAAATCTAAGATTAATTATAAACTTAACTTTAATCCCATCACCAAGAAAAATAATCAATCTAGAAAAATAGTAAAATTTTCACTCAAAAATAATTTAAACTCTAAGAAATATACACTCTAAATAAATAATTATATGAAATAATTTATTCGTTGAAACGAATAAATATAATATTTTGAACATTGTTCAAAAATTATTCCAATTCAAACTTCGTTTGAATTAGTAAGTTTCAACAATTTCAGCTGAAATAGCTGCCTTTCCACCAGTAGGTTGACCAATAACTGCATCACACTTAGTACATTTAACTTCCATAGCTAATTTACCAAACATAACTTGTTCATTACCACACTCGCACTTAACCTTTAAAAATCCTGATTTTTTATTTTCCATTTTTTTATATTGTTAAAAACATAAGTAATTGCCGAATTAACGGTAAGACTTTTGTCTCTTTGATCTCGCACTTGAATTGTTTGGCTTTTTCATTTCCTTGAATCTAGTATCAGTAATTAACATACTTCTATCGTAATCAATAAAAGTCTTTCTTAATTCTTCACCTGAAACTTCAACTAAAGCTCTAGCAATTGCTTGTCTAACAGCTTCTGCTTGAGATTGAACTCCACCACCAAAAACTGTAATCTTTAAATCATGTTTAGCTCCTAAACCTGAAATCATTAAAGGTTCCATAACCTTTAATTCAACCATTGAATCAAAATATGAATTTACATCCTCATTGTTAACTCTAATAACACCAGTTCCATTGTTTAATGTAACTCTTGCAACTGAAGTCTTTCTCTTCCCTGTTGCTTGAATTGTTGTATTCTTTTTAGCTGCCATTTTTATTCCTTAACATACCCCAAAGCTTTAGATAATTCAGCAATTCTTGTATAATAAAATACTTCTTCATTATTTAAAGTTGCTTTCTCTAAAGTTTCCTTTTCAGCTGATACTAAAGTAGAAGGTGTTGAATTATAACACTTTAATCTTCTAAAAGCTGCTGCTCCTCTTTCGTTTTTGTATGGAAGCATATTTCTAAATGCTCTCTTAACAATATCTGAAGGTGATCTTGAATAATAAGGTCCCTGCTTAGTTACCTTATTAGAAATCTTGTTTTTGTATCTTTGAACTAAAAATGATTTTCTACCTAAAATTACAACATCTTTACAATTTACAATTTTAAATGATTCTCCCATTAATAATCTTTTAGCAATAGTACTACCAAGTCTTCCCATAATCAGATCAGTTCCATCAATAACTACAATTTTTTCGTCTTTAACTTCGTTAGCCATTTTTATAACTTATTCTCTAATTCTTCGATTTTTCCAATTAAAACATCCACAGATGTATTGAAAATATCTTTACCACTCAATTGACCAAATGATTCAATCACTAAATCAACTGCGTTCTCATTTTCTTTCAAAAAAGCGTGAGCAGGTGCCCATTTCGCATGAGTTCTTCCAACTCCTAAAACCGCAACAAGGTTCGCTTCAACTTCTTGACCATCTAATAACTTAGTTACTGGAATAGTTTCAAAAGCAGGCTTAACTGCTGGATCTTCAGATTTAATAGAACCTGAATAAACATATCCTGCCTCAGATTGAGACATAGACATTTTTACTTCACACAAAGCGCATCCTACTGAACCACACTTACAATCTTCTTTTGAATTGTAGTCAGATAAATTAGTAGTTAGTGGAACTAACCCTAATCTATGAGCTAAAGTTTCATCATAAAGAGCTGAATCGTTTTTAACAATTTCAACGTCTTCAATAGCAAACGTAGGTACTTCGTCTAGAATAACTCTCCTAAACGCATTAACAATCGTGTTATGAGTATCTTTAAACTCAACTATACTTTTATTTCCTACCGTTTTAATTGAAACCATTTTGAAATTTAAACTCTTCTTCCTCTTCTTCCACCTTTCTTTCTACATGAATCATGTGGAACTGGTGTAACATCTTCAATTCTTCCTAATTTAATTCCATATCTAGTAAGCATTCTAATAGAAGCTTGAGCACCAGGACCTGGAGTCATAGGACCAGAATGACCACCAACAGCTCTTAACTTAACGTATAAAGCAGTGATACCCTTTCTGTGACAATCTTCACTAATTTGCTTAGCCGCAGCCATTGCAATATTTGGTGTAGGTTTTAATCTATCGGACTTAGTAACCATTCCTCCAGTAACTTTAGCTAAAGTTTCTGAACCTGTAACATCAGTTACATGTAAATGAGTATTGTTATAAGATGAATAAATGTGTAAGATTCCCCAGTTTTCTGAAGGTTTCTTTTCTTTAGTTTTAACTTCTTTATCTAAAATTGGTTTAACAACTTTAGCTTCTGTAGCTTCAACTTTCTCTAATTTTTCAGTTGCAGCCGCTTTAACGTCTGCATCTGATGGAGTAGTAATTACTTTTTCTTCTGCCATTTTTATTCTTCTTTAACCTCTTCAGTTGATTCTTCAGATGCTTCTTCAGCAACTGCTTCATCTTCTGTTGATGATTCTTCAACAACAATAGCTTCAGGAGCTCCATTTCTTTCTGGGTGTGCTTCATCTGCTAATGTAGATGAACCAATAAAAGCAACTGTCTCAGCGTCTTTAACCGTTGTAGGATAAGAAGGTGCTGTAACAATTTCACCATTAACTGTAACATGTCCGTGAACAACAAATTGTCTTGCTTGTCCTGGAGTTCTAGCTAAACCGGCTTTGTATACAACAGTTGATAATCTTCTCTCGAATAATTCTCTTAAAGTAACATCCAAAACTTCATCTAATGAAGTTGCTTCAACGTTTAAGTATCCTTGAGCTTTAATTTTATTAACAAATTGTGCAGCACCAGCTGAAGCTTTCGTTTCAGTAGTCTTGTTGAAATCTTTAGCAATAGTCTTTAACTTTGATAATAAAGCTTCAGCCTTTCTAATTTCCTTCTTATTCTTTAATGCGTAATCAGTAACGAAAACAGCTTCTTCAACAATAGTGTTTTTATCCCACTTCTTCTTGTGTGAAACTGCTTTAGTCTTATGTCTAATAGGTAATCCCATTCTACTTCTTTCCTCCTGATTTAGCCTTCATAGCAGCTAAAGTCTTACTTCGTCTAAAATTAGACTTAGTTCTTTGACCTCTTACAGTTAACCGTAATTTAAGTCTTTGACCCTTGTAAGTCTTTAACTTTCCGATTCTTCTCATCATTTGTAATTGATTAAAATCAATATCCTTAGTGATTAAATGGTGGTCCAGTCCTGTTTCTAATTCCTTTCTTTGGTTAAATAACCAAGCTGGAATATCCGCAGGCTTAACTGGATTAGTTAAACACGCCTCAATTGTTTCGATATCTTTTTCTGATAGCTCTGAAATTTTCATGTGTTTGTCCATTGCTAGACTATGGCACAGAGCATTAGCGAACATTACGCTAATTCCTTTAATCTTAGATAATCCGAATAAAAGAGGTAACTCTGCGTTAACTCCCGTCCCCATGATTCTCACAAGATTCAATTGCTTTTTTTTATTTGGTAAAGCCATTAGTATAAAATAATTAAAAACCCTTTATAAATGTTGTCTAGTCAGTCTCTATTTATAGTAAGTGTCACAGGCAGCAGTAACAACAAATAAGTTAAAGTGATAATTTAATATCTACAATAAACATACACACCAAATTCAAAAATAATCCAAATAAAATAAAAAATGAAAAAAATGAAAAAAATGAAAAATAGATAAAAAAACTAAACTAACATTTAAACACAATTTCAGATTAAAATACTAAAGAATTAGAAAAAAATGAAAAATTAAAATAAAATAATTAAAATTGAAAAAAATACAACAATTAAAGAAGTAAAACCAAAGCTCGGTAAAGGAGTAACTGAAGAATCTATAGACCCAGAAACAGGTACACTAACCGAACCAACAAAATCAAACTGTTGAAAAATTGTAGTTAAATTCTCCGACCCAACATCAACAACAACATTGTAAGTAATTAAAGTATCACTTAATTCAGACTTATTAATATAACAATTACTTCCACTACCAACCATAGGCTCCAAAACACCAGACCAATTTAACTGGCAAGAAACGATATTTAAATTTGAACTAACATTTACAAAACTCCAATTATTAGAAGTTTGAACCAAACTTAAAGTAGGTTCAATAAAATAGGCTTCCTTTAAATTAGAAACAGTTGAAATATTCACAAAAATACTAGAAGACGTAACTTTTCCGATATTTCCAGTAGCATAAGTAAACATCTCATAAACATTATCAATATCCCCACTAACATTAACACTCCAACTATAACTACAATCCTCACCACCAAACATATCCTCTAAGCAAGCTAAATCACTTTTTGTAACTGGATTTTGTGAAGTTGTAAAAAATGGAGTTCCAGAATCCATAGGAACTAAACCCCCTTTACCAGATGCAGAATAAACTATTTTTGCATTTTCTAAAACATTCCAAGTTGGAAATAAATCATAATTAAAATAATAATCATTAGAAATACCTGAAGCTCCAAGATAAGTATTATCATCACCAGTAGTCCCAAAATTAAATTCGATATCCCCAGATTCATATAAAATAATTTCATTATCTATCTCAGTATAATAAGAATATTCTGAACCATCAAATACAACTGAAGTATATTTATTTGGGCTAATTCCTTGGTTTGGGCAAATGTAAATATTATCCCCATCATAATCACTCCATAAAGCAGATATCATAAATTCCGATTCAAATTTAGAACCAGATGCAGAATAATCTGTAGTAGAAGATAATTTTATTCTTCCATTTGTAGTCACATAAATATCAGTTCCAGAAGTAATAGTTGTATTATACAAAGTAAAATCAAAACCTAAATCTGAAATAGTACAATACCCCTCATCAGAATCGTCAGGAATACAACTAGTACTACAACCATAAGAATTATAACTATTAGAATTATTTGTAACTGTTTTTGTATATACAATATCACTCTCATTAATTGGATCTAAACTAAAAACTAAATCTCCACACTCACGATTCAAACAAGTAACCTTTGAAGTAAAAGTAAAAGTTGAATTTTGTAAAACTGAAATATTTGAACTTGGAGTTAACAACTCTACTAACACATCACCATACGCAACACTAAAATCAAAATCATTTTGAAGATTATTTGAAAGAACATCAGAACACTTAAACTCAAAAACAAAATCTCCTGAATCATTAATTAAATTATTAATAGAACTTAAACTATAATTACCTGAACTAAAAGTCATAACTGAATTCTCAAAATAATATTTATTATCATCTATATTTTTCAAAGAAACAGTCATACCTGAAACTGATGAACCAATATTACTAACACAACTATTTCTAACTTGTTCCAAATTATCTGAAAAATCTAAATTAGTACATAAATCCCAAGAATTATTAAAATAACACTCTGGGCTTTGACCAATAAACATTTCATAAGAATTAGTTAAAGGTAACATATCAAAAGTCATACCTTCACCAGAATAAGCAATATCACAAATTGAATCTTTATTAATATCTGTACAAGTATCAGACAATCCAGTCCCAGAAGGATTTGTCCAGTAATTCCCCCCAACCCAAGGCCCACCAACAATACTAGTTCCAGAAGATTTAGTAATATTTAAATTAATTTCATTAAAACGATAAGCGTTATAATAATAGTTAGTCGAATTAATTATATTATTATAAAATAAACCAGTATTCCTAGAAGACCCAATCTTAAACGAAGAAACATTAGCGGATTCAATATAACTATTTTTAATAACATTATTATAATTATAATCGTAATAGTCAAATAAATACTCCCCTGCAATTGACTTAAAAATTGAGTTCATAAATATCGTATCAACAGTTTTAATAATATATACGCCTAAGTCATTATTATACAAATTCAAATTATTAAAAATTGAACCATTACTATACTCAGTAAGTAAACCATAATGAGAATCAGTAACAGTAATATTTGTAAAATTACTAAACTCCGGATTAAAAACAAATAATCCCCCATTTTTAATTCCATCAACAATACCAATTTCAATATTAGAAGATAAAATTGATTCAGAATTACAAAAGATTAATTCATTAAAATTAGAATCTGAAACTGTTGAACTCCCACTATAAAATCCAATTGGTAAATCCCCAGTCCCAGTCACATTAGTTAAAGTTTGAACACAAACATTCCCACTATATTTATAATTATGATTATTAGATAAAAATGGTACAAAACCAAAATCCCTATTAAAATTATTTTTAAAAACTGAATTTGTAAAAGTATTTGAATTTGTAGATTCTAAATAAAATCCATTATAATTATTTGAAGAAGTAATTTTATCAAAAACATTACTATCAGAATATTTTATAAAAATTCCATTTAAATCATTACTTCCAGAATCAATTGTAATATTTGTAAAAGTTGAAGAATCCACATTACATAAAATTAAACCCCCTAAAGTTTTATTTGCTATATTTAAAGAATTTAAATTTCCATAATACTCAACTTGATATCCTCCAGTAGCAGTTACATTATTAATAGAATGTCCACAATGTCCAGTCCAAATTTGTGGGTCAATTAAAACATCCCACCCAACATTATTTTCAAAACTTGAATTATAAATTGCTGAATTACTTGTTTTATATATATGATACCCGTAACCAAGATTATTATTTCCAACAACATCATAAAATTTATTCCCAACAGAATAAGATGTATAAATTCCATTTAAACCATTATTACTAACATTCAAATTTTTAATAGTTGCATAACTAGCTGAACTTCCACCAGCACGAATATTTGAATACCCATTTAATTTATGCCCAACTAAAGTAATATTTTCAAAATAAGAACTATAAGAACTATCAACAAATCCACTTGAAAAATTATCATTTGAAGCAAATATATTTGTAACTGTCAAATTTTTACCACTAACTTGCATCCTCCCATTTATAATATTAATATTATCAATAGTATTATTTGTTAAAACTTGATTCCCAAACATTCGAAAACTATAATAATTTAGATTTAAAGTATTTGTAAAATTTAAATTATAAAAAAAAGAATTAGTCGGAGTTTGAGCTAAAAAGTTAGCATTAACTAAATCACAATTTCTAACAGTAACATTATCTACATTCCCTACATAAATTCCACTCATTGACGAAACTCCTAAAATACTAAACCCCTTACAATCTAAAATCGCATTCGACACATCAATATTTAAACAACTTGGATCTGAATTAAAATTAATATTTGAAGATAAATCAACAATTCGACTTCCGTCCAATAAACTCTCATTAATTACTTGGCAAGTATTAATGCTAACAACTCCATAACTCAAATTTAAAATACTGATTACAAACAAAATAAAAGCAAAATATCTAATTATATTTCTTAACATATAAAAAACATATGAAAATCATATATAAATATTTATATTTTAAAATAAAAATAAAAATAAAAATAAAAATAAAAAATTATAGTATAAAAATAAAAATATATTTTAATAAAGTTACACATAATATTATTAAATAAAAAAAATAAAAAATAAATATGCTATTTAAAAAAGCTATTTCTCCAGTTGTTGCAACAGCATTACTATTAGTCGTATCAGTAATAGCAGTAGTTGGATTTCAAAATTGGTTTACAAATTTTTCAAGTTCACAACTAACTGACATCGAAGAGCAAACAGCAACAAAAAATAAACTTTCAATTGAAACAGTTGTAAATAATAATTTATACATTAATAGTAACTCAGTATCCGAATTTAAATCAATACAAATAAATGATGAAACTGGTTCAAACATATGTACATTTAAAAAAGAAAATAATACATTTACAGGTTTCGCCGCAGACACAAATTTATTAATAAATTTTGACAATCAAACAACAAACCAAACACACATAAAAGATTTAAGTGGATATAATAATGATTTTTGGAATTTTAATAATTCAAATTATACAAATTCAAATTGTTTATCAGGACACTGTTTTGAATTTGATGGAAAAGGACAAAATTTATTATCCAAAACAGAAAATGCAATGATTTTTAAAAATAATTCTCAATTTACAATTTCAATATGGTTTAAAACAACAGATAAAAAAAATAGACAATTTTTAATTAGAAAAGATGGAGGTGATGGAAATAGAAGAGTTATAAGTATGGCAATATTTCAAAATTATTCTCAATTAGAATTTTGTGGTCAAGGTTGTAGCACATATATTGAACTAAACGCAAACCAAACAACAGCAAAATATTTAACAGATGGAAATTATCACAATATGATAGCAATAAAAAATAAAGATAATGCTAAACTATATATCGATGGAGTTTTAGAATATGATTTCACAAATGAAACTTTAATAAATGGTGATTTTTCAAACATACATAATATTTCAATTGGAAATAGTCCTAGAAATTTTTATCAAAATCAAGGATTTAATGGAACAATAGATGAAATATCTATATACTCAAAAGCAATAACATATCAAGAAATTCAATTATTATACAACGCAAAAATAGCAATGCAATATGAACAATTAATTCAAAAAGGAATAAAAAAAATAGATTTAACAAGTTGTAATTTAGAAAAAAATAAAAAATATACAGTTATCACAACTACAAACGACAAAATCCTCGAAAAAGATTTTGTTTCAAAATGAAAACTGAAACACAAAAATAAAAACTTTAAAATTTTAGCAAACAATTAAAAACAAAAATAATTAAAAACAAATATGATTACAAAAATTTACAAAATTAATAATTCAAATAAACAAGAATTAAATAAAATTTGTGAACTCTTCTCAAACAATTCAATAGAAAAACCTGAATTTCAAAAACTATCTAAAAATAAAATTAAAGAATTAATTAAAATAAAAATAAACCCAATTCTTAAAAATAAAAATAACTCAATAGAAATTTACTCAACCAATAATAAATTAAATTCAATAATTATATTAATTAATACAAAAGATAAAGCCTACGCAAAAAATATATTTTCCAATAAACAAGCATTCAAACAATTCCCAAAAATAAAAAAACATTTTTCACTTTTAAAAACTATAAAAATTATTTTAAACAAAATTAATTCAAACAATATTATAAAAAAACTTATTAACAAAACAGACTACATATTATATGATATAATTGTAGATGAAAATGCAAAAGGGCAAGGACACGCAACAAAACTTCTAAACCCAATATTAAATAAATTTGATAATGAAAAATTAACCTGTGGACTCCACACAAACGAACCAAACAATATACATATTTATGAACACTTTGGATTTAAATTATTAAATATAAAAACTGAAAAACAAATCAAAGAATATCAAATGATAAGAGAACCACAAATAAATAAAATCAGAATTAAAAAAACATATTAAATAAATTATAAATCAAAATGGTAAACAATCAACTAACTCAATGGGTCAAAGACCAAAAACAAAAAGGATTTTCAAAACAAATAATCCAAACTCACTTACAAAATCAAAACTATAATCAATCAGACATTATTCAAGCAATTAATTTAAATTTTTCAAACCAAATAAATAATACACAAACTCAACAAATAACTACAACAAATCAATCACAAAAAAATAAATTTAATTTTAAAGATATGTTTAAACAACCAGAACACATCACAGAAAAAGAAGAAAAAGAAAGCAAATTAAATTTAATATTTTTAATTGTAACATTAGTTTTAACAATAATTATTTCAATATATTTCTTTAAATTTAAATAAATAATAATTTTCACATTATAAAAATAAAAAAATTATTTTCTAATAGCATCAACCAAAATTGTATCAGCAGCATTTTTACTAGGAATATAACCTGAAACTACTCCAATAAAAAATGAAAATATAATCAAACCAGCAGCAGCCAAATAATCAAAAGTAATAGTTAAAAATGTGAAACCACTCGCCTGCGCCACAATCTCAAAAATCACAGCAACACCAGCAGACATTAAAATTCCTAAAACTCCACCAAAAAATCCATACATTCCAGCCTGAAACACAAACATAAATAAAATGTCAAAATCTCTCGCCCCAATAGCCTTCATAATTCCAATATCCTTTTGCTTTTCTGACACTACAACATACATAGTATTCACAATTCCAAGCGCACCAACAAGTAAAGCAATTGCACCAATTCCCCCAAGAGTATATTTAATAATATCTAAAACCATATCAAAACTCTCCATCATATCCTGTAAAGAACGAACATCTAAAACATCCACCCCAATACGATTATCTAAAAAAGTTTGTAAATTATTTTGAGCTAACAAAACATCATACCCCGGATCTACAACAACATCAAATAAACCAATTTCATCCTCTAAATCAAAAACAGTTCTCAAAGTATACATATTAATAAAAACATTTTTATCATCCTCAGGATTTCCAAAACTATTCAAAATCCCAACAACCTTAAACTTAGTCCCAGAAATAATCACATTAGACCCAACACGCAAATCTTTTTTAAAAATATCAGTAGCAGCAGCAGACCCAATCACAATTGAATACTTCTCAGACTCCTTAGGAAACCTTCCAGCAGCAATTGTTGCAGAATTCGCATCAAAATACTCCTCAGACAATTTAGTCCCAATAACTAACTTAGAAACAAATTCAGACCCAAAATTTAATTGTGCAGTTTGCATAATATATGGGAAAACTTTCTTAACATAAGGCCTATTCTCAACTTGACTAACCAAATTATCAGTCAAAGACTTTGAAGATGAACCAGACAACCCAGACACAGCAGAACTCACATACAATCTATTACTCCCAAGCTTATCAAACTCAGCATCAATAGAACTAGAAAAACCAGAACTTAATAAAAAAATTAAAAAAATAGTTAAAATACCTAAACTAATCGCAAACAAAGTCAAAAAAGAAGAAAATTTTTTTTTGTACAAATCATTTAGCACTAAGGCCATAAGGTCATTTATCATTTTTAGTTAATATAATATAAAATAATTAAATAAGAAAATAAAATTATTTCTTACTTCCTCTCTTCTTTCCAAAATAAAAAGCTCCAACTAATAAAATAATAAAAATAACATACATTGAAGTATTTGAAGAACCTGCCTTAGCAGCCCCAGCTAATCCATAAGCCCCAATATTTTCATCTGAATAAATTGAAACAGGAATATTAAAAATTTTCTCAGTTGGATTATTATAACTATCTAAATAAGTAACCTTTAACATAACAGTTTCTAAAGTTTCACTATCTACAAAAATATCAGACTGAATTGTTTGAAAATCATCCGGATTTAAATCTCCAACATATTGAATTAAACCAGATAAAACATTATACCCTTCACCATCAACAATCTCAACCATAGTTCCCTTAATTGAACTAGTACCAGGATTTGCAATCGCAAAAGTAAAAGTTCCTTTACCAGTTGAAAAAAATTCTTGAGAATCTAAACTTAAACTTAAACTAGGTTCTGAAAAAACTTTAACTGACCCCAAAATACTCTTTGTATAAATAGTCCCTAAATCATCCGAATAAGAAACAGTAGCAGGAATTAAATAAGGCTTAGAATCTGCACTAGGACTTGCAACTAAATCATAACTCATCTTCACAACCTCACCAGCACTAACCTTAGTAATTACTTGTTCATTTGAACCTGAAGCTAAACTAAAAACTTTATTTTCAACTGAAGCTAAATCTAAACTTACAATAACATCCTTTAAATTATTTGAATTTAAATTTTCAAATTCAATATCTAATTTAGCTTCGCTACCTGGAGCTACATCAACTGCATTAAAACTTTTAGTAATTAAACCAACATTACTCCCAGCAACTAAAACATCAACAGACTTCTCAACAACAACAGAACTTCTTAAAATAAAATTTAAAGAATTTAAACCTAAAGGAGCATCATTTCCAACTAAAATTTTAAATCTTTTAGAAACAGAATTCTTTTCAGAAATAGCTCCCAAATTTTCTCTAAAATTTTCCCCCTCAGCAATTTTAAAATTTTCAGAATTTTCAAACTCAACTGTTGCACCAAAAACATCAGAACTACCTAAATTTGAAACTTGAACTGAAACATAAACAAAACTACCAGGAATTGCCTTAGCAGGAGTTTGTTCAATTAACTCTAGATTTAAACCAGCCGCAAAAGTTGCAGTTGATAAAAATAAACCTAGCCCAAATAACATAACTACACTCATTAATTTTTTTATTGAAATCATTTTTATTTAATTTATTTATTTTTACTCTCACTATTTTTAATCCATTAATATTAATTTAATATTTTCCACTACCATTATTATTAATTTACTTTTTTCTACTTTTACTAATTTTTTTATTCTTAACATCAGAAATAATTTTACCATCTATTAAAGTAATAATTCTATCAGCATACAAAGATAAATTATCATCATGAGTAACTAAAATAATAGTTTTCCCCTCAGAATTTAACTCCCTTAAATAATCCATAACAATTACACCAGTCTTAGAATCTAAGTTTCCAGTAGGCTCATCTGCTAAAATGATATTTGGTTTATTTGCAAGCGCTCTTGCAATAGCTACCCTTTGCTGTTGACCACCAGACAACTCAGAAGGTTTATTAATTAATTTATGCCCCATATCTAAATCAGTTAAAAGTTTAGTCGCAACTTCAGATCTCTCACTAGGAGAAACCCCTTGAAAAATCATAGGCAACTCAACATTTTCCTTTGAAGATAAAGTTTTAATTAAATTAAATTTTTGAAAAATATATCCAATTTCTTTACCACGAACTCTAGCCAATTCAGCCTTTGAAAGTGAAGAAATTTTTTTCCCAGAAAGTAAGATTTCCCCTCGAGAAGGTTCATCCAAACATCCAATTTGATTTACAGCAGTTGTCTTTCCAGAACCAGACTTTCCAACAATAGCAATAAACTCACCAGCATTAACTGCAAAAGAAATTCCCTCAATAGCATGAACAACAGTATCACCTAAACAATACGTTTTCCAAATATTACGTAATTCAATCACAGGAAAATTTTTATCAGCCATAAGAAATTTTAACAAAATTATTTTATAAATCATTATAACTACTAACAAATGTTTGATTTTCAAAGTATTATTAAACTAAAAAATAAATAAAAATAAATAATAAATAATAAATAAACAAAAATTAATATTTACCTGAACGCGTATAAAAATGTGAACCAGAAACTCCCCTATCAAATCTTTCAATTTCTTGATTTAATTTATGTTGCATAATTGGTAAAATAATTACTGGAGATAATAAAATCGGTAAAAAATAAAAACTTCCAAAAGGTAATAAAACTAAAGGAAAAAACCCAACCCATAAAAACATATACCAAATAAATCCATTAGTAAATGTGAATTTTCCAAAACAAATACAAAAATCATACAAATACTGTAAAGCTAAAAAAACAATAAAAGACCACCCCACAATATCAACATATTTTAAATAAATTAAAGCTCCATTAAATAAAAATAACTTTAAAATATATATAAGAATAATCCACAAAACTGGCATTAAAAATAAAATAACTATTCCCCTAGCAGAATCTGGCGAATTTTCATCATCAAAATCCTCAAACCTTTTATTTAAATTATAAACCCACAAAACTAAATAAGCACCAGTAGAAAAAAGCATCATAAAAAATAACATAATCGCTGATCTAGGACTCATTCCCTCAAAAAAATCCTCCAAAGACTTCCGATTAATTACATCACTCATAAACAACAATTAAAAAGGTATTATATAAACATATTTAATTTTAAATTAAAATAAATAAATTAAAATAATAAAAAACTAACTAATAAAATAAAACTTACAATACTTGAAATAAATCCAAAACTAGGCAAACTCGCAATGGAAATCCCCATTTCAGAAACTGGTACAACTGGCACAGGAGGATTAGTAAAAGAATCCAAAACTAAAGGAGCATAATCATAATAAGTATTATATACATGATAACTGGAGGGATTTGTACAAACATCAAAACTTCCACGAGTTTCAGTAGAATTACACTGTCCTAATCCACTCCAATAATTCCCTATGTTATTCCCAAAAATACTTGAATTAAAATTATTTCCAGAACCAACAATATGGTTTGAAATTCCATTATCATCAAAAAAATTATTATAAAAATTTGAATTTGTAAGACTACCTAATTGAATAGTAGATTCAGTTGAATTTAAAATACTTGAATTAAATAAATTAATATTTGAAGAAATATAAATACTATTTAATCCACTATCTGCACCAACAATATAAATATTTGAAAAATCAACATTATTAATTTTTGCAAAAGAAATTCCTGAACCAGTATTTACAATTGAAATATTATCAAAAATTGAATTATCAGCATCACACAAAATCAAAGCACCTAATTGTTTATTACTTACACTAACAGAATAATTATAATACTCAACAGGAAATCCATCAACAGTAACATTCTCCAATTCCAAATGAGTTACACAATTAGGATTATATCCTACAGTAAAAACTGATTTTTTTAAATTAGTAAAAGTAAGATTAAATAATTTATCCCCTGAAACATCATCTAATCCATACGTTAAATTATCAAAAGTAATATTTTTAAAAATTGTATTAAATTGATTATAAAAACCAGCATTTTCTATATTTCTAATAATTCCGTTTTCAAATTTATTTCCATTAGAAGTATCAAAATAAGCCCCATCCCACTCTGAATTTTCCCAAAGAAAATTAGTAAAATTATTATAATCACTATTATAAGAAAAATCCACCATAGCATTTTCAACGTTAGTAATTGTAAAATTTTCATAAACTGAATTATGACTCTCAACTAAATATAAACCATCCTCCACATTATCAAAATTAAAATTTGTTACACTTGCACTAGATGAATAATCAAAAAATAATGGAAAATCAATATTTGAAATATTAACATTATCAATAATAACATTATGTGATTCCGATAAATAAATTGCTCCACTAAAATTTAAATTTTTAATTACTGAATTATTAGCACCACAAAAGTTCAAACTGGCAATATCAGAAACTCCATCAACAGTTACAAAATTATTATGTAAATAATGTTTATTACCTGTAAAATCTGTAACATTTATAAAATTTGAATTACATCCACTAATTGAAAATGCAGCCCTCTCATTATTAATCACAAAATTTGAAAAATTATTATTTGTTGAATGATCATTTGATGAAATCAAACCATCACCACCCAAAAAACTTAAATTTGAAAAAGAATTATAATCTGAACCACCTGAAAAACCAGTCACTTGAATTTTTGGAATTCTATTAGCATCAAAAGGAGTGAAATTAATTCTATTAAAAGCATTATAACTCGAGTCCCTAACATACAAATGATTATATTGTCCCTCATCCACTAATAAATTATTAAATGAACTGTTTAAAACACCTTCTAATCTAATTGAATCAGATCTTTGAGTATAAATTCTACAATTATTAACAGTAATATTATTTACATTTTCTGCTTTAATCCCATATGAACCAGAATAATAATTTCCATCCCCAATAATCGAATTTCCTTGACAATCCAAAGTTATTGAATTATTTTTAATAAATAAACACTTTCCTCCAACATGAGTTAAATCAGAAGTCAAAGTATAAACCTCGCCCGCAGTTGTAAGATTATAATCACAAGAAGGAATTACGACACTATACGCCGAAATTAAACTAAAAACTAATCCAACAATTACAAATAAAAATTTAATTAATTTAAACATAAAAATATTTTAAAAAAATACTTTAAATATGTTTGTAATAAAATAAAATTAAAATAATAAAAAACTAACTAATAAAATAAAACTTACAACACTTGACCAAATACCAAAACTAGGTAAACTAGCAATCGAACTTGAATCAGAAGGTACACTTGGTGAACTCCCCCCATATCCAATATAAGTATTATCACAAATCAAATTAGCTGGAGAATCAAAACAAGGAGGCACAGGCACAGTATTAGCTAAAAAAGAATTCCCTGAGAAATTATTTGGAGTATTAGACCAATTAATTGAAGTTACATTTGAAAAATTCGCAAAAATATTTGAATTGAAGATATTATTAACTGGATAATTTGGACCACCATAATTTATTAAAAAAATTTTTGAAATATAATTTAAATTTAAAAATGAATCCTCAACATTTCCTCCAAAATATAAATTTGAAATATTATTATTAATAAAAGAATTATTTTTAGCAGTAATTGAATTTTCCGAGATAGAAAAAGTATTAAATTGATTTCCAATAAAAGAATTATTCTCAACAGACACAGAACTAGATTGAGTTGAAAATAACATATTAATATTATTTGAAATAACATTTCTTGAAAATCCTCCCAAACTTGAAGAAATCGACTCAGTTCCCAAAAGTCCAGAATTATTATTTATTATTAAATCATAACCTTGTATAATACTAATTCCACTATCGTTAAAAAAATTATTTGAAATATTTAAATTTAAATTTCCAGGACCATTAACTCCAAAAGATGAATGACCATTAAATTTACAATTTTTAATAGTAATATTATTATTATATCCTAAACTAATACCCATAGGTTGAAACCCTCCATCCAGTTTATTAAGCTCAAAACCATCACAATTAATTACAAAATTTGAAGATGATATACTTAAACAAGTATCAGTGTGTGCAAGATTTGCATTTAATCTAACTTCAGTTTCAGCACCCAAAAAAGCCCCATTAATTGTTCCACAAACTGACAAATTAACATAAGCAAAAATAAAATTTAAACTAAACAAAAACGTTAAAACAAATAAAAATATCTTTTTCATTTTAAATTAAAAACCCCCCAATAAAAATAAATGAAATTAAAACAGACAAAAATCCAAAACTAGGCAAACTAGAAACAGATACTGAACCAGAAGATACAACTGGAATCACAGGAAATGGAATATTACAAGTTAAATTATAAATATCAAAACACTCACCACCAGGAGCAGAACCATCTAAAAAAGTATTATCATAAAAATTAATTTTATTTTTTGACCAATTACCTGAATCAACTGTAATTTTTGAAAAATTTCCTAAATAAGAATTCCGCATCGTTAAATTAGTATTTCCTGAATAAAGTTCATAATGAATATTACCTTGACCATTATTTGAAATATTTGAATTAATAATAGTTACATTGTTAGTATTAATGTTAAACCCTCTCCCAGAATTATTATAAATTGTTAAATTATCAAAATAATGATTATTATAATTAGATCTAATATTAAAAGTATAAAAACCAGAATTATCAAAATTTACAATTTTCACATTTTTAAAAGTATTATTCTCACAATTTAAACAGTTAAATGCCTCTGTCCCAGGACCACTAATTAAAATATCATCAAAAGTACTATGACCAATACTATTTGCCCCAGTCCCAAAATCAAACCCTTCCACTAAATTTGGAGTTCCAGAAATTGAAACATTTCTAACCGTTAAATAAAATCTTGAATGAGCACCAACAACCCCATACCTAGCATTAATAACTGTATTCTCAATAGAAAAATATGAATGATCTAAATAAATACCACGAAATGTAGAAGAATTAATAACACAATTAATAACTCCTGAATTTGTACTAGCAGACTCCACACCAATCTGCGAACTAACAATTGTATTACCTTGACAATCTAATTTTGCATTATTTAAAGAAATACACGCAGTACTCGAAGAAACAGACAAATTCACAATATTTGAGTTCATAATAAGATCTGTAAACTCCCCACCAGTATAAGTCCCACATGAATCCACAACAATTTCTTTTTTAATAACAGAAGTATTTTCAAAAATATAAGTCCCCGCTAAAAAAGATATTTCTCCACTTTTATTTAAAATTGAATTCTTGAAAGTTGTAACAGAATATAAACTATTTACTGTTTTTGTAAAGTTTTTAAAATGACAATTATCAAAAGTTACATTAGTAAAAAATTGATTTGTATTAGACGCATTAAATAACATTAAAGCATAATCAGCAATACTTCCAGTCCCCGAAATTGAATTCCCCTGACAATTAAAATAAACATTACTTGGTACAATATTAAAACAAACTCCACTACTCCCTCCAACATCATTACTCAACTCATAACTCCCTGAAACATTAATATCCCCACAAGAAGAAACTGGAATAGAATAAGAATTAACAAAAAACATACAAAGGATTAAAATAAATAAAAATATTTTTTTCATTTTAAATTAAAAAAAACCCAATAAAAATAAATGAAATTAAAACAGACAAAAATCCAAAAGCAGGAAGTCCAGTCACACTAACAGAACCAGAAGATACAACTGGAATCACAGGACCTGCAACTTCACAGCTCAAATTAGTTGGATTATCAAAACAAGTAGATAACTGAGTCCCAGCTAAATAAGTATTCCCAGTAAAATTATTTGGTGTTGTCTTAGTCCAATCATCAGAAAAAATATTAGAATAATTACCTAAATAAGAATTTAAAAAAGCATTATTATTTCCATCATTCCCAAGTCCACCTGGGCTAAGATTTATAGAAACTAAACTAGCACCAACATAAGAATTTTCAAATAAATTATTTCTACTCGCATCTAAATAAATTCCATAACTAACATCAGAAATATTAATATTTGTAAAATTATCCATATATGAACTAACTAAATTAAATCCAGAATTAAAATTTATTACATTAATATTTGAAAAAATATTATCTCTTACAATATTTCCTCCAAAAGCTGTATCAACACCATTACCAATAATTTCAATATTATTAAATAAAGTATTTTGAGAACTTTCAGTATAAAAAACAGACGGAATTGAAGCTACTGAAAATTCAGAAACATTTTCAACATAAATATCTTCAACAAAATTTACTCTATCAATTAATTCAATGTTTATTAAATTAAAAGCTCCATTTAAAGAATCTTTAACTGAAATATTTTTAATTTGAACTCCCCTATAATACCTAACATCAACAGCAGGAAATAAATTAATATTTTCAAAGCTTAAATTCTCTAAAGTAATATTGGAAGAATAAGTAACAGAACTAGCTCCAGAAACTAATACTCCATAATCAAAATCAGAAACACCACAATTATAAATTGATAAATTCTTATAGGCTGTTGATGCAATATGTACAAAAGCACCATTACTCGGATTTCCAGAAACTAAAAAATTATTACAATTAATTGAAACATCATCACTCTGAACAGTAAAGCAAGTTGAAGCAACTGAACTAATAGGAGCAGTAATATTATAATAATCAGCAGAATTAATTGTTTGACAAGCAGAAATATCTGTTGAAAATCCAATTGAAACTAAACTAACTAAACTAAAAAACCACAACACAATTAATAATATTTTTTTCATTTTCTAATTAAATCCTAGTTATTCGTAACGACCAGGCGATATAATATTATTTTTGTCAATTCCCTTTTTAAGAGTATTCTTAAACTTCCAAAAAGTATCATTAGAATCTACAACTAAATCCATACTAGTAACCCCTGCCCTATAAATCATAAATCCATTTTTCTTAAATGATTTAATTAATTCTCTATAACACTCATACGCCCTAGCACATTCATCCTCATCATCCTTATTGTACATTAAAGGAATTGTATTGTCAATAAATCTTGCTCCACCAACAGTATATGTAGGAGCAAAATCAAACCCATATTTATCACAAACTTTTCTCCCAACACTATAAGCTTTACTACACTCAGAACCCTTAAAAGGAATAACTGGAGAAATCCAATACAATCCACAATTATCTCTAGCAGGATTCACATCACTTGACTCAACATAATCAGACTTAGACCTCCAATAAGGACTCCTCATAGAAACATTAGAAGGAATTCCCTTGAAAATACCAATCGCACGCTTTAAAACTAAATAAACTTCATCAATATCAACCTTTGCAAATAATTTAACAAAAGGCCCTGAAATAAAACTAAACCTTTTCAAATTATCAATATTACTCTCACTAAAAAAAAATACCTTTTCATTAACACAAGATAATTCCTTTTTTATTTGTTTTTTAGCTGCCGCAACTTGAGCAGAAGTTCCAAAAATTGAAGTTGTAATATTCCAACTAGCAACAGTATTTTTAACACCTATCTGTTTAGAAATTTTTTCACTCATCATACTCCCTCCGCCAGACTTTTCAACCAAATCAAAAGGAAACTTACTCTTTACAGATAAAACTCTATTCCTACATAAAACATTAATTGGAGAACGAATAACCTCAGTAATTCTCAAATGTTGTAAAATATCTAACACTCTCTCAAACTTAGACTCATCATCAAACTTCATCAACACTAAATTAAGCTTCTCAAATTTAGGAGTTAAAGCAACACTTGCAGAAGTTACAATTCCAAAATTTGATTGTGAAAACAGTCCATCCATATAAGGTCCAACTCCATATTTATATACATTTGAACCTTTACAATTTTTATAATGACCAAATCCAGTATTCATAACTTCTCCACAATGTAAAACTACTTCCAAATTTGATAAACTTTCAAAATGATTATTCATTAATCCAATCCCAAAACCTCTCTCCAAACTATTTGCCAAAACTGAACACTCTGGTGAAGACCCAGTCGGATCCATTTTAAAATTAGAACAATTTTCACATAAAAATTCATATAATTGTTGTTGAGTAACTCCTGGTTCAATTCTTACAAAACCAAGTTTATCATCATAATCTAAAATTTTATTCATCAAAGATAAATCCAAAATTACACACCCATCACGCGCAGGATTAGCAGACCCATACCCCCAGTTATTCCCTCTAGAAATTGGATAAACTGGAATTTTAAACTTATTACACAAATGAACAATTTTTTCTACATCTAAACGTTTTTTTGCTTTAATTACACACAAAACCTCACGTTTAACTAAAATACAATTATTTAAATAATTCTTAAACAAATCACTATCCTTTAAAATTATTTGATTTTTTAAAAATTTATTTTTAACCTCTAAAATAAATTTATCAAATTTGATACTTGCCATATATAACATACTTACAACAAATAATAAATTTATACCTTCCACATATGAATCATATGTAACATATGAGTAAATATATAACTTAATAAAATGTGAATTAAATAATAAAATATGAAAAGAAAATTAATTAAACAAGGAAGTGGACATGGATTAGTAGTATATCTTCCAAAAACATGGATTACACAAAACAACTTAAAACCTAAAGACGATGTAGAAATAATTGAAATTGGTAACGATCTTCAAATTTTAAATAAAAATCTAACAGGAGAAAATAATGGAATTTCAAAAAAAGAAATAGAACTAGATTTTAAAATTGAAAATGAAAAAATAATTAGAATTAAACTAAAAAATGCATACGCGTTAGGTTATAATAAATTTATCATAAATACTAAAAATAATAAAATAAAAGAAATAGTAAATTCAACAATTGACAATCATTTATTTAATTGTGAACTAATTAATGAAATAGATAACCAACTAACATTTGAAATATTAGGAGAAATTTTTCCAAATAAAAAAACAATTTATCTAGATAAAATCTTCTTTTTCATTCAAAACTCATTAGAAAATATACATCAAAATCAAATAAGTAAACAAACACAAAAATCCAACAATACTAATTTTGAAAAAAGAATAAATTCAAATTCTAATAAAGTTAGTTTATATGAAAATATCTACAAAAGAAATATTAATTTAAACTTTACAAAAAATCCAACTGTAATATCATATTTACTATCCTATTTAGTCCAATTAGACCATGCAATAGTAAAATTATCTAAAAATAATCAAACTATGGAAAAAAAAGATTTAGAAATAACTCAAAATTTAATTAATCAATTTAATCAAATTCATAAAATTTATCTTAAAAAAAAATACAATGAATTTGAAGACATTTCCATAATTTTACAAAATATTCAAAATCAAACAGAAAAAGAAATACAAACAAGTAAAAATCCTTTAATAAAACATGAATTATACCAAATTTCAAGACAAATGTATTTATTAGTAAATCCAATTATTCATTTAGAATAGAATTTAAAAAAATTGTTTTATCTAAATAATAATTAATTCTTTTTTTCTCAAACTCACAAGGTTTCTCAATCATATAACTAAAATACTTTAAAGAATCCATAAAAGCAACTTTAAAAGTCTCTCTTCTAAAATCTAAACGATTATCAAATAATATATTAAAATCGGAATTTTCAAAACAACTATCAACACACTCAGAACTTTTATCAAAATCATAAGCACTTGTAAGTTTAACTAAATCAACAAGTCTAGTATCATTTCCAACCATTCCCCAATCTCCAAAATACATTCTAAAATCATTAGAAAATAAATTTTTATCAAATCTTAAATCCCTATGACAAATTCTATTCTCAGAATCTTTTAAAATTTTATAATCCACTAAACATTTCTCATAAAACAATAATAAATTATCATCACAAAATTCAATTCCTCCATTATTTCTAGAACTTGTACTCAAACGCTTTTCTAAAACATCCAAACTAGGAAAAGAATCTAATTGAGAGAATTCTGAAACATCAAATTTTTTTAAATCTTTATACAAAACATGTAAATTTGTACATAAATTTTCAAAAGAATTATCTAACTCCACTCTAAAAAAAGATTTGTCCATAAAAAACCCGTCAGGCAAACACACTAAATTATCTCCCCACTCAACACCTTTAATTAAAATAGCTTCCAAACCATTTTCACTAAAACTATCTAAAATTTTTGGAATAAACATAGACGACTCACAACCACTTAAAAACTCTAAAACACTTTTTTCAAGTTTAATGTTTGAATCTAAAGAACTATCTAATTTAATATATTGATTTGAAATGGAAAGTGGATGTAAAAATGGAAATGCATTATTTCTAATATAATTATTTAACCAAATTTGAAATTTAGAAGGTACTTTATCAATTTTAAAAACTCCACTAGTTAAAGTTCCTAAAATTTTAGAAACATTATCACAACCTCTAACATCAAACTTTTTAAAAACTTTTTTTTCAGCTGAACTCAAATTAACTCCATAATCTACACCAAAAAAATCATTTAACATATATAAATAAAACAAATGAGATTTATAACATTTAGCAAATAATCAAAAATAAATATAATTAAACATAATCAACAAAAATAAAATAGAAAATCTATAACAAATAAATAATTTTAATTTAGAATTTAAAATAAGTGAGCTGACTGTTTTAAAAAAACGAGTCGCACGGGATTCGAACCCGCGGCCTACGGATTAAGAGTCCGTCGCTCTAACCAGGCTGAGCTAGCAACTCAATATCGCCAGTCAGCTCACTTATAGTAATAAAAGTTATAATCCCTTTATAAAGATTACTTTTTTAAATCAAAGAATTATCAAACATAAACGACAACAATTTATAAAATATTACAAACTCCAAAACCTATGGAATTAATAATTTACCTTTGTGTATTCGCCGTAGGATTCTACATAATCAGCAAAGCAGCTGAATATTTTGTAGACGAAGCAGCAAACATTGGAACACGACACGGAATGAGTAAAATTATGATTGGACTAACAATCGTTGCAATCGGAACCTCACTACCTGAAATGATAACCTCTCTAGGATCAATACTTTTCACACCAAATTTTTCAGAATTTATAATTGGTACAACTCTAGGAAGCAACATCACAAACATACTTTTAGCATTTGGAATATTTTTAATAGTTGCCAAAAAATTCTACATTCAAAAAGATGAACTATTTAACATTATAGCATTTTTAGGAACGAGTATAATATTTATAACATTCATCGCATTTGGATTTGTAAGTTATGTAGCTATTTCTCTAGTAATATTTTACACATACTACTTAGTTTACCAAAGAAAATATCAAAAATTAGAACTTACAGAAATTGAAGAAGAATTTGTAGATAAAAGAAAACACGGAAATAAAAAATCATACTTAATAATTGTACCAAGTTTTATCGGACTATTCCTAGGAGCAAAGCTTACAATTTTAGGAATTGAAAATGTAGGGATGATATTAGGAATACCAATCGCACACTTAAATCTAGCAGCAGTTTCAATTGCAACTTCCCTACCTGAAATAAGTGTAACAATCGCTTCAGCAAAAAAAAAAGAATACCTTATGGCAATAGGAAACATAATTGGGACAAACATTATGAACATCTGTCTAATCATTGGGATTTCAGGATTCTACGGACTATACAAAATTGAAACAAGTTTATACTTAAGCTCAATAATTATTTTAGCTATCGCAACATCACTATTTTCATACCTTGTCTACAAAAAGAAATTCTCTGAAAAATGGGGATACGCTTTTCTAACATTATACATTATTTATTTAATTTCAATTTTTATAAAATAAAATAAAATAAAATAATAAATAAATAAATTTTATTATTTAAACAACAAAATAAAAAATATTTTTATCAAAAACTTCCTCAATTATTAAATATAACTCTGAAATAGTAACTTATATAAATATTTAAAAATAAATTTAATTAGAATGAATAAAGATAATGAAAAATTTCACAACAGATTAAAAAAAAATAAAATCGAACGTCAAATTTTAAGTGTTATATTAAAAGCATGTATGTACACAACCCCAATTATTAAATCTCTTACAAAAGAGGGTAGAAAAGAAATAAAAGAGAATAATCTTTACGAATTAATATACTCAAAACATGGAAAAATTGGAATGTTAGATGGAACAATAATAAGTGACTCCCAATTCGTACCAAACTTCACAACTAACGACTACACATTCAAATCAAAAAATGCTGGAGAATATATAGGTGTTGATTATCTAAGACACTCTGAATTAGGTGAAAACTCAAATCCAATTTCAGAGGGAAGTTTTTATGCATGTTTACTTGAAGAAATACAAAACAATCCAAGAGATAAACCTACTCCAACACACTTATTAAATTTATTCGACATAATGCATTCAATACAATTAGAAACTCCATCACTAGAAACTTTAATTAGTGGAGAATATCTTGAACCAATCAATTATATTAACGCTTTAAAAAGTGTCGGACAATATGAAAATCTAGCTCAAATACTTGACAAATCAGAAATAAAAAACAAACAAGTATATCAAGTAACTCCAAAAGGAAATGGACTAATATTTTTAGACTCAAAAATGGGTGAACCAAAAACAAAAAAATCAGAACAACAAATACCAATGATAAATAGACCTATGGGAATACTTAACTAAAATTATTCTCAAATTAAAATAAAATATTTAAGAAATAATTATAATTAATAATAATAATTAATAAAAATAAAAACCACCCAAACAACAAACCTTTAAATAAAACAAACACCAAACATAATTATGGTTAATGTAGATGAAGCTTTTGAAGTTAGATACAAAAAAGCAAAAGAAAATTTTGAAGTATTAGTTGATTTTGATAAACTAAATATATATAGAAATAATCAAGATAAAATAAATGTATTTGATGTTTTAGCAGATGAAAAAATTTTCAAAGATCAAAAAAAAGGAAAATTAGCATCAGAAACAGATTTAAAAGTACACTTTAATACAGAAAAACACGAAGAAATTTTAAAAGAAATAAAATCTGGAAATGAATAAGTTTAGAGAAGAATCACCTATTAAAGAAGAGGTTTTAACAGTTGTATCTAAATACCAACATCACAAACCAACTTTAGTGAAAAACTTTAGAAATAAATGTGGCTATTGTAATGACAATGATATTTGGCGCAATACATATTACGAAATAGACCATTTCATACCTAAAGGCTATTTAACTGAAGCTGAAGAAACAGAATATTGGGAATATCCAGTATTAAGAAAACCATTCAACTCAAAAGATTTAAAATCGTTTTTAAAACAATTTACTCAGTGTTAATAGCTAATGACTATGTTATAGATGAATATAGAAGATTTGTTTGTTTTTCATACATCTAATTAGGATAACTACGATTATATATACTTATAAATTGCTGTT
>JAYJMJ010002622.1:0-23824 GCA_036873875.1 Laminaria ephemera | reverse complement strand
GATTATTACTTTGCTCACAGAGCAGGGGATTTCCAAGGGTGTAGCCGTGAAGCTCTCAGGATTGCACGACAGCGGATATATTCGCAACAAGGTTGCATACCTAGAATTTTCACTTTTAGGCGGTTCTGAGGCAATACAAAAGCCCTCAGCATGGCTACGCGCGGCAATCGAAAAAGATTTTGCTCAACCAGATGGTTTTGAGTCAGCAGAGCAGAGAGCAGAGCGAGAGGCGCAGGAAGACGAGCAAGACAAACGGCTCAGATTGGCACGAGAGGCGCAGTTAGAGGCATTGAGTGGGAAAGATAGGCAAGAGCAGGAAAAACGCCAAAAAGAGCAATCTAGGCGGCTTAGAGAGCTTAAGCAGGAGTACGAGACAGGTGCAGAATTGGAAAATTACTGGCAAGAGGTTTTGAAACGACTTGAAACTGAGGCTCAAAGCCCAATGGTTTACTCAGCACTGCAAGAGTGTGCTTTGCTTCGAGTGAACGAGGGAAGTGCTAATTTGGCCGTGCCAAATCAGGGGGTTAGTATCATGCTGAGGTCTAACGACCGCGCCGACGTCGTTGCTAAAATTCTGGCCGAAGTTTTGGGACAGGACGAAATAGAATTACATCTTCGAGAAGTGATGAGGGAGTAAAGCCGTACTACCCGTACGAGGCGTACGCCCCGTACGGGTTTTGATTATGTGTGTATAGAATTAATTAACTACACACTCATGCAACAAAATTGCCAGTTACCTAAACCTATACCTAAACCCCTACTTAAACCCCTACATACTTTTATATTCCCTGCACTGCGCTTTTGTATTATTACCCTCTATAAAGGGTAATTAATACGTCAAAAGCGTCCTCTCACCGTTACAAAACCCCCATATCGCCCGTTTGCTGTGCCAGCAAAAATATTGACCACACCCACTCCGCGGGTATGGTCAATATTATGGTTGATATGGGGTGGGTTGTGGAGAGAGGAGAGAGAGGAGGAGAGAGAGGGACTGGGGGGGGGTAGGTAGGGGGGAGGAGGAGGGATAGATAGATATAGATTAATTATTATTATTATTTTTTTTATTTTATATATATATTTATTTTTTTTTATTTTAATAACATCCTGACGCTCGCCACTCGTTCACTGCACTTCGTTTCGTTACGTTCGATTCAGTCCTCGTTCGCTATGCTTGAAAAAAAGTATGCTCATTCGCTAAAGCTCATTGCGCTAATTTTTTTCCGCGCTTCGCTCAACTCGTGCTTCATCTCACTTCACTCAACTACGTTTGTTCACTCGTTGGCTTCGCTTTAACCCACCCACGTTCCCATTATTTTTTTATTTTTTTTAAATATAGTGGTCTATTGCACTTGAAATATAGATGGCTATTGCATCATTGGGAGCGTACCGCTCCCTAAAAAAAACGTAGGGCTAGGGAAGGTCGCCCCTCACATTCCAGCGTAACACCTTGCGCAAACGTCCAGCTTATAACAAAAAAGACTCCGTCAGCGCACTACTGCGCTTTTTTGTTACAAGGGGAAAGGACGTTTGCTGATGCAAGGCGTTTCACTTCCATGTGAGGGGCGACGCGACCTAAGTTAGTATAAAAAAGGTTGTCTCTTTGAAAGGTGAAATGATAGAAGCATTTCGAGGATTAGTAATAGGAATACAAGAGCATTTTATATGGTCATGGACTGATGGCTGGAAAGACTTCAAATCATCTACGCCTTGCTTTGGATGCAAAGAAGACGTTGCGTATTGTTTTGTTTGTAAGTCGTTGG
Source organism: Laminaria ephemera (assembly GCA_036873875.1). Lineage (NCBI taxonomy): Eukaryota > Phaeophyceae > Laminariales > Laminariaceae > Laminaria > Laminaria ephemera. The sequence continues at coordinate 22,064 of JAYJMJ010002622.1, read as the reverse complement.
CAGAGCATGGCTGTTTAGAAAGCTTTATACATGACCGCGCCGAGAGAGCTACGCAGAAAGATGCTGATGAACTTTATAGCTGTATGTGCGAGTGCTGTACGGAGCATTTAGAGCGTCCGATGCGCAAATTTAATTGGGAAGGTAATTATGATATACATAGAAGCGCGGCGATGTGGGAAATGTACATGTTCCTAGTTGATAACGTGCCAGATTTGGCTGAGTTTGAGCGAGAGAGAATAGAGAAGGTATGATTATTATTAACGATTATAGCGAGCTTGAATGTTCGCAGTGTGGTGAGGAAGTAGATTACTATGAGGAGCAGGGCGATACAGGTTCGCCAAGATGGGTGACTGAGTGTTCCTGTAATAAAGAGTAGGTAAGTTGCAGCCCCTTCTGAGAAAAGGAGGGGTTGCTTGGTTGGGGGGCGACTCAGGCGAAATCCCAATATACTCGCGCTGGAGCGGAGGGGATTTCGCCTGAGTCGCGAGAGCTTTGTATTGGTTAGACCTCAAACAAGTTTGAGAGTCTGACCCGTGCTTTGCACGGCAAGGAGGGTTTGTTATGCGCTACGCGCATAGGGTAAGTTTTAGTGGGAGCTAGCGGGTAGAGTTGGTGGTTTGTTTTGCGGTGTGGCCGCGACTTTTTTGTCCTCGTAAGGGTGGGGTGTAGTGTTGTGGTTTTTAAGACGTTTGATTTTTTTTGTAGTTGGTTTTATATTTTGAGAATGGCTAAGAGAAGAATTGATGCAGATGTTATGAGGTTTACTCAGAGAGATGGGTATTTGCTTCGATGGATTGGGGAGCAGTTTGCGGTGAGGTATGACCAAGTGGGTGAGCTGATAAAGAGATATACGTTTGAGACGACGGGAAAGATGGTCGGCGATGAGACGGTGAGGCGATTAGTTGATCGGTTTAGAAAAGGTGGGTGGGTTGAGAAACATAAGTTTCAAGACGGGTTGCCTCATTGGGTCTTTCTTACAAAAAGAGGTATTCAGGTTGTTGGTCTAACACATCCTTACCGCGTTCCAAGTCTTGACCAATTAAATCATTTTTATCACATCAACATGGTGCGCTTGTATCTTGAAAAGATGTACAGCGAAGATGCTTCGATGCAGTGGGTGAGTGAGAACGGAATTATTGCCCGTCGAGTGGCTGGGGGAGATTATTCACATAATCATAAAGCCGCAGTCAAGACGCACCGCGCCGATGGGGAGCTATACATCACTGAGGACGGCGAGCGTGTGCGAGTGGCAATTGAGGTTGAGCTAACACAGAAAGAGCGCAGCCGAATTAATCTCATTATTGCAGAGCTTATAAACGAGTATGACCAAGTGTGGTACTTCGTTACCGACCGCGCCAAAGGCATGGTTAAAACGGTCATGAATGACCCTAGTTATGATACAGTTCGCAAGGGGCGAATGAGGGTAATAGCTATAGATAAACTGTAATTTTTAGGAGGGCATGAGCCAAAGACCAGAATTAATTGACCAGAAACTAGATTACATAACTTGGGTTGTAACACTTGCAAGTCTATACTTAGGCTTCGCTTTTGCATTTGGTCCTGTCACTTTCGGGCTTGCCTTTGCTTTTTATAAACTCGTTCCTCACATTACCAAGCAGCGCATCGCTGCACTTATTTCTTGCCTTTGGATAGGCGTACTTTTTTACTACGTCGATAGTCATTCAATATATTCAAAGCTCTTTTGGGGATATTCCATCCCACTTGCACCACTCATGGTGCAAATCTTCAAAGGCATAGAGGTATTTGGCAACGTGACGAGACCGAGAACATTTCAAGAGATGGTTGCAGAGCAGGCCGCAGACATTGCCCGCAAGGAAGCAGGGCAAAGCAAGCGGTCGGTTAGAAAAGTTGAGAAGGCGCAGAAGCGCGGAAAAATCATGCCTAGTGAGGGGTGGTTACAGCTTGGGGCAAAGATTAAGTCAGATGTTTTTCCAGATGAGGTAGGGCTACGAATTCGGGACGGGATGCTCGAAATGCACGACGACCTTTTAAACCAGCACCTTTTTTTGCTTGGCACTACAGGCTCAGGCAAAACTATCACCATTCAACAAATCGTAAAAGAAATACTCGAAAAGACCGACCGTAACGTCTACTTTGTTGACGGGAAGGGCGACCCTGAGCTAGCTAATGTAATTCAGCGACTTATATATAAGTATCGCCGAGACGAGAGCAACAAACCGTTTCGCGCTCCTATGTTTAAGCACGGGACGAGAGACGATGAGAGTGGGGATGTGTACAACGGGTTTTATGGTTCGCTGACCTCTCTTTATAACCGCTTGCTTGCGGTGTCGGGCATTATGGATGCTACAGGCGATAGCGCGTATTATGCGGATATATTTCGTTCAATTGCTTGGTTTGTTATCAACGCGCCTAGTGGCGCACCACGTTCATTTGCTCAGATTCACAGACGCATGAGGAGGAAGGGTTTAGAGGAGGCTTGGAAGTTAGAGCCAGAAGAAGTTGAAGAAATCAGAGAAATTTCTGACAACGACTATACAGGTGCGCGCAACCGAGTTGCGAAGTTAAAGCGTGGCTTTGGTGAGAGCGTTTCAGAACGTGGGTTTGTTATTGAGAAAGTAAAGGGCGCGGTGTTTTCTGTCAGGGTGGCAAGTGCGGTCGATACAGGCAAAGCGTTTTTAAATTTACTCGTTGAGGATTTTAAAGACGTGATGGGTAACAGGTTGGAGCATCCTTCTGTACTGATTATTGACGAGTTTGGTGAGTTTGATAACGACAACATCACCACACTTCTTGCACTCGCCCGAAGTGCAAAGATGGGCGTTGTTCTTGCTACGCAGGATTTAGCTACTTTTAGCAAACAAGATAACGGGGATGCTGTTAAACAAATCGTACTTGCTAACTCTAATACAAAAATTTTGATGCGCTCAGACTTTCCCGAGGAAATGGTCGAGATTGCAGGTACACGTCTACATGCTGAAATTGGCGTACATCTTGTTGAGGGAGCGGTTGGCAAAGAGGGTTCAATGCGTGTACAGCACACGTTTAAGATTGACCCAAATGAAGCACGTAGTTTAGATGCTGGTGAGGCGTTTGTTTTTTCAAGAGGCATCGTTACAAAGACAAAAATATTTATGCCAGACATGGGCAAGTTTCCAGAGCTACCAGAGCAACAATACATACTGCCTAAGCCAGAGGAGATTGTATTATTCCCTGCGCCACGGTTAGTACATCGCCCGTGGATGGTAAACGTTGAGGAGGGGATTGTCATCGAGGACGATGAGGACGGCAACGAGGAAGAAGAAGGATTGGGTGGGGGCGATATGTTTGACGATTTACTTGGTGGCTCAGATGAGCCAGAAAAACCAAAAACAACAACACCAAAGGCGAAGCCGTCTGATGAGGCGAAGCCGATAGATTCACTCCCTAATGAGTTAGAGGAGTAGGAGAAGATGCAAGATGGCTCGATTAGACGCGAGTGAGTACAAGGTTTGGAAAGAAATTGAGAAGGGTGCTAGGGTCAGAAGTCCGTATGCGAAAGCGGTACTAACTGAGCTTGTTTTTGGCATTCCTAGGGTGCTGGCATTTTGGATTATTTTCTCTGTGCTTTTAGCCCTTTTGGGAGCGTATGCGCTTACTGCAAGTAATAGTAGTTTTTTTCGCTTTGCTGATATTGGCGACAACTTAGAGTCAGTTGGAGGACTTGCTTTTGCCCTATCATTATTAGTTTCATATTGGCAGATTCTTCGTAGTATCTGGTCACTGCGAGGTAATGTTAGCGCACGAGCGACCGCAGGGATGATTGGGGCGCGTCACATGAGCCTGAGAGAGCAGAAAATGGTCTTTGAGGTGCGCAAGTCTGTGCTTGCTCGAAACAAGGACAAGCCGCATTTATTGGAGAATATTAAAGCGTTTAGCGGTGTGTTTGTTACTGAAAACCTTGGACTTAGTATTTTCACCGTTGGCGACTGTCTTTTTGTTGCTTCAGGAACTATTCGAGATAGTAGTTTTCCTGCTTTGTATGCGCATGAGCTTGGACACTTAAATGGGAAAGATGGAGATATGTTGATTGCTATGCGGTCATTCTACACTTTGCGAATGCAAAGGGATGAGAGTCTTGCTAAAGCATATGCAACTCACGAGAGTGGTAAGACGAAACTTTTAGAAGCAGAAGAATATTCTGATAGGCTTATGGGTTCTTTTGCTGGTAAGACTATTGAAACAAAGCTTACCAACATGGCGAGTTTTACTAATGCAGGAGTTAGCAATGAGGTTCGTGCAAGTGAGTGGGCGCAGTACTTTCAAGCGCGTGACTACATTGCTGATTACTTTGCAAAGCAGCTAGGTTTTGGTGATGAGTTAATACAGGTGCTAGACGGGTATAAGATTAATAATGCCACACACCCGTACATGCTTGGCTGGCAAGCATCCTCAGAGCTACGCATGGACGCACTTATAAACCCACACGAGTATGGTTTTGACGGTCGCACGGTCGCAGAGATTTACGAAGAAACCGCAACGGCTGAAATCGGGAGTGAAGGGGCTTATGAGGCTGGAAAAGTGATAGCTAATTTTAAAAAACAGGCACAGCAGACAGCTTCAAACATCGCCCAAGAAGTGCGAAGTGATGAAGGGTTGGGCAAGGTGGCCGCAAGTGCGGCAGCAGCGGCAGCGGTCGCAAAGAAAAAGGTGCAAGAGAAGGTCGAGGAAGTAGCGCGGCCAGCAGAGACACCCACGCCAGTACAGGCGCAGGTAGAGTCTGATGAGGGAATAGAGCCAAGAAATGTACTTGACCCAATTATGTCTATTTTTGACAATCTTGGGGAAACTAATCCGCAAAAGATTAAAGATTTTGTTAATGGGGGTATGGGTCAGGCAGTGATTAATGTTCTTGAAAAAGGTGGTGAGTTCAACTACTTCGGACTTGATTACACCAATGCGCCAAAGGTGGCGAGAGACGATTACGATATGCCAAATTTAAAGCAGATAATGTCTACATTCGGTGCAGACCAGCCAGCAAGCCAAGACCTACAAAACAAAGCGTTTAGCGAGATTGCAACAAGACTTAAATTTGATGATTTAACAACACAGGATTTAGAAAAGTCTCTCTTGGTTTTACTGAAAGTGAAAACAGAATTAGGACAGGAAATGAAAGCGATAGCTTAATTAGCTAAGGGTATCAGTTGGTTCAGAATCAAAGTCAAATGCTGGTAGAGCATTGAGCAGATAGGTGAGTTTTGCTTCGGCCACCATCTTTTCAGAATCATCAACGAAATCTTGAAGAGCGGCAATTAGTTCATCTCGTTCTTTATCTGTGCCACGATAATATCCGTCACTATCAAGTAAGTGGCCGAAAGGACCTTCTTTTGGATTATCACATTCTGGTCTATATCCATTTTCGTTTTCTATCACATGTGCTTTCTTAAAGTGATACTAAGTACATCATCCCATAGTAATAACTTATGTCAATATGTAAGGAGATTGAGAAATGAGTGACGATATTTTTGATGGCTTGCTCGATGGTTTTGATAAGCCAGAGACAACAACACCAAAGGCGAAGCCGTCTTTGGCACAGCAAAGTTTTAGAGAGTTAATTCTTGCAGAAATAGAGCAGAGCAAGAAAATGATGCGTGATGTTCAAGCCTCAATCTTATCGAGAGAGTTAGCCGAGGGTAAATATGATGATTTAACTACTAAGGATGATTATTATGCCACCCTTAAAAGGGTTAGTGAGCTTGCAGAAGCCCAAGAAATAGAGGGAGAGAGTTTGGTAGAGTCTAAAAGCAACTCAATACTTAAATTCTTAAAAATTATTGACCCTATATTAATAGTGGGAAGCATAGTGGGATTGATTTCTATTTTTCTTTGGTCTTCTCTTACCGTAAAGACGTTTCAAGTTTTTTTAATGTCTGGTCTTTTCCTATTTCTTCGCTTGCTTATCTCGAATGCAAGATTGAGGAAAATTGGTGGTTTTGTAGTTTTGTTTGGATATATTTTGCTTGTTGCGTATGGACAGATAATGGCTCAAATAAACGATATAAGTCTTAAAGAGTGGGCTGGGGAATATGTTCCAATCTTGTTGGACTTAGGAATAATGGCCGAGCCAATAAGAGTATTTGAAACAGTTTTAACTGATGAAGGGGTGCAAGTAGTAGCCACAGAAAAGCCTGAGCCAAGCCAGCCTAAACCTGTCAGATTTAAAGGTGATTGGATAATCACTACAGACGAAGGTAAAGACCTAGTTTGGCGATTCAGGGATACTCATGTTGAATTTATTGAGCTTAATGCGAGTGGGGGAGTGAAGCAGGAGCGCCGATTAGATATTATACAAATTAATGGTGACTATCTTACTTTAGGTCGAGGCAGTGCCACAGAAACACATTTAGGTGAAATGAGGGGTGAGAATATGTTTTTGACTAGCAATGAGAGTGGAATAACTTACTTTCTTCGACCGTATGATGCAACTGAGTTTGGACAATAAGGAGATTGAGAAATGAGTGACGATATTTTTGATGACTTACTTGGTGATTCTGAAAAGGAAGAAAGAGATAAAAAAATAGCTTATTTGTTGAGCCAGTTAGATGATGTTGAAGATAAGCCAGAGACACCCACGCCAGTACAGGCGCAGGTAGAGCCTGAGCCAGTGGCTATAAAGTCTATTGATGTCGAGGAGGTGAAAACAGGTCGGAGTGTGCCTAAACTACCTGAAAATTTCAAAAGAAACTCCCTTATAGGTTTGACCCTTATTGCTTTACTTACGGCTGGTTTTTTCATGTCGAGAAACTACTTTAGTAGAGAGACGGATGAGGTTACTACCTTAGCTCCTACAGTGATTGTGAGGGTTACGGCCACTCACTTCCCAACGGTACAGCCAACGCCTGAGCCTGTCATAATAGTCGTGACGGCCACACCTGAGCCAGAGCCTACGGCCACGGCCACACCACGCAATACAAGTACACCAAAAGTTGTGAGAGTTACGGCCACACCTCAGCCAACCAAGACGGCTAGACCTACGTCTACAAGACGACCCACACAAACACCACGACCCTTACCAACACCAACGGCCTCAAGACGACCGCAAGCAACGGCTAGACCTACGTCTACAAGTAGGCCGCAAGCGACGGCCATACCTGAGTCAACCATAACAGTCAGACCCCCTAGACGTGCGGCAATCGAAAACAATTTCACTGCTCCTTACACAGTGGCAGAGAGGTGGGAGACTCCTCATATATGGAATGATTACGTCACTATTACTGCTCCTACTTCGCCAGTAACAGTTGAATATTCATTTACAATGTCAAAGTCTGATAGTGTGGTTTGGTCAGCGCCTTTGTGTTCAAGTTCTTTGGATAAAATATGGGCAAAGCAAGAGAAGGAAGCAAGGCGATTTTATCTTGATGGAGTCGAAATAAATTCAAGCTATTTTTATACGCATATTGTAGAGACGGTGAGGGGTGATTTTTGTAAACAATGGTTTACTTTAATTAGTAATTTAGAAAATGTTGACCAGATAGAGTTGATGATGGTTTATAATTACTACGAAGATATTTATGAAGATGGATTTGTTTATGAAAAAGGTGAATATCGCCATATTTTTTATATTTATGTCAAATAAGCTGAATAACTTTAATACTACTAACAGGCATTATATTAAGTGTGTCAGGAAAGCAGAAGTTTTTTATACATAGGTATTTAGTCATATTCCCACAAACTTAAGATATTAGACATGGACAAAATGTTCACTTTCATATAATATATGAACACTTGCTCATATATGCAGGTTTTATGATTATGGAAATTGACGAAACAACTGCAACAAGTTTGGCTGAATTGTTCAGAACACTAGGCGATACAAGCCGAATTCTCATTTTATCCGCCTTGATTTTAGGCGAGCAAAATGTAAACGCACTGGCAGAATTTGCCCAAATAAGCGAATCAGCGGCATCTCACCATCTGAGACACTTAAGGCAATTAAAATTGGTGCGAACACGAAAAGAAGGCCGTTACGTTTACTATTCCCTTGACGACCATCATGTTGCTGAAATCTTTCAATCAGGTTTACAACATGTTCAACATGGATAAGGAAAAATATGTCTCATCATCATCACCACAAGCCAGACAACCTAAAACTCGCGTTCTTTCTAAATTTGGGTTTTACCATCCTTGAAATCATCGGCGGATTGTGGACAAACAGTGTTGCGATTTTGTCCGACGCATTGCACGATTTGGGAGATAGCTTTTCATTGGGACTTGCTTGGTACTTAGAGCGATTTTCGGCTAAGGAACAAAACGCGCGTTTCTCATATGGCTATCGCCGATTCTCATTGCTTGGTGCATTAATTAATACAATCATTTTGATTGTTGGCTCTCTTATCATTTTGTCGGAGGCGATTCCAAGGCTTTTTGCGCCTGAAGCTCCCAATGTAGCTGGAATGATACTGTTTTCTATTGTCGGAATCTTTATTAACGGCTGGGCAGCATGGCAAGTCAGCGACGATAGTAGCCTGAACTCAAAAGTTGTTTCATGGCATTTGTTTGAAGATGTTTTAGGGTGGGTTGTCGTCTTTATCGGAAGTTTAGTGATGCTAGTGGTGGATTTACCTATCATCGACCCAATTTTATCAATTGGCATTACGCTGTATGTTGTGTGGAATGTCTTGAAATACTTGCGCCAAACAGCCTCTGTCTTTTTACAGGCTGTGCCAGAAGGCGTTGATTTGCCTGCACTTGAAGCACAATTTTGTTCGGTTGATGGGGTTTTGTCTGTGCATCATACTCATTTGTGGTCGCTTGATGGTGATAGCAACGTCTTAACAACGCACATTATTGTGCCATCCAACACTGAGCGGGATGAAATTTTGACGATGAAAGAGCAAATAAGTGCTTACGCAAAAACCGCAAACGTTGCCCATATTACTTTAGAGATTGAGCGCGACGGTGAAACCTGTTTGATGACAAATCACGCTCATAACTGTGCTGGTCATATCCATTAGGAGAAATCAAAATGCTTGTAAATTGGTTGCCATTTGCTTATTTCCTTCTTTTCTTAATTGCGGCTGTGTTTTGGCGTGCCTATTGGGTATGGAAACAAACCAACGTTAATGCCCTTACTACCTATCATACCGAAGGTGTTTATGGACTCTCTTCAACTTTATTCAGATTGGTTTTTGTTGGTATTGGCATTGTTACAATTGCCAACACGATTCCAAGTGTGACACCCTTCCTTACGCCATTAGATTGGTTGGAACACGATGTTTTAAAGTGGTTAGGTTGGGCAATCCTACTAGCCTCACTATTGATCGTTATCGTAGCTCAAATTCACATGGGCTCTGCTTGGCGGATCGGCGTAGATCTGGATCAGAAAACAACACTGATAACAAAAGGGATATTCCGATACTCACGCAACCCAATATTTTTGGCAATTCGCTTGTGTTTTTTTGGGTTACTTCTTGTTTTACCCACGGCTTGGTCACTCATGTTGTGGGCTTTAGGTGACGCTATGATTCAGATTCAAGTTCGTTTGGAAGAACAGTATTTACTTAAAACATTTGGTGAACAATATCAACGTTATTTTAAATCTGTTCGTAGATGGATATGAGTTTAATCGTTGCCAACTGGGGGACAGCTGGGTTAAATGCTTTTGTTGATTATCTTGACTATGAACTTTTCCCAGCATTGTACCTGTGACATTCATAATCCGCAGGGAGTCTGTTGTCTAGGAAATGTTCAAAAAGTTGTAGAGAATTTTCTGACACAAAGTGAATAATACTAATCGATATTGTCTTAAGTATGTGTGGATAAATCGTAGGATGAGAGTAGGGAGAACTAACTTGACAGGTTTGCGACTCTCCCCATAATAAGTACTTATAAAGATTTATTAGGGAACAAGTTTAGGCTAGATCGTTTCTGGGAAATCTTTCAGGTTAGTTGGTTTACTAAGTTTCACAATTCAAACAATTTTATAAATTACTTTTGAAGTATAAAAACTTTTAGGAGGACGTCGTTATGGTAAAAAGACTATTTATAGCTTTTTTATTCATTATAGCTTTACTTACTTTTCAGCTTTCAAGTCAAGAGACACATGCTCAAGGCAATGGGTACAAAGTGTATTTGCCAATAAATATTGACGGAGCAGATGCGCAAGCTGAACCTACACCCCCAACACCAACTACAAGTCTTTATATTTATAATTATGGGTCTTTTCTTATGTGGAGTCTTGGTTGTGATTTAGCAAGGCAAGTGCAAGATTATGAAGAGTCACAACTATTAGTATTTCTTCAGTATGGAAGACCTGAAACCAGAGGCACTATTCATGGGGCTCAAGTATATGGTTCGGCTGATTTTGTCCCTATGTCTGATTTAGAAGAGGCAACGTACTATTTCTCTTATGGTTATAGTGTTTGTGCTTATGATTATGAGAATTCGGACACTAATCTTGAACTACCTTGGTTATCGATAGGCGTAAGTTTAAACAATGGTGCGAATGCTGCAAAAAATAATCTGAGTACTGAGCATGGTGCTGCTTGGGCAGACATGACTGCCAGAGTAAATAACCGTTTAAATAGCCCTCGCAATTATGTAAAATCTGTTGTTTTCCCAGCTGGTGATTTAGAGTTGGAATATAACACACCTACGAACACGAAGAATTGGGTAAATGGTGTTTTAAGTAGGAATATACCTTTTTATAATTTAGGTACTGCGAGCTGTCCAATTACAGATACTTTAAATGAAAATTGCGAGATAGATTCAACTCTTTGTCCAAATGATTTGTGTGTTTGGTGGCATCAAGATCTTTGGGAGATCTCTGGACTTCAGGGTACTCGTGTTGTCCCTCAGATTTATCGTGCTGACGGTCTCAATGCAAGGCAGTGGTATGAACTTGCAAAATATGGAGAGCAATTAGGCACATCCTCAGCAATTGATTTTGAAGGTGCTCTTACAACTCGTGGTGCTTGTCAGCAAACTCTAACTCCAGACCAACAGGAAGAGTGTCTTCTATTAAGAAATACACCTGATGAGGCTTGGAATCAACTAAGACAGATCTTAGATGAAGATCCGTCCATGAAATGGCAAACGCTACCATTTGCCACCGATATAAAGCGACAAATCGATTAATTGGAAGGTTTAGCCATGAAAAAAACAATCTTTTTACTTTTAACGTTATTTTCCGCATTATTAATGTCTTGTTCTAAAAATGTGGAGTCCAGTCCTGTAATACAAATAGATGCAACACCACATACACGAATTCAATTGGAAATTGTTGAGGAAATTAGTCAAGCGGAATTAGTATTACAGAATCCCAATTCGACTGATGCTCAAAAACACGTCGCAAACAATGATTTAATGTTTGCTCAATATATAGCGACAATGGCATTTGCCCCAACACCATCTCCGCAAGAGTTTCAAATAGCATATGATGAGGAGATGACAAGAATTGCGATTGCTGATTCAGTTCCCAAGCCCGTTCCTACTATAGCTTTAGGCTTACTATCATCTGATGACCCACGTTACACTTTTGATACACCCAGAGATGTTGCAGTAAGAGCGGTATGGCAAGGATATATTAACGGTAATCAGACATTGATTTATACGGGGAACTATTATCCGGAAGTTGAGCATACCAAAGTTATAACTGAGTACGGTATAGTTTATGTAGTTACCTATTTACCCGATGGTTCTACAGAAAGAACAATGACTGTGACTGATGAAGAAGTGGGTGGTCTCTATTTTGACAAATATTTCAAAAATAAGGGTCGAATAGCTTTAATCGCCAAACCTAAAGTGAGTTGTGATGACTCAGATGCCTATACAAACGGCAACGGTCAAAATAATGGTAACGGTCATGACAATCACAACGGTAATGGTTATGGTCATAATAACTGTGATAGCCCTTGCGATAACGGCCAAGGCAACGGAAATGCTAATAAAAATAAGAACAACAATGGTAATTGTGGCAACGGTAATGGGAACTCAAACAAGATTTACTTTGATTTAGCAACAGGTCAATTTGTCTCTTCTTTGAATGAACCTGTATTTGTAACCCCAACGCCAATTCCACCATCGACGCCAACACCCGAGCCCGCAAGCGTAGCATATCCTTAAAGTTGATATTGAGGGCTGAGAAATCAGCCCTCTTTTTTTACAAGAATTTAAAAACAAGCACGGAGCTATAAAAGACACGCCAATCTTTACCTCTACTAACCAATATTATATTAACTATGCCGCCAGAGGCGTTTTAAGCTTTTTTGTATGGCCGCACATGGCCGTAGGCTCAAAAGCGGCCGCTTTTCGGGGTACTTAAACCTACTCATTTTTTAAGTCCCTGGTCTAATTTTGACAGCCAGAGAATAAAGCTATTTCCTGAGAAATCGCGTTCTGAGAGCCGTTTTAAGGAATCTAAGGTATTAGAGTATGGGTAAATTGCTCAATCTCGGCAGTGTGGCCGTGATTGATCTTTTTGTATTCGTTGCGAATATACAGGTACTAGACCGCAATACCCTTGCTTTACTGGGGGCGAGAAAGGCATCGCCCCCGGTTTCGCAACAGTCTTGCTTATGGCCGTCAATTCTGAGGCTTCAGGTCGCGGCTCACACCTCAGTCACTCAACAGAAAGCGACTTGCACCCGCTGTCTGTTTCGCTCCTTTGGCAAGAGCCTTTGCACGGCTTTGGCAGCACTTGTTTTCAGTGGCTACGCCAAAAGGTCCATTTGCTGATTTTTCTAGTGAAAAGCAAACGGACATTTTGCCTATCAGCACGCGGGGACGCTCATTGCCGCTTTCCCCGCACCCCTTTGGGCTAGCTCCCTATGGCTCAAAACTATTTAACTAGGAGGATGAAATGAACGACGATAATCATAGCGGTGAGCAGTTTTTTGAGAGTTACGAGGCTTTTGTAAGAGGTTTATTTCTCGGCTCATTTTTTGAAGAAGATAACTCTTTAGAGAGTCAAAACTTCTTTACCATGATAAACCTCAACTCTGTCGAAGTTACTGAGAAGGGAACGAGATACCTTACTCATGCTTTAGAGACAATATTTACGTCATTTGCTGTTGACCATATTTTTGCGATAACGCCTAAAAACAATACTGATATGATTAAATTATCAAATCAGTTGCAGCCATTTTTAAAACCAGATGAAAATGGTGGTGAAGGTGTTTATGACCTTGCTGGGTTTGATGATAGTTTCTTTGAAGTTGTTGAGTCGTACTTTAAGCGGGAGGTGATTTTAACAGATTTAGAGAAGATAACTCTTGATATAAAAGCAATGTTGTTTACTGAGCACATTAACGCCTTAAAAGAAATGTGTGAGGAATATGATTTTATAGATGGATTAGACATTCTTGACGCTGTTGAGCGAGATGTATTGAGAGGTGATTGGGGTATGGCTGTTCTACGGATTCAGAATGTTCATTTTGATACCAAAGAATAATATACTTAGCGACCGCTAACCTTCGGTCGAGGGCGTTTTTTGGGTTTTGTCGCCGTCGAACGGTCGAAGGAATTTCAAAAACGGCCGAAAATTGGCTGAGGGAGTTTTCAGAGATTTATAAACCCATATATGGGGGTGCTATATATGGGCAGTTTTGGCCTTAACAGATCCGTAGGTCTGTATATACCGTTATTTTTTGTCCTGGCACTTGAGCAGCAGCGAGCTGTTTTGCCCGTACATGTGGGTTTCTATCTGGTAGAAGATATTGAACTACACATAACTATAGGTTATGTCCCCTTGGGGCTTCTTTTTCCTAGTTAAACAATCACATAAGTGCGCTTGAATAATAGTTATGTGTAGTTCATACTGAGCTATGGAAATACGCATCGACGACGGTATATTTAAGTTCAAAACAGAGTACATGCGTTCGCGCGGTTTTGCGCTTAATACATGGGAGTCATACGCACGAGACGTTGAGCAGCTGGCCGACTTTCTTAGAAGCCGTAGTTTGTCCGTCACGCACTGGCATGAGGTCACGACCTCGCAACTGCGCCAGTTCTTCGCCCACTTACTAGACAATCAAAAGTTTTCAGCAAACACCGTCAGGCGCAAATATTTTGCCCTGAGAGTGTTCTTTGAGTTTCTGGCCGAGTACAAATACATCGAGAGCAACAGCATTATCACGAGCGTTATACCGCCTCGTGAACAGCGTATAGATGAGCGATGGTTGAGCGAGTATGAATACAACGCGCTCCGCGCTCAAATTGTGAATGTGCGCGACCGCGCAATCATTGAGGTTTGTTTGCAGACAGGTATTAGGCTCAAAGAGCTTGTAGGTTTGAAGTGGTCAGACATTGAGCTACCGCCACGCATCACCGAACGCATCGAGGACGTGGGCTTTGTCAAAGTACACCGTAAAGGGAATGATATAGAACGCTTACCGCTTAATTGGAGAGCTTCAAAGGCTCTTAAAGAACTTGAAAAACAAAACAACAACACCAAAGGCGAAGCCGTCTTTTTGTCGAGACTTGGGAAAGCGATTGGGCGCGGAGGAGTGCAAAAGCTCACTAAAAAATATTTGAAAATGGCGGGGATTGAGGATGCTTCAATACACACATTGAGGCACACAATGGCGACACACCTACTGGCGAAAGGTGCAGACCTGCGGAGCATTCAGAATATGCTTGGACACAAGCACATTGCTACGACCGAGAGGTATATAGCACTCTCAAAACGCGCACAGGCTGAGGCCGTGCAGAATTTTGCGCTGTAAGGGTAGTTATGGCGCGTTGATAAAGAAAATAATGATATTTTCGACAACCGTTAAAACGATACTTATGAGAACCACACCAATAGAAGCTATTAGAAGAAATGTGATAAATGCACCGATTATGCGGAGTAATATATTTCGATTTACTTTTTCAGATTCATATCTATACAGTTCGATTCCATCTGCTGTTTCTGCCCCATTCTCTATAATGCGTTGATTTGTCTTGACAAACTTCTCGCCCACTTGTGCAGATGTTCCTTTATACGTTTCTAGGTGCGGAAACTTTCTTTTATAATCATTCCCAATATCTTTATATGGGCGAGTATACCTTTGCTCAATTGTCTTTGAGCCTTTTAATTCATCAAAAGCAACTACACCAAGTGCTATAGAGATGATGGCGAGAGGTATGAGTAGTAGGTAAAAAAATACATTCCTAGTACGGTGAACGCCGTTTGTATAATAATGTTTTTTTTGCAGTTTTTTATCTACTTCTTTTTGCTGAATTTCTCCCATCATTATGCTTAATGTTCGTTTTATTTCATTTTGGGAAATCGATTCTCTTTCCTCTTTTTGATGAGTTGCGTTTTTTTTCTTTGTCATAGGCGTAGTGTATCGGCGAGGCAATGTGTTGTGAACTAGCAACCCCTCCCCTACTTGATTCACTTTGATGCAGTAGTAGAATGCAGGTAAGACACAAAGGAGTTTATGAGCAATGATGAAGGACACAAAGGGTATGCAAATTACGCATCTTGGAGAGTTGGTTTTGACTATATAAAGCATGGCGACGTTGAAAAGATGAAGCCGTATTTTGCAGATACACCAGAGCATGAAATACCTAACAGACTACATGATTACATGGGTGATTTGGTAAAAAGTGATTTGAGTGTAGCGCGGTCGCTAGCGACTGCCCTACTTGGCACATATGATGGCATGAGTCCCGAAGGTATTGCCGAGCATTTTTCTGAAATAGACGCAGGGGAGCTAGATGTAGCTCTTATTAGTTATGCACTCGTTTTTCTTGATAATGTTGATTTTGTGAGTGTGGCAATTAACTCAATACTTGCAGATGCAGAAGCCGACGAGGAAACGCCGACAGAGCCAGAAGGAGAGCCGCTTTTTGCGCTTGGGCGCATCGTTGCGACCGCCAGAGTCAACGATTTTTTTAATAACGACGTGGGTATAGCTTACGGCCACCACATTCTATACCAGCACCAGCATGGAGAATGGGGTGAGCTTTCAGAGGATGATTTACAATCTAATCGTGATGCGATTAAGTATGATGGTCGTATTGTGAGCAAGTACAAGGTGATGAGCCTTGAAGAAGTTGGCATGAAAGAGATTTATATAATCACTGAGGCCGACCGTAGTGCAACTACGTTTCTTTTCCCTGATGAATATTAGTTAGAACACATAGGCAAACCCTCACAAGCTAGCCCGTCATTATCGTTGCCGTCAAGGCGGTGGACATCTCCGCGCCCTATTGCCGTGCAGTGGTCATAGCAAGCCTGAGCCTGAGCGTTATTATCAAAGTCTGAGCAGTTGAGTGTGTTTTCTCTACAACTGCACACGGGTGCAGGTGCTATGTTGCAGGTGTTGGGTGTGGGTCTAGGTGTGGCGGTTGGAGGGACAGCCGTCGGAGGTATGGCGGTTGGTTGAGCTTTAAAGACGATGGGTAAATGCGCTGTGTGCTGTGCGGTCGAGGCGAAGGTTTGAGCCACGGCCACCAACCCAACAAACGCTAGTATAAAAAAGAGGCTTACATGTTTCATTTGGTATTTTCTCCTGCTGAAGGTGCAAAGTTTTAGGGGTTCTCCCCTAGTTAAGTGCTATGTGTTTGAGCGTGGTAAGCCTTGAGGTTTTTATGTTTGAAGTAGTGACGAATGATTTCAAGCTGACTTGAAATGTCTATACCTTTTTGAGCATAATACTCCAAATCAATCGACGAATGAACAACATAGTAAAAGTCCGATTCTTCTCCCTTGATATGTATTGGCAAAGAGGAAAAAATTTCATTTGCCAAAGCACAAAAGTCTCGTAACTTTATTTCCCTGTTGAGAAAACCACTAGCTCCAATACAAAATAATTCACATAGTTCACTCACTGAACAATCAAGTAAAGTATCTTTACTTTTTAGGTGTAGATATACTCTTGTAGCTAATGTTTCAGCATGTATGCTCATTGAGCGAAACTATAGCATGTGTGTCACTATAAGTCTGAATCCGTTCCCTCTGTTCCATCGTGCCAGTGGCTATCCCGTTTATTTTTGCCTTTGTCGCTATCGTGGCTTCTACGAAGGCCAGACTTAAGAGAAATTGTAGTGTGGTCAGGATGGTTTTTGTTTGCTAACTTTGTTTTCATTATGGCAGGACTGTTCAGCCAATCTTTACACTCTTTGCAGTAGTTTGGAGGGTTGTTCCATGAGAGTTTGTAGCGCACTAAGTTTCTACAATCCTTTCGACCCTTGCAAGCTTTGCATGGCTTTTCAAACCATTTTTTATTACATGATGGACAGTATTCAGAAACGTTTTCCCAATCAGTATTGTACTTAAAAGTTTGACTGCATTGTTTACAGGATTTCGCTGTCCACTTTGCTTTATCCTTCTCCTTGCATGATTTACAAAGGTTGGGAACTTTTGTCCAATCTTTATGATACTTAACAGTATTTGAGCAATTTTTACACGACTTCTCGCGCCACTCTGCCCTTTTTCTTTCTTTGCAGGGTTTACATGTATCAGGGACTTTAGTCCAATCCTGATGATACTTAATGGTGTTATAACAACCACTCTCTTTGCAAGACTTCTCACGCCACTTTGCTCGCGATGCTTCTTTTTCCGTTCTTTTTGTTTGTCTGCAATGCTCACAAAGGTCGGGGATTTTGTTCCAATTAGTCCTGTACTCAATTGTTCTAAAAGAACATCCGCCGCAGTTTTTTTCTGCCCAGCTTGGGTCTTTTCCGCTTCCGTTACAAACAGTGCATTTTGTTCCTGAACCAGCCCCAGAGAAAAAGCTTGAGACAGTTTGTTGTCTCCCTCCAAAATACCCGCGCCCTTTACATCGATAACATTGACGAGCCACTTTCTCACCTCTCTATTTATGACTTATAAAATAAACAACCCCATAACTTAGAAAAAGTTAGTTTTTGTTTTGAAATCAAGATGAAGATTGCAGGTTTTTATAGATTCGCCCCTACCCTACTTATTGACATTCATTGCCCCGCAGTTCATAATTATGCCGAATATGGCATTAAGCGAAGACAATCCTATCAAGAAGCTTTACTCTGCTTTTGTGGTGATACAGACACCACCACTTCCAGAAGAAGTAAGACGAGAAATTGGGTATCTTTTATGGCAACTGCAAAGAGGTAGGAAGCTCTCACTCCCCCACTCGCGCCCTATGCCAAGCATTGGCAAAGGTTGCCATGAGTTGAGGGTTAATGACAAAAATACAACATGGCGTGCTATGTATTACATCGATACACGACACGACAGAATCGTAGTCTTAGAAATCTTTCAAAAAAAGACGAACAAGACACCGCAGAAAGCTCTCACTCTCTGTAAAAATCGACTTGCAGTATATAAAGAATCATGGAAGGAATAACATGGCAAACGTTGAAAAAGTAGTGTTCAAAGAAACAACAATTAAAGAGCTATTGAACTTGACCAATGCTGATATGGAATACATTGAGTTGAAAACTCAGTTAGCCGATGCACTGCGCAAAGAGCGACAAACCCAAGAGCTTTCACAGCAGAAGCTTGCAGACAGTCTTGCAACAAGTCAGGCACGAGTGGCACGAATGGAGTCGGCAGGAGAATCCGTATCACTTGATGCGCTCATCCGCTCTTTGTTGTCTCTAGGGTTTTCTTCTCAGGACATAGGCAATGTGATTGCAAGTTAGTTGCATGAGTTTGTTCCTAAGTAACTCCCCCACCCTGTTTGACTAAGCATGATATATTGAACCCGTAACGGTGTTATTCTTTCGCACTGTTACGTTTAAATTAGGCTAGGGACTTGGTTGCCTCTACCTAGTTAAAAAGAAAACGTTACGACTATAATCGTAACGTTTCTTTGTTTCTGAGCCTGTACTGCTTTTGTTTGCATGAGTTGTTGCAGTATTTTCGTCGGGCGTTACCCGTCAGAGATTTACCACAAGCCTCACAGTATTTTTCATATCCCCTCTTCTCTTTTACTTTCCCACCTCATCGCCTAATTGCTTGGGTAACACCTCTTCGAGCTTTATATCCGTATCACTTAAATCAATGCCAGCTTTTTTAAACAAGTCAGGAGCTTGCTTAAGTGCGGCCACTTGCACGGCCTGAGCGAATTCAGGTGAGCTATACACCGCTTTGAGTTGGTCGCGCACTGCTTGCTTGCCCATAACGGTTAAAGCCTTTTCTGTGAGCTTTCCTTCTTCTGTTAGTCGAGTTTCTGCAAGTTCTGCCGTAAACATTTCAGCATTAAGCGCAGTGGTTTGCTGTGCCTGTTTTCTTTTTCTGATTTGTTCAGGGTCGAGCAGATGCACGACGACCGCGCCGAGGCTCATGATTGCAGGGGAGACGGGGAGGCCAACGGTAAGATACTGCACCATAAATGTTGATAGCTCACTACCTGCGTTTACTTGACTATCTGCAATGATTCCAAGACAGGCCAGAGTGAAGCCGACGGCGTAAGTGAGGCCAGAGGCGATGGTTTGCCCTGAGCCAGTTATCTTTTGATTTATGTAAGCCAAGTACAAAGCAAAAAGCACGGCCTCTACAACTACAATGCCAAAGACCTGAGCCGCTTTCGCAGGTGTGGCCGTGCCAGCGTACAGGAGGGAGGCGTTAATGGTGTGAGTGGCCGAATATATGAGAAAGGCCACCTTTGCCAGATGGAGCAACCAGATGCCCAGCTCACCGCCAGCGCGGGAGGCACTCGATTGTTTATTCGATTGTTTGAAAATGTCGGTTATGTCGTTCACGTTGTTTCCTCTTTGGTTAGGTAGGTAAAGCAACTACACAACGCCAGCAGGTAAAAACGTGGGGGAGGGGATATACTTTTTGCAGGGTATTGCATTGCTAGCGGTAGTGCAATTACTTAGGTCTGGTAGGTGTTCTAGCACCTATCAGACTGATTAAATTTTAGGGAGTATATCATCGTATCTTGAGATAACACAGAAACCGTACGCCCCGTACGGGTAGTACGCCTCGTACGGTTTGTTTGAAGCTACCTTTTGTTTGACAAAAGTATGCAATTAGTGTGATACTCTTTTAACTAGCTTGCCTTTTGAATTACCTTTATCAATGTAGATGAAAAATTCGACAGCAATACCTAAAACTATGAAAAAAATATCTCTCGGAACGCAAAAAGGTGGCGTAGGTAAAACTACACACGCACTGAATATATCAGCAGGGTTAGCGCGCTTAGGTAAGCGCACATTACTTATTGATACTGATTCACAGGCAAACGCAAGCAAAACTCTCCTCCCTGATTACCAAACAATCCCTAAAGAAGAAACAATTTGGCGCACGCTTATTAATCGTGAGCCGTTGGCTATAAGGCCGACTAATATTCCTAATTTGGATATAGTGCCGTCTCATATCCTTGCAGGTGATACAGATATGCATCTTGCGACGACTTACGGCAAGCGTTCAGACAGGATTCAAAGGGCTTTGGCTGAGGTTGAAGATAATTACGACCATATTATTTTTGATACACCTCCACAAAAAGGGTGGCTAACAATCAACGCCTTTACTGCGTCTGACGGTGTAATTATTCCTGTCGCGCCGGGTTGGTTTGAACTTGACTCAATTGTTTCTCTTAATGAGTCGATTAATGAGATACAACAAGAGCATAATCCTAATTTTTCTATAATTGGCTATCTGTTTTCTCTTTCTGACCCTACGAACGTTTCAACGACCGTTTTAGGGATAATGAAAGAGAACTATGCAGACAAGCTGCTTAAAACAGTTATTCCAAGGAATACTGATTTAAGAGAGGCCACTTTCTATCATCAGGATATTTTTGAATATAACCCCAAGTGTAAAGGTGCTATTGCCTACATGAGTTTAATTACTGAGATTTTTGGCTATGAGTAAAAAAAAGGGCTTGAAGGGCGCAAGTATTTCCGTTCCAGTTGTTAAGAAGAGCGAAAAAGCTATTGAGAAAAATGCTTTTAC
Source organism: Laminaria ephemera (assembly GCA_036873875.1). Lineage (NCBI taxonomy): Eukaryota > Phaeophyceae > Laminariales > Laminariaceae > Laminaria > Laminaria ephemera. The sequence continues at coordinate 1,231 of JAYJMJ010002622.1, read as the reverse complement.
TGAGAGGGGTGGTGAGGCGGCGGCTAGTGATGTGGGCAAAAGAGTGCGCAAACGCCATGCTTTTGAGTTTTACATCGACCAACTTGAGAAGTTAAATTTACTTTCAGCAAAAAAACAGATGGAGACGGGGAAAACTGTTTCCAAATCGTCTCTTGTAAGAGCGGCTTTAGACGCCTATTTAGATAAGGAATTAAAAGTGAAATAAAACCGTACGAGGCGTACGCCTCGTACTACCCGTACGCCCCGTACGAGGCGTACGTTTTGTTTGAATAATCAAACTTATTTTTACCCCTTGTGGCTCAAAATTAAGTTTGATAGTTTGAAGAAAGTAACAAAAAACCAGCACGTATGCTGGCTGTAGAAAAGAAAAAGGCGAATTCCGTTTCCGAAATTCACCTAACTCAAATCTTCTTAAAATTTATTGTGGTAAATGAATTATAAGGTTTGGGCGAGGTAGGGTCAAGGGGTTCAGTTCTTTTTCGTATAGCGATTAAAGAAAAAGGAATGCTCGTGAGTACTTAAAAACCAACAGAAGAATTTTCGCTTAAATTAGCCGATGGGTCACAACCTCCATTTACGATGGTGGGTAATGTGATTTTTGACATGCTACAAGGGGAGATTAAAGCCTCTCCGTGGTCTGTCTACATGTTCTTAGTCAGGAAAACAGTCGGTTTTCAAAAAACAAAAGACAAGCTCACTGTTTCTCAAATTGAAAAAGGTTACATGCTTTATGACGATGACGGTAACGAAATCGGGATAGGCTCAAAGGGTACAGGGCTAGGCAGAGCAACGGTTTTTCGTTGTCTAAGATTGCTAGAAGATGAAGTATTCCTCATTCAGCGTAAACATAAAGCTATGACCAACACCAGAGGTGGGAAATACACTGAGGTGACGTATGTCGTGTATATCCCTGAGTACGACATTTGGGGCAATCGAATTGATGCTTTTTTCAAAGCTCAAAGCAAGAAAAAATTAACGGGGTCTCAAAATGAGACTCTGGAATTAACGGGGTCTCAAAATGAGACTGGAACGGGGTCTCAAAATGAGACTAAACAAAAGAAAACATATAACAAAAAACAACAACATGGTGTTGTTGTTAATTCTGATGAACCAAAAACGGAGCGCGACGAGATTATTACTTTGCTCACAGAGCAGGGGATTTCCAAGGGTGTAGGCGTGAAGCTCTCAGGATTGCACGACAGCGGATATATTCGCAACAAGGTTGCATACC
>JAYJMJ010002523.1:0-23824 GCA_036873875.1 Laminaria ephemera | reverse complement strand
GCCTCCCTAGTCTGTGCGCCCGATAGCGACACGCGCCGGCCAGTCACGCATCTCCGCCAGCCCTCTGGTGCTGTTCATGTTGTTCAGGTTTACATCACGCACCGGCAGCTACGAGGTATTCGGAAGGGATCCCATTGCTCCGTTACGTTCGACCCCGCACATAACCGTACAACCACTAATAAATAGGACCATGACTCTGTAATCCAACGACTGGAGTGCCTCACATTTCGTGACCACGGCAACACCATCAGGCCGAGCACCAGGGAACGCACTGAACGTTATCAACCCGTTTTCGCACACCATTGTTCACCGTTCTTGGAAACGAACATACACGCCTACAAAACAAGCCATAAACTAGAGGACGCACACTGTTGAGTGCTATCAACGCGTACACTCTGCAGTTCTTGACCGGGACCCGTGCGGTGAAACGGCATTAAAGACCCCCGACTGGAAACACACACAACTTCATTGAACACCAAAACTGCACGCATCTTGAAACAAAATTGGCCATTACAAAACAACCATGCCACTTTCTCAACGTAACCTAATTAAATAGATCCAAGAGCATGAGGGCATCGGTCTACGTCGTCCAAGAAAATGGAGGATTCAAAACCGCCAAGATCCGGTACCGTTTTCCGCTGTGGCTCTCAGATCGCGAACGACGCTGTCATAGAGTAGACGCGTTGGAGGTTGCGTGCTGTTGCCGGGTCGTGAAGGTACATACTGTGCAAACCCGTTCCTTACAACCGAATCGTAGGCCACGTGTTCTCCATCCGCTTGTCGATCGCGTTCATTCCTATCTTCTCTGCGGCTCCCACAACCCGCATGCAAGTTACAGAAGACTTCTGAATGCAGCCAACAAACATATCATCCATCTCGACAGTATCCTTGCTCTCATGTCATCCTTTACAAAAGAGGAATGCTTGAACGAGCACGGCAACGATCATGAACACGCTACCCGCGATGAGCACACCCGCGAACGCCGATTGGGTCGGCGTGTTGTCTCCGGACACGTGGACTTTTCGAAGAAGGGCTACGTACATGCCTAATGTGACGACACCGTTTCCCCAACGGTAGAGCCTCATATCGGGTTTTTCTTTGAACGGCTGCATCGACTCGGATATCAGTGAAAACACCACCGCCAGCAAAAGCACCGTCGCGATCTACGCCGCACTGCCCGGGAGCACAAATGCCACGATTACCGTCAGCGCGACCCGACGACCGCATTCCACCACCTCGTAGTAAACGTGTGACGGCCGGTACGCGGCCCAGATTAAGGAAAACGGCTAAAGCCGCGCCACCGTTTCCCTGCCGGGCATCACGAGGTCATGCCGGTTACGAGCGAGCCACCAACTGAACGCGACTGGTATGCCTATAGGATACACGAGACCCATGACTCTCGCATACGTCACGTATCCGATGTGTTCATCCGACCAGCAAGATAGACTGTAGTCCGCGCGAAGATAACCCACGCCGTCGTCTAGAGGGTCGCAGATAAACGTCTGCAACACCGTCAAAGAAACCGAGGAGTACACGAAGAACATGACGAACAACGCTGCCGACAAATGCTTATGCCGCACCGCGCGTAGCGCGTGCTCCGATCTCCCGTTCCTCTTCTTCGCGATAGCGTAGGTGCCAACCAACACCGCAAACACCACGAGAGGAATAACCGTGGTGAGCAGTAGGCGGTCGTAAGAGTTGGTGTCCGCCTGCAGGAATAGGATAAGATGAATCCGATGTCCAGGTTGATCGGACTCAGGTTGGAGAGGAAGCGAGGGTACTCGTTGGGGTACACTGCTTCAGCAATGGCGGTGAAATGTATTGAGAAAATAGCGATGAGGCAAAGGGGGCATCCACGAAGAGGGAAGGCGATCAACGGACCGATCGCTGATGGATAACGCGTCCTCAGAGATGAACAAGTAGATATATACCTGGTACTGGATGTATTTGACACATACTGGTTGGCGAGAGAACCAATCTTCGCGGAGGATACTTCGCGGTTAGCGTACAGCCAGGATGTTTTATTAATTTCAAGTCGTTCCATCCTCGCATCGGAAGAACATAACATACTGATACGACGTAGCACATGTGTTGGTTAACGTCTGTTTAGAAAGCTTTCTGCTTCAACTGCAATATGCGCCTCGGTTAGTACATGAGCGGCGTTTTGTTTACTGAAAACGCCGTGGGGGATACAGAACAAACCGACACCGACGTCTGCTACATTGCCCAGGCGACAATGTCTCAGCCTACGCCACGTGAGAGTTCAAGTGTGACAAGCGACGAATCCCTTCGAGACCTACACACCGACGATATTTGAAGCCGGGCACCAAGGTCCGTACGTCACCCCTACACATTGCGCAGATTCCAGCAACACGTTTACCTGAGTAAGGATCTGCCAGACGACGACGATAGTCGACGTAAGCGGGAGTATCTTCACCAGGAATGCGTGAAAAACGTACAGTTGGCACATCCAGAAACCTCGCGGCTCCTCCGGCTTTTCCTCGGCATTGTCACCCATCGGCCGCACTGCCACTAAGTCCGACAATACTATAACCACCACGGCCAAGAGCACGATCAGCGTGATAGGCACAAACGCCACTGCCAGTCGAAAGCTCCTTCCGGAACATTTGTGGCAGCTATGCCCGAAGTTCGGCCTGTAGATTGCCGCGCAAACCGCGCGGTCTGCAGCAGAAACCGCGGGCGAACGTTTACATCGAGTCGCACGCGACAAGTTCCGATTAGAGTGAAGGTACGAAGAGGTGCTGTAATTCGTACGGACGTTGTACTCTATGGTAATGCGATACCATACAGCGGCCGATGTTCATGCTGCTAGCCGGTGCAGGCGACGTGCAGTATCGGTCGTGCTTTGGTTGCTCAAGCGGCAGAACTACCGGTAGACAAACGACAATTGATAGACTGCGCAGAGTGAGGCACTACGATTGTTGGTACAACACAGCTCGCCCGAGCCATAACATGTTTACCACTGTTTACTCAGAATAGCTGACTCTCAGACATTGAATGCGGGTGATTACACTCACATGGACCTTCGTAGCCAACCGTACAGTATTCTATTGCGTCGACTCCCCGATACAGGAATCCTTTTGGTAGCGCTCGAGCAAGACATGACTCTCATTGGACGTTCGGTAGTATCCTTCGGCGAGCTGAAGGGTCGCCAGAGTCGTACCCGTTGACGACGCAACAGCGCCCACATGTAGATTGTTGCTGTTTGTATCAGGAATCGTGCTATCGGATGCAAACGACATACCGTCGAGGACGTCATTACATCTGACCGAACATCCGGTACAGACAAGCTCAGCTCGGCAGGGATCAAGTTCGTCCTGCTGAGTGGGCACGGGAGGGAGAGCACCAAGTCGTCAGGAACCCAAGTTGCAGCGTACGCCAGCTAAGGCGGCGTGACCACAGCAAGCCTGGACCGTTGATGAATGCATGGCTCTCCAAAACCACTCCATGCAGAGAAGAAACCATGGCGGACAGCACATGCAACAAACCTATTCGCATAAACAGTAAATGCCGTTCTAAAGCCACACAACAGGGATAAATGCTCACGTATGTACTGGCAGCATATCGCGCGACCCGCACATCTGTTCAAATTTTTAATGCCTTTGCTCCACCGCTTGCTACGCTACGCTGGGGGTAGAATGAAACTATCCCAGTACGCCAGGGACCCGAGCGCTAACATCACTTCCCCGAGCCTCACCGCAATTTCGAGGTCCTGATCGAATCCGTACTGACCCAGAGAAGAATATCGCGCGTTTGGTTTGAAGGAGATGTTTTTCACGTCGACTTGAACAATGCCAAGCGCAGCAACGGCCACGCCTTGTACACCGATTTTATTGGCCACAAATCATGTGTCATTGGCATACAGTATCCCTGTGTGTTAAATCGCCCCACCCGAGGCCGCTGAAAAACGAGGGGGCGATACGAACAACAGAGCGGACTATGGTGAACACGAATTGCCTTGGAGTATCACGGAGCATGACTGACAATTGCGCAGTAGGCGTTCGTGGTCAAGCATGTTAAGCAGTCCGCTGGCGAACTTCTTGTTGGTGCCCGTATCAAATGCAAACAGGAGTGGTGGCCGTCTCAGGTAGTCAACTCACGGAGTCAATGGGACCTCTCTGTTTCCTGTCAACAACACAAGGTGTTCAGGTGCAATTGAAATCACCTACTGTACACCTTCCGAGTTATACCCCACAGGGTAGGGGGTTTCTGTTGTTTTCGCAGGTTCCTAACACACAGGAGCTGTCTACCTCACCTAAAACCCGACTTTGAGAAACGATGCATGCACAACCCGATGACGTTCCCATTTATAGCATTATATTTCTAATACAGTAGTCGAAATCCTAATTGCAATGGGACGATATTCGGTAGCTACTCGGTGGACAGGATCCGGCCGCCAACCCGGCAGTCAGAGGGATTGGCCCCGAATGTACTCCCGACGTGTGCTACGATAGAGGTAGCACTTTTCGGCTTTTTTGTTTTGAATGACAAGGCTCATTAACCCAAAATCGTCGGAATGTCAATCTTATTTTGCACTATGATGTTTTTGCACACCTAGGCCATAGGTTTGTTTGATCGGGTTGCACTTTCATTCTTCTCAAAATCATTGTTTGGGTGAGGTTAAGAGCTCCTCAAGTGAGGAGCCCGAGAAACCAAACAGTGCACCTCTATTGTAGTATGTGTCTCCCCCCGTACCGTATAGGAGTGTAGCGTTTCTGCCTCGGCGTCGCGGTTGGTATATGCACAGTACGGTCAAAACCCACTGTGTGCAGTAGATACACCACGCCGGGACGCCGTGTTGCCCGGTCGAGATATGTTGCCGCCCAACACTCCTGTGGGTGACGCCTCCGACACGATCTACCAACGTTCACGCTTATCCTATGCTGTTACCTGCATTATTGCCACGGAAGACGGATCCATGGACGAACGTGTCTTTGTCGCCGTTGAAGAGGTACCAGCCCCCCCTATCCGGGGCGCTGTTCTCCTCAAACGTATACCGCCTCAGCAAACAATTGCCATCGCCATCGATTGTTATGGCGACAATTGAAACAGCACCACTGGATCCCGCTTCGTTGAGCATGAAGGTTGCATTGTGGAACTTAAGATTGCCAGACGTGTCCATCGACATAGCCCCCCCGCTGACGGACGCGACATTTCAAGAAAATATGACATCTCCAGTAACGGAAACTGTTTAACACTCTGTCGAGTACAACCCACCCGAAACACGTCAGGTCGACGCGGGTGCGGTGTCGGTTGGTTTCGATCCAACGTATACGGTAAGATAAGGGTGCACCGATTTTTCCGGATACTGCTTGCTAAACGATCTCTATGCCTCACCCAAGAGCTGACTTTTGAGATAAGTTCTAAATCCCTTTAGGTGTTAGTTTCTGTTTCATCTATTTTCTTAGATATCTATCTATTCCTGAACGCAGTGGGTTGACCGCAGGTTGTTGAAACCAGTGGTTTTACCACGGCCGCTAACTTCCAGCTCAAGGCACCGACAGCCACATGCTCGTGACTGTGGTTTCGCACATGTCACCCGCCGCCGTTTCGAAAGTCTCGTGGTCCTGCTCGCTAAGCTCGGTGAAGAATCTCGGTCTAAGCGTTAAAGTAATGGCATCATTTTCTCAAAGGCTAAATTCTCTATATTCAAGGTAATCGCGCCCAGTTACGATTTGTCTGCACTGCAACTGCTGTTGTTGAAACTGGTAAAAACAGTATCGGAACAAATGGACTCGAGATTAGAACAAGGTTGGTTTTAACGTTGTGGGGACTGTTCGTCTCCGAAAATGTATTTATACGGCGCCCCAGATCATCACTTTTAGCTCCGGACCCAGGTGGCCATATTATGACGAGGCAGTTATGCCTTCACATATATTGTGCACCGTGTATCGACGCGCACGAGGGCTGCCTCCGGCGTCTCTGCGTCGACGGGACCGAGCTTCAGCAATAATCATCCCCGCGGGCATACCGATCGTGGACCACTCATTTTTCTTCCCCTCGATATTGGGGAAAACACCCGTGCGCAACCCACCGAGGGATTTCACCGAAGACGACTAGAGCTGTGAGGAGCGGGATCGGTTGGAGCTGGCTTCGCGGATCGCCGGGAACGTCACGAGGTTTGCCCTCGTACCCGGCCCGGCCAGTCGGCTGGAGGTGGTCCGCAACGCGACGGAGGTGCAGGACACGACCCGAGCGTTTTTTGGCAAGCGCTCGGTGCATTTGCATCCAAGGCGGTACTAGTGGAGCACATCGTGGCGTCCAATTTAGGGATTCGTGTCGTCCTCAGACATAATATTTCACTGTATTTACAGTAGGGCAGATATGCTTGACACTGCTCATGAAGCAGCAGCACCCAAACCACGACTCACCTCGTTTTATGGACACAAAAATAACACGTGATTTGCACGATGAGCAGGTTTAACCCTGCTCACGATGCACCCCACACACCGTGATGAACACCGTCGCACCACATCCCCCCTCCCCCATTTGTATTGTTCCGCGACCCCGCTGTCGGACAGGGTTGGAGTTTGCTGTTATATATCTCTACTGGCCAAAGGTCGTCACGCGGCGCGTGGGAGGAGGCTATTGACTCTTTGAGCATCAAGTAAAACATTCTGGGTCAATACCAAACAGGGAATTGTGGTACATTTCCCGTCGGGTTAGTTTGTGAGCATGCAGCAGTAGTAACAGGAGTAGTGACGCGGCGCGCGAGTGTCGTACAGATCCGTGCGTTGTAGGTGGCGCGCTCAAACCCGTTGTCCCGGCTGCTTCGTGTGGCCGAAACCACACTCGTTTATTCCTTGGTTGTCACCATTCCCCTCTGATGAAGTTCTTTAAATATAATGGGCACTGCTCTTATTTCTTGGAAATATCATTCCAAGCCTGGTATAACATCGTAAGTTATACGTGGAGTATTGTTTTTTCCTGTTTGAGGAGTAGCTTTTGATACCCTCCTTCGCAATGCTCGGCGGTTAAGCTTTCGACTACGAAGTGATTTGGTCTGACCCTTTGGGTACACCCGCTTGGTTGACCCCTTGGGTCACAATTTGCACTTTGGAGTGTACAGTGTGGTGATGTGCGACATAAGGCAACAATCCAATTGTACTTTGGAGTGCAGCTTTGATGTCAATCTTATGAAGACCACTAAAAATACTTAAAATTAGGACAGCCCAAATCGGTTTGGTGCATCTCAACCATCAAACAATGGCTGAGCGCCCCCCCACTAAGCACTTTCTACGAAGCGTCCACCGTAAACCCGCTGCCCAAACATATGACTGGTTTGAAACTGATTCGCGAACGTTTCAACTCGCAAAAGGCCGTGTTGCTAGCCCCTACTACTGTCGACGCCGTACCAAGGAACGTATCGTTGCCTCATTACTGATTCTGTGCTTTCCCCTTCTCCAATCTCTTCACCAATGTACTACTACCCCTACTGCCGTTAGGTCGCTACCCTGCTACCCCCCCCCCCCGCATGGGTCCAGTCTTTCAACGAAGCATCGACGAAACGACCGCTGTCCAAATATCGCTGGTGCGTAGCTGTTGTGCGCATGTTTCAACACGCAGAAGATCGTGTGGTGTTGATGGTCTGCACTGCCCTTGGTCGTACCGAGGAACGTTTCCCTTCCGTCTGTTCCTGTTTTGTGGACCATCGTTTCCAACCCCTTCCCAACATACAAACAATACTGCCACTACGCAGTTTCCCATGACCCAGCTATCTCCCACCGCAACGGCCGAGTTCTCCCTCTGTAGCACTCTCCACGGATCATCGACCATAACTCGTCGTCCTTAAACTTGGCTGGTTTCTAACTGCTACGCGCATCTTCTAACACGCAGAAAATCGTGAAGGATTGCTAATCCGTACTGCTATTGGTTGTACCAAGGAAACTGTAGCTGCCATTCTGCTCCCTTTGTAGATCTACCGCCTCCTCAACCCTACCCACATATTACTACTACGATAGTACTACCGCCGTTACTTACTTTATCGCTGACCCAGCCCCCCCCCCCCCGCAACGGCCCAGTCCTCCCTCTCAATTGCTTCCAACGCAGCATCGAACAAAATACCGCTGTCCATAAAAAAGGCTGGTCTATAACAGCTACGCGCACCTATCAACGCGCGTAAGATCATGCAGTCTTGCTGGCCCATACTGCTATCGGTGGCAATATGGAAAGCCTCCTGGCCTTCTCGTTCCTCCTTCTGAATATCTACCTCCTCTTCCACCCACCCCCACATGCTACTACTCCTTCCGTTAATTGCTTTACCCCTGACACAGCCACCCACCCATCCAAGGGCCCGGCCCTCCCGCCCGAGCACTTGCGAAGAGGTATCGACCAAATACCGGCTGTTCAAACCAATTGCTTGCTTGTAACTGGTAGGCGAATATTTCAACGCGCAGAAAGTCGCGCGGCGTTGCTGGTGCTTACGGCTATCAGTCTTGCCAAGGAAAGGCTCCCTGACTTGTTGCTCCCTCTGCAGCTCTACCATATGTTCGAGACTCCCCCGCCCCAACGGCGTTGCTGTCCCACCAGTCACAAAAAAACTTTTCTTACTGCATGCCTCACCACTCTTCTTATCCATGTCATGACAAAATACCGGCAGGAGGTGCATGCTGCCTACATAATGCCGGGCGAGGTACCTGGTACGTTACTGTTATGACGAGTACTGAGGTCAATAATAACCCTTTCATAAAACAAGTCCTAGTGATTACACAGTCTGCAGAGTTCTACCGATGGCCACAAGAGCTCGTCTCGCACAGAACGGATGCACGAGGTTGCCTATTCAAACACTCCAAACACCCCGATTGCTGTTGTACCAACACTAATAGTCGCGCTGCCGGAGTGCACTTGCCCAGGCCCCAACTCCTATACTGAACCGACCTAAATTTCCCGAGTTCAGCGACACCTACCGCGTCTCGCCGCCTATAGTCTACGTGTCTAAGTATAATGTGATATTCGTATTTGTTTTCACCCTTTTGTTGTTGTTTTACAGTACCGTTTCTTGTTCGCCTTCCGTCTCGTGTACTAGACTATGACGACAGCAGAATCAGGCGTGATCACAGCCAGTACAGGGATATCTAGAGAACCTCAACGAAGGATGACGAGGCGCAACGGACGAGCCAAAAATATCTACCTGTCGAATGTTACCGCGGATAGGCCGGGTGACCCTGTGTTAACCTCTCGTTGAAAGTACTGCCACATATACCGAGGGTGGTCCTGACGCCTAGGTGGGCGAGGAAATTTCACCTCGCCCTTCTCTACTCGAACAACGGACCTGGCAAGCTCCTACCGTCTCCCCCTCTTCCTTCCCGTCGATCTACTTGATTCACCCAGTCCTCCGTCCTCCCTGCTTCTCTCTACGTGTCAGTGCAGCACCGAATCTCCAAAGCCAGATAGGCCCTGCACAAACGCCCACGGCCCACGTTCACACTGAATAAGTCTGCCGCTTGCCATGGGGTTCCTCCGTTTTTGATGCACGCGCATACTTGCTCCTTCCCCCCCCTCCTTTTCGGATTGCCGTGGATCCCCCTTAAACCTCGCGGGCTGGTGCAGAGATGCGCGGTCGGGTGCTCGCGTGCTTATTTTTCGTGCCTGAAAGATTCACCAGGCGCTTGGTCTGCTAGTGCTTTGCCTTCCCCTGCGCGCCGCCACTTCCGTCGTATATGCTTCCAACTGCCAAGTGCACGTACCAGTTACGTGTCAATTCCCTATTTCTCCCTTCTTCGTACTCTTTTCTTTTTTTTAAGCCCCCCCCTACCATGAGCCGCCGACGGGAACATGCGCCCTTAAGGCAATCTTCTCTGCCACCCCTGTGGTGCTGTTGTTTGTCAGATTGCGGGTCTATCACTGGCAGGTCTAGATTATTTGGAAGGGGTCTGCTTACTCCCTTAACCCTTCCCTTAACTCTTACACCACTGCAAGGTTTATACCAGCATAACTCCAAGCAGTTTGTCCCCAAAAACAAAGCTGCAGTTCTAAGGGGAACCGCCAATAAATGAGACTACTACTGCGTAAAAGCAACGGATCGAGTGCCTCAAATCCTATCAAACGTCAACGTTGATAAGTCGAGCGACGGCGAACACACCAAACATCATCAACTCTTGGTCTCACAACGTTGCGCACAGTTTCTGGCAGCGAACGAATAACCCTACGGAAGAAACCGCACATCAGACGCCACAAAAGGCAGGTTTCTATGAACGCGTATTCTCTGCTGTTCTATACCTGGCTCCATGGGGTGAAAGGGCGTGTAAGACTTTCGACAGAAAACAAACACTCATTTATTAGAAATCAAAGAGGCACGCGATTTTAATGGAAATTGTCGATTTCGACGCAGCTGCAGCCATGAGCCTTCCTCACCAAAACCAAACGAACTCTATCGATTAACATGACGCCATCGGCCAACTGGATCTTTCAAAATGAGGGGTTGTAAACCGCCTCGAACCACTAACGTATTCCTCTTCTCCATTTTAATCGCCCCTGACGCTGTCATCAACAAGATGGTTCTGAGATTCGGGGTTGTTCCTGGGTCGTGCAGGTACATACTGCGACAACTCCCTCGCTAGACAATATTTGACAATATTTGAGAACGTGCTCTACGTCCCTTCGTCGATCGCGTCCATTTCTCCCTCCCCTGCGTCTCCGATAACTTGCATACAAGATACAGACGAGTTATGACTGGATCGAAAAGACGGGTTAACCACCTCGACGGCTTTCTCGCTCGCATGCCACTCTTTAAAAAAAAGGGCCGACTGAACAAGCACGGCAGCAACCATGAACACGTTACCCGCAATGAGCACACCCGCGAACGCCGATTGAGCCGGAGTGTCATCTCCGGACACGTTGACTTTTCGAAGTAAAGCCACGTACATGCTTAACGTAACTACTCCATTTCCCCAACGGTACAACCGCATTTCCAGTTTATCTTTAAAGGGCTGCAGTGACTCGGATATAAGTGAAAACACCACCGCGAGCAAAAGAACAACAGCGATCTGCGCCGCGCTACCCGGTAGCACAAACGCCGCGATTCCCGTCAGCGCAACCCGACGACCGCATTCCATCACCTCGTAGTAGAAGCGCGACGGCCGATACGCGGCCCAGAGACCAGAAAACGCTTGAAGCCGGGCCACCGTGTCCCTGCCAGGCTTCGTGAGGTCATGCCGGTTATGAGCGAGCCACCAAGTGAAGGCGGCCGGTATACCGATGGGATACACGACGACCATGACGCTCGCATACGTCACGTACGCAACGTGCTGATCAGAAGAGCAGGAAAGGCTGTAGTCGGCACGAAGGTAATCCACACCGTCGTCGAGAGGGTCGCAGATAAACGTTTGGAACACCGTGAAGGACACCGAAGAGTACACAAAAAACATGACAAATAGCGCTGCCGACAGATGCTTGTGCTGCACGGCGCGTAATGCAACCTCCGATGTCCCGTTTTGCTTCTTCGCGATTGCGTAGGTGCCAGCCAACACTGTCAACACCACGAGTGGCATCATCGTGGTGACCAGCAGGCGGTCGTAAAAATCGGTGTCCGCAATGCACGAAAACGATAGGATGGAGCCGATGTCCAGGTTGATCGGATTTAGGTTGGAGAGGAAGCTCTGGTATTCGTCGGGGTACACTGACCCTGCAATAGCGGCGAACTGCCGTACGGAAATTGCAATCGGCGTTCATGAGCGGGGAAGGTCATCAGCGGATCGATCGGTGGACGATTAACGCGTTGTTGGGTCGTCCAAGAAATACCGAACGCATACATACACGGTTTATGGCTTAACAACGAACAAATAGCGGAGCAGACAAACCTTATCAGAGGACACCTCATGCTGAGTGCACCTTGAGGGCATTATCAAGCGGCTCAATTCGTACATCGGACAAACAAAAACGAACGATACGGCGTAGAAAATCAGATGGCAAATGTTTAGCAAGGGAATTCTTGCCGCAACGGAAGAATATGCTCAAGGGGTAGTCCATGGACAGCGTACTCCTTGCCGGAAAGTCCGCGGGTGGTGATCATGCACTAACTACTACAGTTATCGTTATATTGTCCAGGAGCCAGTGTGTCAGCGAACGATACTTGAGACTTCAACAATGAAAATTTATTGTTTCCTTCCACTAAATGGTATCCTGTGAACGGCCATGCTATCGTCTCGACACCTGCTCACTGACTTTAATAATCATCTGCCATCAAAGTCAAAATATGAACTTATGTTTTTCCCCGTGTCCAGCACCACGTTTACCTGAGTAAGGATCTGCCAGACGACTACGACGATCTTAATGGACGTAAGCGGGAACATCTTGACCAGGAATTGATGACAAGACGACAATCTCCACGTCCAGAAACCTGCGGTGTTCTTCTGCCCCTCTTCGACACGATCATCCATCTTCACCACTGCAACGAGATCCGACAGCACGACGACCACGATGACCATGAAAACTATCAGTGTCGCTAGCACAAGCGCCACTGCCGATGACAAGCTCGTTCCGGAGCATTTGTGGCAGCCATATGCGAAGCTTGGGCTGTAGTCACTCGCACACACGGCGCAGTCTGCGACGGCAACGGCGGGCGAACGTTTACACCGATCTGCACACACCAGGATCTAATTTGCGTGGGTACAATCAAAATCATTTCGCTTCGTACGCATGCCGAAACATGGTTTACAATGGGACGATAAGCTGCATACGTCCAGGCCGCTAGCCGGTGCAGGCAACGTGCACTGTTGGTCAATGGTGAGGCGCTCCAACAACTACCGGCCGACACACGATAGTTAAGAGACTGAGCAAGGCGAGGACAACCGTCAGTTGACACAGTACAACTCCCCCGGACATCTACCAATTTGCCGACAATGATTCAAGAACAACGGGCAATCAGATACGTGAGCACGGGTAGCTTATGTATCCTGTCCTCTGGGATTGCACTCACAGGGACCTGTGTAGCCAACCGCACAGTAATTGTTGGCGTCGAACCCCCCGATACAAGAATCCCTTTGGTAGCACTCAAGCACGACATGACTCTCATTCGAGGTGCGGTAGTATCCCTGGTCGAGCTCAAGAGTCGCCAAGGTCGTACCGGTTGACGACGGTACAGTGCCCACTGGCAGGTTCTTGCAGATTGCTGCAGGAACGGTGCTATTGGAGGCGAACGACAAACTGGCGTCGACGTCATAACATCCGTATGAACATCCCGTACAGACCATTTCGGCACGACAAGTATCAACATCATCCTGTCGGGGTTGCCAGAGAGGAGGAGCACCAAGTAGTCGGACAGTCAGTTGATAGCGTGGGTCAGATAAAGTCGCGTTATGGCAGCAGTGTGTGCTACGTTTCAATTTGTCGCTACCTGAGACCCCTCCGGTCAGAGAAGAAAGCACAAAATGACGCGCATTTTCGCTTAACACGGCCAAGGAAGTTCCAAAGTCGCACAAGCCATTTGGCAGAAACCACTATACAGGTAGCTTATAGCTCCTCCGACGCTTGTCGCCAAACTCGACACATCCATTCGCTATACCGCCTGACACGCTCGCTAGCGGTGTTATCTAACTTCCCAAATATTCCAAGTATCCGAGCGTCAAAGTTCACTTCACCGAGTCTCACCACCATTTGGAGATCTTCATCGTAGCCGTACTGGCTCAGGGGACAGTAGCGCGCGTTCAAGTCGAAGGAAAGATTGTCCGGCATGAAGATAGGGTTGGCAAGCGAAGCAACAGCCATGCCCTGGACCCCGGCCTTATTGCCCACGAATCGCGTGTCCTCGGCCCTTAGTTCTCCTGTGCAATAAATCCCGCCACCCGATGCCACTGCAAAATGAAAGGAGAATAGGGCGCGGAGTGTTGTGAGCATGAAGTGCGAACAAGATAGGCGCCAATGACCGCCAAAGGCGCAACAGACGCTCATCATCAGGCATCGTGAACATGCCGCAGACAGGGCTTGTTTGTGATCATATCAAATTATAACAGTTTCATTGTTTGCTCTACAACGCATGCGCAAGGGGCCAACGGGGATTGTCTTGTTCCTGTTGACAGCACCAAGCGTTCAGTTGCACCGAAAGTCACCTGGCATTCCGAGGCATACTACGTACGGTAGGGGGGTCGCCAATGTTTTCTCAGGTTCCTAACACAAGAAGCTCCATACCTCACCTGGAAACTCGATATTGTTCAACCATGTACACGCAATCCGATTAACACCCCCATGGGTTAGGATCGTAACGAGCACAAATACTAAACACCAAACGGGTGCTGGTGCGGGTGGCGACGACTTGGGACAGCGCCTATGTTGAAGAGCCCCGCCAGTCAGAACGGGTTGCCCCAAATGTACCCCTCCTACTTTAATAAAAAGCATTTTCCCCATCAGCCTCGGTTTTGGTATACACCGCACGTGCATGACCCATGTTGTACAGTAGATACAGAGTGTCAGAACTCTATGTAGCTCGGTCGAGATACATTGGCTACTTGACACCTCTGTGAGCGATGCCTCCGGCACGACCCTCGAAATGTCTCGGCTACCCCATGATATTACCTGCAACGTTTTCACGGAAGATGGAGGCATTGACGAACGCCCATCTGGCGCTGTTGAAGAGGTACAAAGCGCCCCCATCTGTGGCGCTGTTCTCCTCAAACGTACATCGCTCAACACTAAGGTAGGAGAAATCAGAGGTAGTGCTTGTCGTGGCGACTATCGCAACAGCACCGCCAGATCCAGCCTCATTGAGGACGAAGGTTGCTCCATGGAGAGTAAGATAGGCAGGTGCGTCCACATTTATCGCCCCTCCGTTGATGGACGCGAAGTTGCCAGTAAATGTTACACCTCCAGTTATGGAAGCGTGTTCGCAGTCTGACAAGCACATTCCACCTGCAACATGAAAGATCGACACAGGCTCGGAGTTGGTCAATATCGACGCCAAGGACATCGAATACTGTCTGGCGCATAGTATGATGATACGACACACTGCTTTGATAATTCAAATAGGTAAGATAAGGGTGGCACCCCGTTCGGCAAAATAACACGCGTTTTCCAAAGTCCTTCCTTGCGTAGCGGAGTCCTTGTGATACTACCTAGGTAGGATAGCCTAGAATACTTGTTGTTGTGGCCTTTGACGCTGGTGCGACGGCACCAATTGCCTTCCATTCTAGGAACGGCAGTGGGCTGCTGCACGATGATTATTTTGTAGCATAATGCGTTAGTCACAGTAAGGCATCAAATTACGGATTGCCATATGGCTAACACAAGCTCATCGTAGCAAGGTGATTGGATACGTTTCCATGCGCCACCCGGGTGGGTATCGCGCCCTCTAGTTGGCACACACATGGGCTGTGATATCACACCCTTCCTTGTCGACGTCGAGGAGTGTGATCCGCACGCAAAGGGCAACTACAGTAGTATCGATACATAGTGACCACCAGTACTGGTCGCCATAGGACCGAACATCATGGTGTGCTACCGTAGGCACAGGCCTCACGGGTGGTACGGGGATAATTGTGTGAGTCGCACTGACGCAAGGGAAATATTCATCCCGTGATTTGTTGACGCCTAGCTCTACGTGTGGCGGCCTCAGACCTGTGGCAAGCTACAGGCCACCGGTAGTGCATGGTTTGAAAACCAACGAAGCGTGACACAATTCACCAATCAGCTGCTCGTCTTGGCTCAGTCGGATACCAGGCTAGGCCCGTGATGTCCCGTGCTTTTCTTAACCGACGGAGTACCAAACCAATAGTGACGACCCATTCCCGTGAGCGACACGCAACCGAAGTCCGTGAACATCTCTAGTGTGTAGACATAGATCTCGTTTGCCGAACACTCTAAACAAGTGGCGTGAGGCCGGTCCCTGCTCCCCCGCGTGCTCGGACACGCGAGTCGCGAGTAAATTACGTGATACCCGTGAGCGGGGGAAATCTCAGGCATTTGACATAATACAGAGTTGGCAACAAGCAGCATCAAACAAATCGATTACGGCCGCTGCGAATATCTATCATCCTCGAAGATGTGCTTGTATATTTTCATAAGCATGATGATTCCGTTCCAGATAGGCAACGCATCTGTAAAGACTGTTACTGTTCGTTTACCTGTTTCAGAATCGTGCCCTACCTCCAGATTCCGACGCTGTATTGTTGGCGAACGTCGTGCCACCGGTGGTGGTGATATTGGTAAACACTGCATTGGTGGCACCTGAAAATCAAGACACGCAAACAGTGGGCAGTCCGAAAATGAACAAATCTCGGTGGGGAGGGCGGAGTGGCTTTAATCCTACGATCAATACGTTGATAAGGGGCAGGGCGGGAGGGGGCCGTGCGGGGCTGAAACAGGGGGGGCGGGACGGGGAGAACGTTAATCCATCGGGGCGGCACGAGGCGAGGCACCATGCCATGAGGTTTGTAGGTTTTGCGGTCGGTCAGCACCGTTGGCCTTGCCGGAGAAATAAACGGTTGATCGTCGGTGTAAACCAGATCTTCCCCGTGTACCAAACCTGCGGCGGTTTGCGCTCAGGCCTGCCTCGCCGATATTCCGCGTTCTACCAAGACATATGAGACGATTACACGGTTGGTGTGGTATGAATCGTGTTGTACCAATTGACGCCTCCACGTGCCGTACAAAATACCCCTGAAAAAAATCCGGTGTGCTCGTGCGGTGTACGCACAGTAGGGACCAAATATACATGAGTGATTTATCGAAAGAGCATTAGTGCCACAAGTTGTGATATTGCCCACAATGCGTGACAAGCCACAACTACCGCCATCCCCGTAGGCTGTTGTTACGTGTTATTGATTTACTGCTGTACAGCACACCGTAATACCCGGGGCAGGTGTCCCGGGGGCTGGTTGATAATTAGAGTGGACAACGCGACTCTGGGGCGTTCTCAATGTGTCCGGGGGCGGTATTCTTCGATTTGTGAGAGCAACCGGTGAGCACGCGGGGAGTGCTCAACGTCGTAATTTTTCTCCACACGCAAAAAGCGAAATATGACGTTCTACAGCAGATGGGGTCGTGACCAGCACGAGTGCTATCACCGAACCAACCTCACGTCGAATCTTCGTGCGATGCGACGGTGGGGCCAACCCACAGAAGCAGGTTTCACGTCCAACATACCTTCGAAATCAATGTTCCCGGAAGTTGTCATCGTATGCTCGTACCGCCTTGCATTGGTGTACTAACTCACCCGCGCCAGTACGACGGTTCTGTTCAAAGCTCATACAGTAATCGTCCAGTCTGGACTACGGTTCATGACCCCCACAGGCAACAGAGATCTATACGGGTTGAACACCGGCCTCGGCGTTCATACTGGATGTCCCACGGCTTCTACCTGGTTGAACCCCGGGTCCACGACGTTCCTATCAATTCGTTTTAAACAAAAGTTCACGCGAGTGGCGCCCAAAGGAATGCCTTACTGGTCTACGCAATTTACCTCCATGTACCCTGTGAGTTACGCCCAGAGGAATGACTTATTGGTCAACGCAATTCACCTCCATGTACCATGTTGGAACATGACTTTTGTTTGTACTGACACTTTTAAACGTAGTGGGGCGGTGTACATGTATGAAAATTGTACGCCCTGGCACGACTCGTGTATCCCACTCTCAACGGGCCACGAAACCCCCGGTGGACCTCATCACGGGTCGGAGCGAAGCGGATGTCGAGGTCTTTAAAACTCTGCACTTGGCGACTCCAGACCAACCCCGCTCCTGCTACACCACCACGTGCGAAATACACACAGGAGGCCATTTGGGTTGGTTTCGGTGGTAGTTTCGGCAACCTTACAATATTTGAGGTTGGCCACAAAACACAACGGGCCTGTTTGTGCAACGTTTCAGCACACAACCTGTGTAGGTTGGCCAATGTACGTACGAGGTGCAACATCTCGGGGTTGGACAATGTCTAGTTTCCATGTACACATTACAACGCTGACTGGTCAGATAACATCGCGTACTAGAAAAAAAGGATGAAAATGATGTTTTGATCAGTTTTGATCAAAATGTTATTTTGACCAATGATTTGGAATAAAATATAAATTGATCACTTGAGATCAAATAAACTCGCAGCAACAAAATAAATAGCAAGACAGAAAACAAGATGACAACACACTATTTGTGTTCCTATTGACTACTTCTATCGCTCCGGTGGTCTAGTGGTTAAACTCGAATACTACTATTAATAATACCTGGTAATAAAGTTGGAATCAGGGATTTAAATCTCGGTATGGAGATTTTTATTTCTAGAGACACCAACTGCCGCCAGCGCCTTATATCGTGGGTAAGTACAACTCGACGCGAGTCGACGAGGGAAGAAAGTGCTGAATTGTCCTCGCGTTAAAAAGAAGACGCGTACCGCAGTGGGGAGGGGGGAGAAGAACCTGCTAATTGACTCCGGATCTGAGTTGCGACTAGGGAGGGAGAAGGAGAAAGAAAAAAGCAAAGACAATTGATGGGATGAGCAAAAAATAAAACAGCTCTCCGTCACATGTAGTAAAGTAGACCCCCACCAGCTAAGTATGCTCGATACAACAGACACTTGTTGGTATACGTACCTCTTTTCCCGTTAGTTTGCTATTCCTCAGCGCACGAAACGACCAACAATTATGTGAAGAAGGTGTCCCCCGGTGGCGACGCATGGCTGTCGGTGTTGGGAAGCATTCATGGTGTCTCATTCGTCTCTCTGCTGGCTCGCTGTTTCGACGAAGGCAAGAAACACCATTTACTATGGAACAGTATATAACTGACACTGTGTGGGACGTCCGGCTTGGAGCATCACCAGCATCACCGTCATCCACATTCTCGCCCAACTATCATGATGGCCTTGACGTGACACACTATATACGCCATCAAGCGGCTATGACATCTATTATTGTAATCTGGCTTCACCTAAACCATGACATAGTTTAAAATAAAAAATCTATTGCTTACCGGTCTATGTAGAGCACCCTAGAACAAGTATTTCAAAGTACCCATAAAGATATCATACGTAACCACTAAAAAACATTATCGCGACTACTTCCAATCAAATTAACCGGGCCTTCATTTTCATTTTTTTTGCTGTATGGCTTTCAGTATTGTACCCTAAACGCCATTCAAATGACATGGATGGGTTTTAGAAAGGCCACTTAAAAAATCAATATATTCGTTTTCTTCGAAACAAACACCGCCCTTTCGTTTGGTTGATTCTCACCAATTTTTTTAATTCAGATACCCCCCAGGCCCCTGCCTAGACACACACGGATAAAAAGTAATCAGGCGCTGCAACATCTAAAACTCGCCGACAGCCTCTCACGTTGTGTAAGGTTCCAAAATGGAGGTCTCACAAACAGGGTGCCTTCTCGTATCTTGCGGTACGTTGGATCCGTTGGCCCAACGTACTGAGGTTGGTTGTGGTTTCGCGACAATGTGCCGCAACGCACCCGAATAGCCACCTGTCCAGGTGAGTCACCCTATGAATGTGTGATGTCCAAGCGCAAGGCGACAAACGTGTGTCCGCAAATACATTCGTTCGCGCATTGCATATGGTCAGCTTACTCTCGTCATTCTACAGCGTATGTTGCCTCGAAGTCTCGGCAGGGACTACCGAAGCGACGACGGGGTTACGAAGGAAGCCGATACGGTAAAGGATATATGGCTTTGGCACCAAGAAAAGGGCCAGAGACGAGAGTCACAAGAGAAGGAGCTAGATGCAAAAGAAAGACTATCGTAGACGAGGAAGGAACCGTACCGGTATTGCAGGGGACCGGATCAACAGTAACAGCATCAACAAAATAGTAGTGGTAGTAATAGTAGTGGTGGAAGTAGTAGTAGTAGTGGTAGTAGTCTAGCAGTAGAAGTAGTAATAGGAGTAGGAGTAGTTGGAGTAGTAGTACTAATACTGCTACTACTACTACTACTACTACTACTACTACTACTACTACTACTTGAACTACTACTACTACTACTACTACTACTACTACTACTAGCAGAAGTAGTAGGAGGAGTAGTGACGCATGCCACTGGAAGGGTGCATTAATAGTTACGACGCTCCTCACTCGAGGAGATCTGTACCTCGCCCCTAAATTTTTTTCGAGAAGCACAGAAAAGTGTCAGTTGATGAAAATCCCATGACCTGAACGTATAGAACGAATGGCGAAAATTACACATGGCTTTCCAAAACATTTTTGATAGCTATTTAGTAGAGGACGCCAGTCAGTGATGAACACCTCGGCAAAACATTGTCACCCTTATCGTGGCACCCGACAAGCAGAAGAGTTCCAGTACTACTACAAGTAGTATTAATAGTACCAAGAGGAGTATTCACATCAGCAGTAGTTGCAGTGGTAACAATAAGTACGTCGAGACTGCCACTGACGACGAGATCGCGAAAGAGACGGCCGATAGAGTGAAGAGACCCTGACGTGATCAACAGCGCATCGAACACCCCCTTGCTTCGTGTAGCCGCTACAGCATACCAGGTAGTAAGTACAGACCAGGCGGTTCTGTGTTACAGCGTTTCGGCGAAGTATGAGAGTACCAGGCGGAGGTTTCTTGTTTTCTTGTGACTGGTGTCGTTTGTAGGGGTGTCACGGTAAGAATACCCCCAAATTTATTTGGGATTGCCCGTAAAATAGCGCAACAGGGAAAAAATGGTACCACTCCGGAACATAGTGCGCTGATTTTTGTTTTAGTGCTCGGCCGAAACTATTCGTCACCCCTTTGATTTACCAGAGCAGAAGCAGAATTAGTATCAGGTTATAATGTGGAGTATTCAGCTATGGGATTTGCTTTGTTTTTCGCAGGAGAATATGAATTATGTCCCGTTTGGTGGTACTACCCCATGACATGTGGAGTTCGCGTCGGATCCCCGATAATGTCGTGTGCCTCTTGCCTTTGTTTTGTGCCGTGGTTAGTTTTCCATGTACCTGATTATCTTCCGTGTACTTTTGTTGGGGTTTCTTCCTTCGCTCTGAATGAAAGAAGCGTAACATCAGCTGCCGGCGTAACGTCAACTAGGTCCGACACAGGTTCCGCCTTTCGCAATACAAACAAATACCGAGTTGCCGGTAGAATTATTCAACGTCCCAAAGGAGGACATTACGCGCTTGTTGGCTTGTTTGCCTAAACATTAAAATCTCTTCTTCCCGCACGCTTCCGTACCTCCGTTCCCCCCTGCTGAGTTGCCCGCGAAGACGACATCTGCGAAGCTGACAGTAGCTTCGTATGCATGGATGGCACCTGGAAGGCAAATACGATAGTACACATAATCGCATTGTTAATGTGCAACGACATACACTGAAATCCCCACCGACCACTTGGCAATCTTCGTGCGGTCTGGCGTCAAGTGAGACGTGCACACTTATCACAGAAATATCCTTCCAAGGGCCATTCTAGGCATGCGCACAACTACGGCTCCGAGGATATACGGTTTAACTATACTTAACCCTTTCGCCGCTTGACACACTTGTATTATAGACCCACGTATGCTCTCTCCAAAGCGTGGTTGCAGAACTGTACGCATCTTAAACAAAGACAAGGAAACCGATAGCGAAAAGCTTGCGGCGTTAAGGCTCTAGAGAATTTTCTATATACAGCCCGCACATGCCCCACCCAGGTGACGGCCGCGAAACAGGCGTAAGCCCCCCCGGGCCGGAAGACACAAGACGACGATGCTGCCAGTAATCTCCTCTATTTCCATTGCCCATGGCGGTGTTACGTTTACACGCAGTACTGCCACATACTGTGGCGTCACTAGCGACGAAGAGCAAGACCGCTGCTGGAAGACCAAGACGGTTAGGAGCATTGCTACGGGAGGGTGGGTACCTATTTTGTTACAGGGTTCTCAAATCCAGGGCTCCACACATCACCCCATAACCGATTTCGAGGAAGTTTGTATGCGCCACCCGATGCACATCAACCCCAATGGCGAGCTAGGCCACCAAACACCAACCCACCTTGAAATGGCGTTGGCACTATATAGGGCAGATTAGCAACAGAGAAACCCCGGCCGCCAGGAAATACTCGGCCTACAACAGACGACCGTAACGTAGCATGTCCTTTCGTCTACACGTCGGCCATTTCAGGATCCGACGCGTTGAGAGAAGCCACACCGTTCGCGTCCGTGCTTTGACGGCAATTCCCGACACACCACAGTACAAGGTTCATATTCGAACCTCATGCTGAAATCTGCCAGTCTGGTCCATGAGTCATCACCCAAACACGCAGTAATGATGTGTACGGGTATAGCGGACGTCTTGGACTTCATACGGCACTCCGCACGGTTACTATCTGATGGAGGCACGGGTTGATAGCATTCCTACGAATTCGTTCGAAACAAGGGTTCACGCGCGCTGGTTCGCAAGGCACCTGCATGTACCCAATTGGTTTCAGATTTTGCTCGGTGCTCGCATTTCTGAACGGTGTGGGGCAGGGTTTAGGTGTAAACATCGTACGGCCGGGCGTGGCTCGTGCACCACACTCTCAAGATGTCGGAAGATTCTGGGTTGAACTCACTACGGGGCGCAGCCAGGCGGATGTTGGTGTCTGAAAAATACTATTTATATGACGCGACCCCCCGCCAAACCAGTTCCTGGTCCGCCACTCAGTGCCAGGTCCAGGTGGCTACCCCCATGTACATGTTATATCGTGACGCCAGCCGACAAACTTGTGCCCGCCCTCAACAGCGTTCGCGATACAACAATGCCACCTTACTCTCGTCAGCCTACTGCATACCGGAGCAAATTGTACCAACGTGAACGGGTGGGTCGAGGGGGTTACGAAAGGAGCTGGTACGTTCGCGGACCGATAGTTCTGGGAAGAAGAGGAGAAGAGCTGAACGCACGACTAAAAACGCAGTCAGATCAGCTGTTTTATCCAATAAGTGGTACCGCACCGATGTCGAGGGAAACGGGCCAACATCAACATCAACAGAAGAGTCGCAGTGGTAGTATATGGGCGAGGAGGATTAGGAGTAGGAGCAGTGACGCAAGCCGCGCTATGCGTGTACCAATTGAACATGGAGCTCCTGAACCGAGGACCGCTTTACCCCACCCAGAAACTGGTTTTGAGGAGAGGTGAACACTGTAACCCGAAGAGCAACCCCATGGCCCAAGTACATAGAACGAAATACATTGGTGACGCACATGGTGCTGCAACGATACTGGGCAGTTTCTCCTTTGATGAGTCCCGTCAGTGAGAGATGCCGTAGCCAAACCGTGCTACCCCCATCATCGCACCTGCTTAGTAGTAGTGATAGTAGACGTACATAAAACTTAGAATAAAGCCTTAATTGGTGCTTCACCTGTAAAAAAAGGTCGTACCGAGTCTTAGAGCGGGGGAAACAAAGCACGACATTTACCCATAACGACCAATAACCAGGCTGATGAAACACTAACACACAAATTAGGTGTGGGGTCCAGTTTTTTGCCTGAACCATATTTCGAGTTACACCTCATGTTTAATGTACGGAACAAATGGCACATTCTAGAAAGATCGTGTCGGAATACTGTTCTGGCTGGCGCCGCACGAGCATGGCACATTGGCCGAGAACCATCTCCAGTCCGCCACTTTTCGCCACTGCTGCCGCCTCACCCAGCAACGTTCAAGCACCACCACCATCACCACCACCACCACCACCAGACTACAACACCAGCAAGCAGCACTTCGTTTCCGCGGTGCCACTGCCGCGAGTTAACATCAGTATGCCGCCCTTGTTCGAAGTTACACAACAGCAGCAGGCTGAGTGCGTACGTGAAAAGCACAAAACTAAGTTTAAAACCAAGCATAGAGATTGTTACAGATATGTCCCCCACTCCGGAGTTCGCCCTTGGTACTTCCCTGGCCTCTCAGCCTACTCTCAGCCCTTTAAT
>JAYJMJ010002424.1:0-23831 GCA_036873875.1 Laminaria ephemera | reverse complement strand
AACTAATATATCGATCATTGGAACGAACTAATATTTGTCGAACAAATATAAGGGATGCGGACGGACAGACGGACAGAGAGACAAGGATTGCATTCCCGCCATAGGCTCAGTTATACGAACAGAACAAAACTTAAAAATACGCTACTGCTGTGAGATCTAGGATTTCGTCGAAACTCAAGCTGTGTGTGATACTCCGATCGCGCGTGTTACGCGTTGTGTACGTCCTCATGGAAGCATATAGGTCGGCGACTCCCTTAGTGCTAGTTAGCACCAGGGTCAACAGTGCGATACAAAGACGTCGGTCTTAATCAAGCTGTGCACAGAAACTATGAGGGAGGGAAAAAATCTGACTTACATAGGACGCAAAACTATGTGTATTGTAGTATTGAATCATCTGGTTTTGAAAAATGAAATTGATACCGGATTTGGAACTTTCTCCCCGAACCAAAACGCCAATAAAACAATGGTTCCCACATAACTACAACCACCACCGGCATTTTTCAATTATCGATTTTTCATCGGTCTAGCGAGTTGTAGGTAGCCCAGTGGCTTCTCAGAGCACGGAGGACGCTTGTGCTGTTCTGGTGACTACGCTTGTAAAGAAAAAATCGAAAAGAAATACTTCCGTATTTCGAAAAAAAAAACTACGAAAAATTGATCGACAAATTTCGAACGGAATTCCGAGTGGTTTAATTTCGTCCCACCTGTTAGACCAGACGATTTGGTCCCAATGTTGTGGCCCAAAGTGGTACTACTATTCTGACGAGCAAAGTCCCCACTTGGCAGAATGCTGTCGCATTTTCGACCACGGCTTGACATGCCGTTCGGTTATATCTCTCTCGCCCTATTACGTGGTTACGCGGATACGTGCATTCCAAACCTGTTCACATCTAAACGTATACACGCAACCGAAAGGCGAGAGCCCACACGCAAGACAGGCACGAGGGCACAGAAAGACACGATTCACCATACGAACCTCGGTCGATACGTTGTTCGTCCTAATGAGGGCAACGAGAGTCTTTTGCCGACGCCATGAAGCCTACGCCGTAAACACCGTTGCTGGCGGTGCTCCATATCGCTCTCGCACGAGATGTACGTGCTATCCTGTACTATTAAGTTCAAGATATAACCCCTTATGTACTCGGTTTCTGAGTAGTCGGTGTGAGGAGAAAGAAGGTTCAAGGCCTACAGTAGCTTCACGAATGGGAAACAAACTTGGGAACTGCGCTTATTTGATCGCTTTGTTCCAGAGCCGTGCTTCGATACGAAATGTCGACCCATCACAAAACATCAAAGCAAACTTCTGCCAGTCCTTGTCAACTTTGGAGACCGTGCGCCAACGCTACACGGTAGGGTACGTGTTATTTATGATCGTAACAGGTACGTGTTAACGTCAGTGCGGCAGAAATTGTGTTGTCAACCGATGGTCCGGATGTTGTGCGAGTGTCTAATTTGTGGCTTGTGTCTTTGTTGCGACGAGGTGTGTAATTTCGGCAGTAGGGTATCGGCGACGGGTCAATATCAAGAAAAGCAGAGCAACCAATTTGTGCAAAATCAGGGCCAAAGGTGAGGGCGACCAAGCGAGCGCAAGAACGGATTGCCACGCGCAGCAGAAGCCGTCCATGTTGCTAGTGTAGGCAAACCAGCAACACTTGGCATATAGAAGGTACCCCGCAGGTATGTCGCTTAGCGGCGGAGCGCCGGTGGACAAACGCTTCCACAAAACATGCCCAAATATTATCCCCCCAGAAGATAAGAAAGGCCTTGTGTAAGTCTAAATGCGATTAGTGGTGAAGACCCGTGATTGGAGCAATTCGGGAGTGAGCTCGGTGGGGGAGTTCAAAGAGACAACGATGGAAGTAATCATTGACCCGTACTTCAACTTGCACGCATATATCAACTTGCACGCATATATCATCAAGTATACAAATCCGTTGCAACAGGTTCACGAAACATTTCAACTGGTCGGGACCCAGAACGCGAGTAGTACGGTACATAACACTTAAACTGGTCGGTACCAGGTACGTACGCAAGCAGGGACGCACTGCTTTAACTGGTCCGTTCCACTCATGCCAATACGTATGACACGCCATTCTACGAGTAGGTCCTTCCTGGCTAAGTAGGGTTGAACAATCCGCCCTATTCGCATTTTCTTGTGTAGATCTACGTAGACCGTATTCAGCATCATGTAAAGTGCATACCTTGACATTGGAAAATCTTCATGTAACTATGGTACACCGAAGCAGGGGTATATTACTCCACGAGAGATGGTACCAACTCGCGCGATGATGTGTGTGTTTCTCGCACCAGGCAACCCACAGCACACCAACGCTCGAACGAGGCAAGCCAAAACGTATCTCCCGAACAGTGACCAAACCACATACTTCGTATATATATATACCGCAATAAAAGGGTCTTGGCAACAAAACCCTCAACATGAAATTTGACAAGCTGGCGTCATGAGGTACAGTTTGTGTCTCCCACACCAGTCAACTCACAGCTCACCAGAGTAAGAACGAGACACCTACAGCACATTCCGCCTCCCAATTGTGTCCAAATACGCATCATGCCAATATTTAGACCCGCATAGCACAATTGGCCATCAACACCCACTCACCCCTGCCCACGCCCAGAGGTCAAACATGCGGAAATGAAAGGCGCCAGAACAGTTCATGGCAGCTCTCGGACGGGCCCAAGACTACTGTCGTTCAATCGAAACAGTCTCCTTCGGGCTGCTTCACGAATGACTACACTCATCCGGACAAGTGCATGGTGCTTATGTTATTTTATTGGTACGTTTCCCCTACTTCCAGCCCGTGACTAATATCAGCATCCCGACGAAGGCAAAACAAGACCCGCACATGGGCTATCGGTAGTATGGGATGCGGTTTAATTTCCCGTATCACGTGCACGCCCATTAAAAAAGGAAATAAGTGTATACAAGGGTAACTAATAGTGAAAATATTCAAGCAGTATAAGCCAAACCAAACTCAAGTATTGAAAGCAGGGTAAACACTAATACACCCAATTTTTGGCGCTTGCCGAGTGGCCGCCATTCACAGGTAAACCACAAAATTACTCGCGACGGCTCCGAGCAGGCTGTAGTTCCGCACGCCGCAGGCCGGTTGTCGACTCTTAAGTATCGTTGTAAGCATGCCAAAGGAATTAGTCACGATGTTGACACGACTGCGTCGTGCCTCCCTGTAGATATGCTTGAGTAGCAGGTATCAACGTCTGATCCGTAGCAAACAAGGCGGGATTACTGTAAGTCGACGGTACTTCCAAGGCCCGCCGCGCTGGGAGGTTGGCACAGGGGGTTTCCCCCACTAGCGTGCACGTCGTCGCATTCTCCATCCTATATCGGCATCCATATGTTCCCGTCCAACGGTCGTTGCCGTCCGTTGAGGTCGTTCGGCAAGCAGAGTCGTGCGTTCATCCAGGCGGTTGGGGCCGGTTGGGGTAACAGGGAAAGCATAAATGGTAGGTATTAGAGAGAAGATGGTAGGGGATACATTCTGCAAGACGTGGCATTGACAACTTCCATCGACGAAGAGACCCACGTGGTTGCTTGGCATGTTCGGTTAGTCATCCACTGCCGTTCGCGTGTCGGGAGCTGCAAACAAGCTGTACTGCAAACAAGCTGTACTTTACTAGATACTTTTTTCGAGACAATTTGAGTATGATACGGAGGGATAACATGATTCATTGAGTCGAGTCTCACCGCAGTGTTGCTGGTGTACGTCGTTCCGCCCTGCGAGGTAAACGAGCCTTGTTCGTCAATGTAAACGGCTCCACCCTGCGAAACGACGTAAAGTCAAGAGAGGTGTGCAACGAAAACGTATAGAAACGATACCTTCATATCAGCTTGTAAGCAAGGCGCACGTACCCAACGCAGGACCAGCGTTAATCGCGTGTAAATAGAAAAGCTTTTGATGTCGGGTATACACCCCGGGCACATAAAGAGCCCGCTTAAGCTCTGACAGGTACGCTGAATCCGAGTGAGACATTCATTTCAACTTCAAGTCTGTCGCCGTTAGAACAATGTTGATTTCTGCTAGAACGAGACCCAACACGGGAAAAGCATCCTTCCGCAAGGACCGGCAACTCTCTGTTAATTATAACTCCCCACCCAACCAAAACGTGTGTATAGGTGTAAGAGACTAGTCCTACGAGTAGGGGGGCTACCCCCATTTTCACTGCCGTGTTTAAGCCACTAGGGCGAGTGACTCATTATTTCTCTCAAAACAGGGGTTTGGTTTTTTGGCGCGAGTGACAAGAATCCCAAGGTAGTGCATATCGCAAAATAAAAAAGCATAAAAGCTAGAAAGCCGCAAACAATTAGGGTAGTCACTCTTCTGAGTGGCTCCGGACGGCTGAAAAAATAAACCTAAAGATTCCTGCCCCCTACCGTAGCACTAGTCGAGAGATGCATACAACCGGGTGCGGTACAGATGCGTCCTGGATCCCCTCGTGCAGCTACGAACTTTGGAAAGACCTCAATGAATAAAACGTATATAGTAATAGGAAATCCGACATCCACTTACGTTGCTCGTAGCATGGCCGTAGGAGAATTCACATGGGTCCTGAGCGAGAAAAACCCCGCTCGTATAGATATGGCCGCCGTTTCCCGTGTCGTCCCCCTGGGTAACATGAACGTATATTTCGTGGATTACGTTAGTTGCTCCGCGGCAATGCACGGGGGTCACAATGCCTATTGCAGCTCGAAACTGATTTACGTTTTACGACCTCCAAGTAAGCCCTCAACTCACGCCTGTCCTCGCTTGGGATATGACGGTTCCTTTGGTTGTGATGTAATTGATATTCTTGGGGTGGCTGTCCGTGGTTTATCATCGTTCTTCGAAAACGACCCGATAAGTTTAACGCTCGCTGCATATATGGACGACTGCCAAACCCGAAACGTCTTGGTTGCATATCATGGGGTTTACTCTCTAGATGGAGATACGATCAAGGCATGATCGTTGGCTAGCCCGTTCTCACCATCGCCTCGTTAGCCGTGAACTGCGTAACCATTTCCTCGGTTGATGACACGAGGAAGGTGTTGCCCAGGTTGTACAGAGCCCCTCCGCTGAAGGCACTGTTATGAGAAGCAGATTGCAAGCCACTGATGGAGGTAAGAGCACTCGCTCCGGTGAAGATTGCACCACCAAGTCCACCGGTTGCGTCGCCGGCCGCTGAAGTGTATGCTGCAGTGCGGATAATCGTACAAGGGCATCAGAAGACGGTGTATGACACGCATTCTCAGCCGTTGGAAACGATTTTCAACTAGACGCGCCAAGTCGACGGGAAAAGGCCGTCACACGTAAAAGATCTGATAATTGCGGAACGGACAGAATGCCAGGCTTGTATGGATTCACCGCGACCGTGGTGCGGGATAACTCAATTGCATTACTTTTAACGAGGAGTAGACTTAATGTAGTACACTAGAACGACACATTGGATGAGACAGGGTTATACAAGAGATAAATGCATGGTGCGCGATCAGAAAGAACTGCCGTATGATGCTTGCCGACAGTAGCGACCAAGCGCGAGCACACTGTTCTAGAATCACCTGGTGCAACGTTGTCTTCAAAGGTAGCATGCTCAGACGACAGTATAAACGAACCGAAGTTCGCGACGGCACCGCCTTGCCCACCACCTCCCACTTCGTTGTAAGTGAAAGCTCTCTCGCCTCCGATCTGCACTGTGCCACCATGGTTCACGAACAAAGCACCACCGCTGCCCGAGGGGCCATCCTCGCCGCTCAGCACGGAGTTTCCATTGAAAGTAGTTAGGTGCTTGAAGACCACCTATTCATAGACAAGTACATATTTTATACCAGGCATGCAGGATGAGAAACGAACACCAAAGCAGAAGTGTCGTGCCAATGGTGCACGGGGAAGCCACAACGATTGTCGGTAGAAGCAAGCAACGGAGATGGCCAGAGTAACCAAAGGAGGTGGCAACAGAGATGTACCTGACGATTAAAACGCCTAACCAGTCGGGCGGAGCAATTGATTTTCCAAAAACGCACGTACGTAACCAATCGGGCGGAGCAATTGATTTTCCAAAAACGCACGTACGTGTTGATTAAACCTGGGCACGGGGTTGACCCCCTCACGAGGAGGGGAAGGTTGGGCACGGCGCCTACATGGGCCGGCCAAACGGATGCAAACTAGTATTATTCACGTAAGTCATATCCTATGATGAACAGTGAAGAACACAAGAAGGGGAAGCAAATAGAGCGCCACAGACGGCACGATCAGACCACGAATATTGCAGTTTCGGACCGCCAATCACGTCATTATGAACATTCAGACACCTCCGTAGATCATTTGCAGTCACACTTACCAGAAGCAGTGCGTACACAACAAATTGATAATCAATATTGCATCGGGAAGGTATGCGATTGATCAGTACATGCCGTCACGGAATAATCGAACATCGGCGGAGCGAAATGTGACCGTCGATGTGCAGCAGACTTCAATGTGCCCCGCCGCAACGAATAGGCACTCCACAATTTAAATTAGGGCACGTCAGATGTTTACACACTACAAGATTTCCCTTTGGGGTCGTGTTATAACGATAACGAGGAAGGCGACGAAGGAAGTAAGGCTCAAACCAACCTGACTGAATACTCGTGTATCTATGGTATATCTTTCGTATTTATGGTTCGAGTAAGACACGGCGTTCATTATAGCGCTGAGCACATGCTGTGTTAATAATGGGGTGGTTACATGGAAACAAAACCTGTGAGTAGAAGAGCCTGCGGAAGCAATATAAAGCACAAAGACAGCACAGCACACTCAGTGCCTGTTGTGGGTAGACCACAGCAGCAGCAGCCTGCGTAGAGCAAAACCAGCAGTCATAACAGCCACAAACGAAACAAAAAAGAGGCACAAAACAAACGACCAGCTCTTGAATCTTAGGGTAACCCTAACCCTAACCCTAACCCTAACCCCAACAACCGGCACTACTCAGCAACATTGACAAATAATACTTATCGTATGATACAATACAGTCATGTCCCGCGTTGGTGCGGTATCCTTTAGTGCGGTACCCCAGTTTAGTGTTGTGGTAATCGTTTGTCACCACCTTGCTCGTCCTGTTAGAGTAGTACTACACTGCACCATCCCGGGATATTGCGGGGTCCCGATTTAGTGCGGTTATCGTCGTTTGCCGGGCACAGCAGCACGCGGGACCACGACGACTGTTATATGCACCTGGTGCCGAGAAGATTGAAGAGTACGAGTACACCCGTAAACACCTATCGCAACAAACACACAAAGCAGCACAGCTACATAGACTCCACAGCAGCACAGCAGTAGCAGCAGCAGGCAGGCAGAGCAGAGCAGGACAATTCGCCTTTCCCCCTAATGCTTGTATTCCTGAGTATGTCGAGGTTCGAAAGGAAGAATTCGGCTGGCACATACCGGCACCATAGCGGCAACCAGCACTACTCTGCGTACCGCCATTACTTGTTCCCACACAAAAATAATACACGCACAGCAAAGCAGTACCAGCCAGTCAGAGACAATACATCAGCAGGCAGAGCGCAGCAGGACCTTTCGCCTAGACCCCGTATTCTTCCCTTCCTGAGATTCTGTCTTGCTCTAGCCTCATGTCGAATTTCGAAAGGGAAGATGTGAGCTTGCTTTACGCAACACCTGTTGGCACGTGCGTTTGCTGGCATACACAGCTGTGACAGCTGTCAGTGATCACGGATTGCTGACGAAGTACGCGCTAGTCGTGTCGTGCGTACGTCACCTCAGATGCCGACGATGCAAGCCCGCCTGTTGCGGGCTAGTCGTGCTGTGCATCGTAGTCTGCTGTCAGCTACTGGCGCTAGAGAGCCAGGCCACTTGGGCTAGCCATGCTAAAAAGCGCAATTAAGCCAGCCTGCCTGGGCCAGTCCTAGCAACCACTCCAGACGTAAGTTTAGTTGTATTTATATAGTTGGTGT
Organism: Laminaria ephemera; assembly: GCA_036873875.1. Classification (NCBI taxonomy): domain Eukaryota; class Phaeophyceae; order Laminariales; family Laminariaceae; genus Laminaria; species Laminaria ephemera. Next base: position 15,871 of record JAYJMJ010002424.1, on the reverse strand, counting down.
ACTTGAAATAGTGAATGGTCTCACATTTCCACCGGCGTAGACCGCTCCTCCGGAATATCCCGCTTGTACCGAGTTGTGTTCGAACATCGACATCACATCGAATGTCGCAGATGAGCCGAGTTCCACGTTGAACACCCCGCCGTCCGACGCCTGCCCAAACGGAAAAAGGACATCATATACCAGGTATATATTAATGATAAATTACAACATTAATAATTTACAACATTGATAATTTACCAACAAAATCATTTCAACCGCACGGGTGCGCGTGGGTTAGGGTTAGGTACGGTACATCGGGTTCACTACAGACCTTGGACAGACCTGAGTTTCATACTCCGAACACGTGAAGGCAACATTTTGCTATTACGTTTCAAGTAGTCCGTTGTCTTCGCCGCGCCTTTGGAAACAATAAAAATGTCACAATTTACACGTTGGAAAATATTTACATAACCGGACCAACACGCATCCACCATGCGAACGTACCAGATCTTTGACTCCGGAAAACGTAATTCCCGTAATTTTCTTTGTCATGCTACCGAAGTAGAGGCTGGCTCCGCTCGAGACTTCAAAGCGCACATTGATGAAGTCGGTTTGGGCGCTGTTACCAATCACACCGAACGCGTGTGGGCCATCGACTGTGACCGTGGTTACCTGCAAGATAATACAACACAGAAGCGAAGTTAGGCGTGCCACGGACCGCAACAGTGATCGGAATCGTGTCAAGCGGTACAATATACACCATTCTAAACGGGCGCAAACGTCTGGTGGACAAACAACAGTTGACACATATGCAGAGGATGGTTTTTCATGTGGTTCGGGCGAGTGGTATAGGTGGTTTCTCGGCCCACGAACGCAGTACACGTAAGAAACGAAATTGGAAAGTTCCTGCGACTTGACAGCACAACGCCTAATGAAAGCGATCCCAAGACCTTGTCGTTTGTGCCTCCCTGGTATTAGAGGGAATAGGCAATGAAACTCATCCAACGGATGATATACGTCGTCATATACGGATGTCGTATACTACCAGTGAAACTGTATGGTTATTTCAATTTTTGATACCTGGCACGTGAACAGGATATGCCTACATATACACGGACCTATCATACCGACTGGTGCTACGGTAGGGGGGGGAGCATCTTCAGTTTTTTTTCAGCCTTCCGGAGCCACTCGGGACATCCAGCTTTTATGCTTTTAGATTTTGCGATATTCACGACGTTGGAATTCTTGTCATTTTCGCTGCGCAAACAAAGCAAGCAATCCTGTTTGGAGAGAAATAATGAGTCACTGGCCCAAGTGGCCTAAACACGGTAGTGAAAACGGGGTAGCCCCCCTACCGTAAGACCAGTCTACCACCAAAATCGATCTTATCGTGATCGGTCGAATCCTGCATACAGGCTATTCAGATTATTTTGGTCAGCCAAGTTGAAATCTGTGCAGATGATGCAGATCCGTCAAAATGATATGTGTGATCTGTGCAAGGATCTCTGAACGGCCCGGGACGAGCTAACCGTAGACGCTGGAAAAATCACATCGTGGAATATTGCTAAAATCGATTTAAGAAATACTAATACGGTCAAACTGTCTGGCGATGAAATGATTCAGGCCCAATGACAACTCGTTTACAGGTGCACAGCTAGGCCTTTGTGCTGAATCTGCATGCAACAAGAGTTGCAGTCATGTGAAAATAAAGAAAAAGGGTAGGGTCCCCGAGGTTATGTTTACACCATCAGGGATACGGAACAGGTGGGTTAAAAATTAGTTGTGTAGAAATGACTACCGTGTGCCAAGCATGGGTTCCGCGAAGTTTACGTTACATGCTCAGCACGGAAACAAGCGCGGCGTTGAGTATGTGGGTGTTTCTGGATAACAAAGCACAAGAGCAGGCGGAAGGTACCATCGAAGAGAACGAGAACACCGGTCCCTTGGGTCTGGAGGAACATCGGCAGTCAGTTGTAGGGGGGCATAGTTACTAACGCCTCACGTGCGTAGCGTGTGTTTGATATGCAACTGTTTTTGTCCGCCCATCGATATCCACAACACTCAAGTGTCCCCGATGATCCACCATGCCAGTGAAGGACACGCAGACAAGACTAGTCACAAACTGTGTCTGTTCTAGATATTAAATTGATATTTCCACCTATCTACATCGCACAAACAGGGTCCGTGCCGACGCCTCCTGCACGAGGCAAGCTCTGTGGTCACAATCTACGAAACAGTGTTACACAATGCAACAATACGGTAAGGATATTTCCCACGCGGTCCAGATTTTGAGTTTCAGATTTTGACCAAATCGGATTTTCAGCCGTGTAGTTCGGAAATCAAAATGGTGCTTGTGCAAAGAAATGGGATATGTTTGAACTTGGGTGAGAGCGTGCGCCCAGAGATTCGACCAAACGCCAACCAACTGTTTGGTTTGGCGTCGCGAAGATACGCGCCGAGCGTGCTGCACTGGGCGTTAGACCCAAGCGTCCGAGCCGACGCTGCCTACATCTAGTGTGGCGGCGAAGAAACGTGCTGAGGTTGCCCAACCGCCCAACCTTTCTTGGTATTTTGGAATTTCGACTAAAAGGCACCCGAGCCCAGCACGCTGACTGATTGCTGCTCAGCTGCTGTATAGTCTACGATACTATCCACCACACCCTGGACAATAGACAATGGCCAACGCAATAGCAATATAATATGGCGCAATGGACGTGTCTATTGCCGTCGGTAGTGTCTATAGATTGACTACTTCCCCGAGTCTTATGTCGACTGTAGTGGCTGTCGATTGCCTACTTCCCAAGACATTGTCGTCGGTAGTAGCTATCGATTGACTACATCACCAGTCTACTGTCACCGGCAGTGGCTATCGACTGGTTGTCCCCCAAACTATTGTGGCCGTCAATGTCTATCGATCGATCACATGCCCAATCTACCGTCACTAACAATGGCCATCCATGGATACTCCCCCAATCTATTGTGGCCGGCAATGTCTATCGATGGATCACACGCCCAACCTATCGTCACTGACAATGGCTATCGATGGATACTCCCCTCAATACATTGTACTGGACAATGTCTATCCCACAATACATTGTACTGGACAATGTCTATCGATGGATTACATGCACAGTCCATCGTCGCCGGCAATATATATCGATTGACACCTCGCACAATCTATTGCGGTGGTCAATGGCCATCGATAGACACGTCACACAATCTAGTGCGATCGGCAATGGCCATCGATGGGTACGGCTCACCATCTACTGTTGTCGGCAATGTATATCGATCGGTATCACCACCAGTCCATTTACACACGTACAATATACTCTGCTGAGCAAAGCAAGGTATCTACTGTGTGACAACAGCAACAGCAGCAACGGTAATGAGTGCATGGTCTATCTTGACACCACTTGATACGCGCCCAATGGGTGTATGTATATTTCTGGCCGATGTACGACTTGCTTCAGCTATGATATATACGCGTACCACTTTTGGGGTGTTTTTGTTTTTTTTCCTGAGGTATTCTTCCACTCCAGAGCGACTGGAGCCTGTCCTGTAACCACGGACTTGGTTATGAGAGTTAATGTGAGAACAACAACAACAACAATCATGTTACCGTGTACCTAATTCCGAAGAGACCGCCATGGAGCTTCCCCCCCCAGGGATATGTTGCTTGAGTTCCCGGGATGGAGGGATTTCCAATAATGTCGGAGGCGTATTACTTCTGGGAAACAATCTTTTTTGTCCCCTGTTTTGGGTTTTCATGATTGGCAAGCGTTTTGGAGGGGGGATTATATCGTATCATCCCCGGATACACCATGTGTTTCGAGCTTACACAGAAACATATTGTTGTTAGCGTTATATTGGGCATGTACGTTATCCGTCTAACGTCTGTTAAGATAGAGCTAGGCATTCCGCTAACACCGTGACAATACGAACTGGCTACGAGCTGTCGATCCTATTACACGGCTCAACATACTACGTCACAACTATCTTTGCGTAGGAGCTAACACAGCAATATCATGTTAGCGTTATATCGGGCATGTACTATATCCGTCTAACGTGTGTTAATACATCAACTAGGAATTCCGCTAACACCGTAACATTACGTTACGCGCTACGAGATGCCGATCCTCACACCATAATACCATACTGCTGCCAATACTAATGCAACGTAACTCTAACATTTCGTTAGGCGGGCGACTGCCGATATCGTAACGTAGTAAATGATGTTCTAACAAAACCTAGAAATCGGATAATAACGTAGTAACAATGTTACAAAAAACTCCCTCTGAACCGAAACATCGATATCGAACGTTAAGTATTACGTTATCCGAGGTGTGAAGATGTTGCCAATCAGACCTGAATACCTGTTGAAACAGTGCCAATATTGAAAACACCCTTATATATAACCCATTCTTATTCGTGGACCTATATACTGCTACAATAGATGTGCCCCTGCTCTTCTGTTTGAACTTGTTTGCCCCCTACCCACCTTTGCTTGTGGTTCTAGGATGCTCAGTCAACTTGGTTACGAATTTGAGACATGTTTGAACCTGTCGGCGTTTTCGATGATTAGGTTGTGGGGTGGCAACTATAGGTTCCAGCGGGGAAAGAGGGGCGGATTGAGATCGACAGAATACTTCGACGTACGCTACGGTAGGGATGCAACCTACTTTTTCTGAGGCAATCCGCTTGAGGACCTCTATACCTCACCCAAACGCAAAAAATCACATAAAAATGAAAGTGCAACCCCATGGCTTAGGTATACAGATAATTTCTTAGCTAACCTTGAGTGACATTCTGACGATATTGGGATAAGAAGCCCCGTCATTCAGAAGCGATTTCATCCAAGAAGTGCTACCCCAATCCGAGCACACCATACTCGCAGCAGTCGGTGCTGTTTTGGCAGGCTTTGGCGATTGCGCTTTGTTGGTTCATACCAGAGACGACGGGTACTGCGGTCCAGGCTTCCTCCTTTGCGTACTGACCGATAACCAACGTTTTTCGAGGAGTCTCGTCGGCCAAAACCAGTTCTTGCAGGAACTGATACTCCTATGGTAGCACGCATGATCAGTATAATTCAATAGGGCTCTTTTTTCTCAACGCCATTGAGCTGATCGTCCCCTATTCTCCTACCTACGTACCGCCTGCCATGAAACGTGACATCCCATAACCTACAAATCCATGACACGTATGGCGCACCCCAAAACACTACGTGAGGCTGAAGAGGTGTAGGTGTAAAATCACGCGTGCTACGGTAGAGGTAGCACTCTTTTTTGCAGAAACGTTTTCTGAATGACGGGGCTCCTTAGCCCAAAATCGTCGGAATTCCGTTTTTTTGTTTTTTTGCAATAACGTTCGTCGTATACCTAGGCCATGGGTTTGGGTCATCGCGTAGCACATTTAATTTTTCCCAAATCAGTTTTTTGGGGAGGTTTAGACCTCCACAAATCAGAAATATCCTCACAAAAAAAGGATGCCACCTCTACCGTAGCACGCGTCTACATGCATTACATTCATACAGTACATTCATACAGTACCTTCATACAGTACCTTCATACAGTACATTCATACAGTACGTTCATACAGTACATTCATACAGTACATTCATACAGTACCTTCATACAGTACATTCATACAGTACATTCATACAGTACATTCATACAGTACATGCATACAGTACATTCATACAGTACATTCATTACATACATTACATACATGACCAAGGCTGTGATAAGGGGGGGGGGGGGTTCGGGGCCTCTTATTTGGGCAGCCCGGGGCCTCTCGCGCGAGTATCTACCCAATTCATTAGCAGATCGTAAGCCCTTACGCCTGCCTTGGTTCGCGATATACACCGCTCTCGAATTACTTTATACGCTGGCGTTTTGGAGTGGGCTATAGGGCCTTTGGCGCTAGTGGCCCAAATCGGGCAGATAAAATCGGGTTAACCCCCGTTCCGTAGCTTGGGAAATATACGAACTGATCGGCGCAAGAGCTAAACAAACAAACAGCAAACTGATATTGAGGTGGGAAACATACCGACGGATGCTATGATGGGGTTAGTACTTCTTGGCCAAAAGTTATTCGGATTGATGGGGCTCCTCCTCACCTCAGGAACTACACAATAGCCTTGGAGCACCATTTGACGCGTGCTACGTACGGTAGAGGTGCACCCTGTTGTTTCTGAGGCTCCTAATTTGTGGAGCTCTATACCCCTCCCAAAAAACTAATCTGTAGAAAAGCATTAGTTCTACGCGATGAGCAATCCCATGGCCTAAGTAAGTATACAACGAAAGTTATTGCAAAAGAAAGAACGGAATTCCGACGAATTTGGGCCAAGGAGCCCCGCCATTCAGAACACGCTTCTCCCAAAAAGTCCCACTTCTATCCTAGCACGCGTCATTTGTGATCATAAACATTTTCCATTATGTGCCTAGGCCATGGGATTGTTCGTCAGGTTGCAGTTGCAGTTTTTTCTCAGTTTCGGCAAAGATATCCTCTAATGAGGAGACTCAGTAAAAGTTGCCCGTACCCCTGCTGTACCATGCTATTCTTGTAAGATCCTACAGTAATGTCATAAGATCATAAGATCATAAGATCGTAAGATCATTAAGATCATAAGATCACAACATCATGAGATCATAAGATCATAAGATCACAAGATCATAAGACCATAAGACCATAAGATCATAAGATCATAAGATCATAAGACCATAAGATAATAAGATCATAAGATCATAAGATCATAAAATCATAAGATCATAAGATCATAAGATCATAAATCATAAGATCATAAGATCATAAGACCATAAGATCATAAGACCATAAGATCATAAGACCATAAGCAAGGTGTTTTCAAAAACCTCCAAACGGTGCGTGATGCACATATCGGACAGATCACGACCTAGATTAGATACTCTTTAAAACCCACTGCGTTGTTCACACATCACATCACAGGTGTTTTTCATCGCAACAGCAGGAGGCGTAGCAGCGGCATCAGGCGGTATGAGAGCGGGAGCGGGGGAGTCGGTGGGGGCGGGGGCGGGGGCGGAGGCGGGAGAGGGGGGGTGGGTTTGGGCTGCGGGTGGAGATGAGATGTGCCCGAGCGGTCCTACCGCGATGGCACTGAGCGTGTCTTCGGGTGGGACGTCAGTGCGGCTGTCCTTATTTTTCCTCGCCATAAAGGTAACGACGCAAGCTACGATAGGAGTAGCAATTTCTGGTCGTTAGGTTTTTTCTGACGGCCGGCGCTCCTCAACTGAGAAACTACGCAATTTATCGTTGGAATAACACTATTATTTAGTGATGTATCTGGGCCATGTCAGTGTTCATCAGACTGCACAGTACTAGTTTTCCTCAAAGTCGGTCTATGGGTGAGTTAAAGACCTCTTGGAGTGAGGAGCCTCAGAAATGTTAAGAAGCGCGCCCCCCATCGCAGCACGCTTCGTAACATGGGAATACAACAAGAGGTGCGTAGCCCTGGGGCTTGGGGCAGCAGGAAAATCAGCGTTACCTTGTCATGTATGATCCGCTTCGATTTATGAACGAGGCACAGAGAAACTCGCGCGAATGGCCTATGCTCGGTACGCGGTGAAAAATAGGAGTACCCCTGAAAATGGGAGTACCCTTCAGACCCATGATACGGTAGAGGTGCATCATTTTTTTTCTGAGGCTCCTCACTTGAGGAGCTCCATACCTCTCACGAAACACTGAATTGGGAAAAAAACAAATGTGGTACCCGATGATCTATCCCATGGCCTAGGTATAAAACGATCCTTTTTTCCTGAAAAAAAAAAACAAAATTCCGACGATTTGGGGTTAAGGAGCCCCGTCATGCAGACAGCGTTTCGGCCCAAAAAGTGCTACGATAGAGGTAGCACGCGTCTCGACCTAACCCTACGTTATGGGGGGGGGTACTCAGTCCAGGCATAGCCGTAGCCGTAAGACCATAGACGCTGCGGTAGGGGTGTTACTTCTGACGCGTGCTACGATAGAGATGGCTCTATTTATGGCGTTTTTGTTTCTGAATGACACGGGGCTCCTTAACCCGAATTCGTCGAGGTATCCTTCTTGTTTTGAAAAATATCCTTCTTGTTTTGAAAAATTATTTTTTGTATATCTAGGCCATGGGTTTGTTCATTGAGTTGCACTTGTAGCATACTCTAAATCCGTTTTTGGGTGACGTGCAGATCTCCTGAAGTGAGGAGCCTCAGAAAAAAACTGGTGAACCTCTATCGCAGCATGTGTCTTTTATCGCCTGTCTTTTCGGCGTCTCAAAGCCACTCTTGCGAAACAGCTACCCCGCTGCTTTGTGCCTTTCTGGGTTCGCGGTATGCACCGTGCCATGAATTTGTTGTTGATACGCTGCGCCGTCAAAATTAGCGTTTTGTCCGCTGTGTTAACGAGGAACAGAGAGCCACTCGCACGAGTGGTCTAATCTCTGTGTTGGAATGGGGGGTACCCCACCTACCGCAGCCTACCTCCCCGATCCCCCCATCGTTGCACACATCCTGGGACGACCAACGCTAAGGTGATAGTTCACACGTTTTGCAACCCCTTTTTGCAATAGGTACCGAGTATAGGCCGCTGGCACGAGTGGCTCTGCACCTCGCTAAAAAACTACCAAACCATGTTTTGTTCGCGCAGGATAAGAAACGAAAGCTTGGCGGCGGTGCATATCGCGACACCGAAGATCACAAAAGCAAGTACACCGGGTGGCCATCACTAGCACGAGCAGTAAAAGTGACTTAAAGGGCTACCGTAGGCTTGGTCGGACGACGATTCGCGGTTTTGACATCGTCGTGTGTGACCCGTTTCGTCTTCTCGCCTCCCGTTGCGTCGTCCTTGCCAATGGCGCGTGCTTGTATTGTCACGAAACTGTGCTTGATCCCATTTTCCTTCTGGCCTAAAGTTTTGCCTAGTTGGCGATTATCGTGAATTTTTTACTCGTATGTGTCGTGTTCGATCGATGTTCGCCGTCTTACCTCCACTTGTGTTGTCCGGGGGAGAACATTTGTGGTGTGTGTGTTCGTTCATGATTTGTGTGCGTGTCGTTGAGCTGGTGAACGGGGTGCTTTTTAGCAGGCGAGGATGAAACTGGTCGCTTGTTGCGCGATCGGCAACCCTACCATGTCATAGATTTACCGTTCAACTATTCCCTTACTACGCTTCCTTGCATGTGTATTCATGTGCATTATGTTCGGTGGCTCATTTTGTTGTATACCTGGTATATTTGACGCATGCTACGACAACTGCGCGCCTAAAAATTCGAAGGAGTCTCACTTGAGGAGCTCAATACTTGACTCGAACAGACAAGTTGAGAAAAATTTAAAGTCCAACCCGATGAGCAATCCCATGGCCTAGGTATAAAACGCATATTATCACAAGACAAGAATATCATTCTGAACATATTGGGCTAAGGAGTCCCCTAACTCAGACCATGTGCTAGGCAAAAGTGCTACCCCTCTCGCAGCAGGCGTCATTTGTGTGTTTGCGGGCAACCATGAAACCGGCTAGAATCTTGCACTATAGGGTACCATATCAATACCTATAGCTAGGTACCGTACCATTTACCTTGCGCTTTCTCTTTTCCGTTTATTTCCATCTTGTTTTGCGGGCACACGTTTTTTTTTTTGTATGTTGCAACAGGCGGTGATGAAACTGGTGGTTTGTTGTGCTATCGGGTACGGCTTGAGCAAGAAGGGCATCCTAGACCAGGTCAGTGAACGATGCACGATGTACCTACCTTAGCCTTGGGCAAGTGCCACAACAGGGGAAGGGGTAGCACGGTTTGGCTAAACACATTCATCACACATGCTACAATAGAGGTTCACCCGTTTATTTCTGAGGCTCTTCACTTGAGGAGCTCCGTACTTCCCCCACAAACTGCTGTTGCGTAAACCAAACGTTGCAACCCGATGAACAAACCCAGGGTCGAGGAATGCAAGAAACATATATTGCAAAGCAAAGAATGACATTCCGACGAATTTGAGCTAAGGAGCGCCGTCATCCAGAAACAAAAAAAGTGAAAACGTGCTACCTCTATCGTTGCAGGCGTATCATGCCAGACGTGGCTCCTCAAATGAGGAGCTACCAAATATATATATATTTTATATATTTTTTTTCCCTCCGACAATGTAGCGTATATGCCGTTCCGGTACAAATCGAATATCCTTCCGTCAAGCAGCAGTATCTCTCCTATGACTCTCTGCCTATTGTTTCCGAATTTCCCTTTTCCACATATTTCCATTTTTAGCTGTATCATATCATTGGAGTGCCTTCTGTGTTTTGCAGCATTGTCCGCTGCAGGTCATGGAGTTGTTCATCCAGTTGCACTTCCATTCTTCTCAAAAGTCAGTACTTGGGTGAGGTAGACAGGACTTACTGTACCGATATAAGGTGTTACCCCAATCGTAGCATGCGTTCAGTTATAGTGAAATAAGCACGAGAAGCGCGGTATCGTCCACCGTTGTATGCCTGTTGTGCTACATATCATACTAATCTATAATAACTGGAGTTGCTAAAAACCGTGGCCGATTCTTTCGATGGTTTTACCTCAGATTAGGTGTGGTGTGGAGCACCTGGCTGGACAGCGACCTAGGGCATCGCGAGCAACAGAGTCAACGGCATATGCTTGGATTTGTCGTCGTCACCTGCCATGGCCCTTGTGCAAGCGAGCGAAAGCACATCGCGGGGACGGTCGATCATCACTTCCTGTGCTACATGTACATGACGACTTCAGTAAATACCTCACCGAAAATAATCTCCTGTAATATAACCTGTACGGAAAATTAACAGATGAGCAACCCCCCTTCCACTTCCTTTCGTTTTCGTTTTCGTATTGTGTGTCTCGTTTCCGTTTCGATTGCTGTGTTTTCGTTGTCTCTTTCCTTTTCGTTTACGCTGGCACGATGCAAAAGAACGCGATCCGTTCTCTGTCGAAGCTAATAATGTTCTTGTTCCAGCCCTGCCTGCTCTTCGTCAACGTGGCCGCCACGATAGGAAACCCTGGGCACAGTCTGTCTAAGCTTCTCGTGCTACCGGTGTTTGCGGTTTTTCTGATCTTCTTCGGCGCCATCATTGGCAAGGTGAGTTATATATTTCATATCGTGTATTCGTTATATAGCATTATCCGCTAAATCCCATAGTCCCTGTGACTATCGCTTGATGGATGGGTAGATCGTCTGCCTCTGAGCGCACCTTGCGCGGCTTCAAATCCCATCATGAGGGTCGTTTTCTGGGTTGACGTGAAAAAGGCTCAAAGATGCTCGATTTCCCTACAAATAGAGCAGTCCGTGGCAAGGGGTTCACCCCGGAGATTCATGCTAACGAGGTTGGAGTGATGAGCTCTAACGTATGATACATATTTTTGTTGGTAATATAGCTCTGTCCACTAGACCACTCAGCGACTGTCATTGTGACTGAGCGGTCTGGTAGATAGTGCTATATACCCGATGTCATTGAGTGTGTTGGTATGACGGGGGGAACATAGCTATCAGAACCAAATTTTATTCCAAACAGTATTAAGTGAACATAACCTTTTTGTGTTTTTATCGTGGGTTATGATTACTATGGTGCACAACAGTAGTGTTGGATATCGTGTCGAAAGGTTGGATGAGAAATTGGTCGAGCTATCGAGGTTTTGATAGGTCGAAAATATCGAATTTGCCCATATCATGATGTCGAGCTCTCGATATCTCAAAGTATCGCTTTCTCTCGATGTTTCAGGGCGCGTGCTACCCCCATGGTAGCTACCATAGGGGTAGCTACCGTGACGCGTGCTACGATAGAGGTAGCACTTTTCGGCATTTCTGCTTCTGAATGACGGGGCTCCATAACCCAAAATCGTCGGAATGTCATTCTTGTTGTGCAATGTGTTATATTTTTCGTATACGTAGGCCACGGTTTTGTTCATCGGGTTGCCCTTTTAGTTTACTCAAAATATGTTTGTGAATGAAGCTCAGAGCTACTCAAATGAGGAGCCTCAGGAAAAAATCGGTGCACCTCTATCGTAGCGTGTGTCCCATAGCGGTAGCATAGGGGTCGCATAGCGGTAGCATAGGGGTAGCATAGCGGTACCATAGGGGTAGCATAGCGGTAGCATAGCGGTAGCATAGCGGTAACATAGGGTTAGCTACCAGGGGGGTAGTTAGCACCTACCGTTTCGCGGGTTCCTTACTTGAGGAGCTCTATGTCTCACCAAAACGCTGATTTTGACCAATACGTTTGCACTTGGAGCCGTGAGCAATCCCATGGCCTAGCCGTAAAACGAAAAATAGTGTGAAATACACAGGGGTTCCCAATGTGTATGGGCTGTTTGTTCCACACTTGAGGAGCCTCACCGGCCGGAAACGGTTCGACTAAAATGTGCTAGGATACCTCTATGGTAGCACGCCTTCCAGCTGCTATTGCTCCCACTCGTAAGAGGGGATAATGTCCCAAGATGCTAGAAGACCCCGTCTTGACCCTGGACTTAACTCCCCCCACTCACAACACAGCTATAGATAGTAGAACGCACATAGTGGGAGGAGAGTGTGAAATATACAAGGAGGGACGGGATGTATTGGAGGAGATGAGGCAAATGGACGGGTGTGACATAGAAGCGTTTGGTACACCATATGGTACGTGTAGCAAGAATACGATCGCTCTCCTACATAGGAGGTAGACGGTGGCCGCAGACGGCAAAGCAGGAAGGGGGTCATATTATCAATAAGTGTTTATGTAACACTGGTAAAAATGTGGTGAGCGCCCAGTTGTTGAGGTGTCTCTATAAGGAGTGGTAATGGAGGAGATCCGTCTCAAAAGGCATGCGCGATCAATGGTAAAATGACAACGGCAAGCACCAAATGAGTGCGTCCCTCCATCCCTCCCCATCAAAACATTCAGTCTACACACGTTGCCTTCACTTGCCCCAAACGGATGGCCTCATAACACGTTTGGTGAGTGTTATATTGTATCATATCTATGTACAAGGGAGCTTCGCCGGCGGCCTGGACAGCTATCAACAACAGGCTCGAATGATGCCTACACTGTGAGTACCTTTGTGGAGAAGGACAGCGGACTGCTGCTACGGTAGGGCGGGTGTTATACTAATATACTACCATTTTCACTTCCTCGTTTAGGCCACTGGCTCAAGTGACTCATTCCCTCTCTCAAAATAGGCGTTTTTCGTTTTTGTTTGGCGCGGCGTGTAGCTCACAATCTCAAGGTGGTGCATAGCGCGAAATCAAAAACATAGCGAAGACAAAAACAAATATAAGGTCGTCACTCTTCAGAGTGGCTCTGACCTGCTGAAATAAAACGACCAAATAAAGGTGCCCCCCGTACCGCAGCCCCAGTAAGAGGTCACACCTTAATGCCATGAAAAAGATTAACAGAAAGAGAGCGATGATATATTTGGTCGGCTGGGAGATTGATAGAATATATTTTCGGTTAGTCGACTCGTCTATCCATTGATTAATTATATAATTAATTCGTTCATTCATTCACTCATCCACTCATTCATTCATTCATTCACTCGTTCATTCATTCATTCATTCGTTCAATCATTCATTAATTCATTCATTTATTCATTACTCATTTATTCATTGATTCATTCATTCATTCATTTATTCATCCATTCATTCACTCATTAATTCACTCATTCATTCATTAATTCACTCATTCATTCATTCATTCATTCATTCATTCATCCATCCATCCATCCATTCATTCATTCATTCATTCATTCATTCATTCATTCATTCATTCATTCATTCATTCATTCATTCATTCATTCATCCATTCATTCATTCATTCATCCATTCATTCATTCATTCAGTCATTCATTCATTCATTCATTCATTCATTCATTCATTCACTCATTCATTATTTCATTCATTCATTCATTCATTCATACATTCATTCATATATTCATTAATTCATTCATTTGGCAGGGAATGGCGAAATTGCTGAATCTTCCAGCCGGCTCACCCGAAGGTCGAGAGCTCCGGGTATGCGCTTCTTTCGGGAACTCCGGACCGCTGCCCTTGCTCTTCGCCGCCTCCCTCTTCGGATCCCACCCCGGTACGATTACGAAGTCGTGAAAAACCAACGCTCATTATATCTTCACGGTAGCAAATACATACGATGTTGCTTCCTTTCATGTGTGAGCATATCTCTTGGATCAAGGCTAAGGTTGGGTGGGTCACTTTTAGGAGCTTTTTTTGCAGCGACTCAGAGCCACTCGCACGAGTGGCTACCTATATGTGCTTGTCGGTTTCGCGAAATGTACCGCCGCCATGGAAGCATTCGCTACCCTGCGCCAACAAAGGTTTGTTTTTGGGGTCCGGGTTTGAGGTACTCAGCCACGCCCTCGAGCGGCCGATACTCGAAAGTGAAAATGGGGGTGACTTCCCTACCGAAGCCTCGGTGTGTGATAGACAAGTAAGTGCTGCGACAGAGGGAGCACTTTTGGACAATTGATTTTCTGAATGACGGGGCTCCTTAACCCAAACCCGTCGGAATGTCATTCTTGCTTTGCAATTATTCATATTTGTCATACCTAGGTCATGGATTTGGTTATCGGGTTACTCTTTCAGTTTACTCAAAAATAAGGTTTTGGGTGAGATATGAAGCTCCTCAAGTGAGGAGCCCCAGAAAATGAATGGGGCACCTTTACCGTACTATTATTAATAGGGTCATTCCTAACCAACACAAGAAAGGTCTACTGTATGATAGAATCGTGACAAAAAAACGAGACATTTTCACGAATCATGACATTTGTCAGGAATCCTGATTTTTCATAGTTTTGAAAAATTCCATGTAGTAAATTGATGTCAGGATTCCTGACAAAAAAAAAAGATTTTTTTGGAAAACGTGACATTTCAGAATTTCAAAATGTCAGGAATCGTGTTTTTTTTTCGTCTAGAATCGTGATTTTTTGCGTTCGTTAGGAACGGCTCTTAGTAGCATGTGTCAGGGGTGCACCAAATTTTGTCCTTGGTTCCTCACTGGACGAGCTCCATGTATCACCCAGAACCTGCCTTGAGAAAAACTGATCGTACGGCTCGGCGAACAATCACATGGCCTATTCCGGGGGGATGTACAGTAGTAATCAACACCAAATGTGGTTAGTAAAAAACGGGGAATGTACAGGTGTTTGTATTGGCCGTGGGTTCCGATTACTATGGTACCGCGTACCTGGTAGTAGATATACAACGACTTTTATTGAAAAATTTAAATGCCATGCCAACGGTATCGGCTAAAGGAGCCCTGTCGATCAGAAAATACTTCAGGCTAATAGTGCTACGCCTTTAGTAGCACGCGTTGGTATTTTGAGTATACCAGGTACCAGGTATCTCTAAAGTGTGCCATGATGGGCGTACAGTGCTACTTTGTGGGAAAAACATGTCTGATTGAAGGGGCCCTTCCGGGGCAGAGCTGCCTAAACCTGTCGCAATCCCGATTTGTTTCCTACGTGATGAGATTGATCATCTAATTGCACATTCGCTTTTCTCGAAGCCAGTATTTGGGGGGGAGGGGGGGGGGGCGTACAGCACCTCTAATGCGGGTCCTCACAAAACGTATGTGCGCCCCTCCCGTAGAATGCGCCCTCTATATTGCTCGTTCTATCTCTTCTTTCTACGTTTCTCCCCACCGCTCTCTCTCTCTCTATATATATATATATATTTCTCTCTCTCCCACCCCACCTCCCCCCCCTCCTTCTATATACATATATACACTGAGTATCTCTCTCTCTCGGCGTCCCTCTCCCTCTCGCTCTACCTCTCTCTCCACAAAATCATGTATACCTGGTATATATATTCCTTACACCATACCATACCATACCATACCATACCATACCATACCATACCATACCATACCATACCATACCATACCATACCAT
>JAYJMJ010002322.1:0-23835 GCA_036873875.1 Laminaria ephemera | reverse complement strand
TGACATAGATATTGTCCTTATGGATATTACTATGGAGCGTATGAATGGTATAGATGCTACAAAAAGTATCATTAGACATCATAGATCTGCCAAAATAATTGCCTTATCTATGCATAATGAAACATTTATGATCAAAAAAATGCTTACGGCAGGCGCTTCTGGGTACTTATTGAAAGATACCGAAACGGAAGAACTTACTAGAGCTATTAAAACGGTTATAAATGGTCAGAACTACTTTAACAATGAAGTGAGCCTTAAGTTAATGGGGCAATTCAAGGAAAATAAAAGAGTAGAATATAATGTAGATAAATCTGGTGCGTTTAAGATTTCTAAACGTGAGATACAAGTTCTTAATCTTATTGCCAAACAATATACTAATGAAGAAATCGCTACCGAACTGGAGATCAGTAAGAGAACGGTAGATTCGCATAGACAAAAAATGCTTTCTAAGCTGGGATTAAAAAACACTGCTGGATTGGTATTATATGGCGTTAAAAACCATTTAATCAATCCATAAGATCTTGTTTAGATAGGTTTCCTATTTATTTTAATAACATAATGCATTTCTGTAACCGCTCTTCTTTACAAAGGAGAGATTACAGAAATGCATTTTTTGTTACTCACATACCAAAACCCAATCTTTTTATGTATTTTAACTATAAGCATATACTTCAAACAAATGCTTATAAAACATGAAAAACTTTCTCCTTATACTAATCTGTGCATTCTCTCTAAGCTGTTCTAATGCGCAAACTTATAACGATCACCTAGCCTCTAGTGCGTTAAAAAAAACTCAGCTAAAAAAGTTATACGACTCCTCTACTAATAAAGATTCTGTATTAATCCTTGCTGGTAAGTATATGGAAGAAGAGCTTACGGAACATCAATACAACTACTGGAAAGGTACGGTTTGGGATTTTAATGGTTATACCAACATTCCTAATAAAGGTGAAATAGCTTGTGGCTATTATGTTTCTACCAACCTAAAACATTTAGGTGTAAACATAAACCGTTACCGTATGGCTCAGCAATCATCTAAAAGTGAAGTAAAAACAATAGATCCTTCACCTAAAATCTATTATGGAAATAACATAGAGTTTATTGCTTATGCAAAAAAGAATTTAGTAGATGGGCTATACATTTTAGGTATGTCTAGCCATGTAGGTATGTTACAAAAAAAGGGTGATGATCTTTATTTACTTCATTCGAGTCCTGTAGGTGCAAACAGTGTAATAAAAGAACATGTAGATGACTGTGAAGTATTGAGCTGGTCTAATGTTTTTGTAATTGGGAAACTAAGTAATAACAAACCTTTTATAAAAAAATGGTTGAATGGCTCTGTTGTAAATGTGGTAATGGACTAATACTACAAGACTAATCATCCTATTTAGGTAGACCAACCTTCCCTGTGTTATGAAATGTATTAAGTTTAATATTTAAATTCTCTAATAAAAATTAGCTTAGAGGTATCTTCTGAATATGTTTTGATGCATTTCGTCCAGTTATTATACTCATCATACTCATACCGAAATCGTGCGATAAATGACCCCGACTGATCCATGGTTACATTCCCGAATTGATCATATTCATACTTTACTATATACTGTCCCCAAGTAGCACTACTATTAGTCTCTATCAGCTGCTTCTTATGATCATAAATATATTTTTTATCTGATATGACAAGGTATTCGTTCTTAGCTTCTACTTTTATATCGTCTATTATCAAACCATCTGCATAGACAAATATCTCTTCTAGTATTTTTGTAGAGTTGTCATGATCCTTTACTACACACCTAAAATCTTGATGATTTTTATCTGCATATTTTTTAAGATCTACTAATGAATCACAGTTGCTATAAACATACTTATCTTCTTTTAACACCTTCCCTTTTGCTGTTTTAATTGTTTCTTTTAGTAAATCACCAGCTTCATTACGTCTATAAATAGTAAAATATTCTAACCGATTGTTTCTTGAAAATTTAGACTTGGTTGTCACCTTATTGTTTTTATCATATCGATAAGTCAGTTTATTAAATAAGGTATCCTTTCCATTAATAGAGTCTATAACAATTTCCTCTACCACATTTCCATTATACGAATATGTCACATCATAAGTGGTATGATGCATAGAAGGATCTAATTTATTTAACAAGTTAAGGGTATCTGTCTTGTAGACATTCATTTAAAATGAAGCTGGAACTTTAGTGACTTCATGATAATGATTGATTGTAAGCTGGGCAGACAAACAGGTAGCGACTAAAAATTGAATTAGTAATAGAAGGTGTTTTTTCTTCATTTTATAACTATGTATTTCTATCCTAAAGACAAAAACTCCGCCAAGATAGTTGCCTAGATAAAAATTAAAGAGAAACTAATGCAACTAGTCGTCTAAAAAACTAGTAAGTGGACTACTTGCCGAAGCTTTTAGCTGTTGTACTCCTAACTTAGATTCATAAGCCATACGCCCAGATTCTACGGCTAGTTTAAATGCTAACCCCATATTTACAGGATCTCCTGCTACAGCAATAGCGGTATTTACCAATACGGCATCTGCTCCTAACTCCATAGCGAATGCTGCATGTGATGGTGCTCCTATACCAGCATCTACAATTACTGGTACATTGGCTTGAGAAATTATAATCTCTAAAAAGTCTTTTGTTTTAATTCCTAGATTAGAACCTATTGGCGCACCTAATGGCATAACTGCTGCTACTCCTACGTCTTCTAGTCTTTTACAAAGAACTGGATCTGCATGAATATATGGCAATACGATAAATCCTTGCTTTGTTAACTCTTCGGCAGCTTTCAGCGTTTCTATTGGATCTGGCATTAAATATTTAGGATCTGGATGAATCTCTAATTTTACCCAATTTGTCCCTAAAGCTTCTCTGGCTAAGTTAGCTGCAAAGACAGCCTCTTTAGCATCTCGTACACCGGAGGTATTGGGTAATAAGTTTATTCTATCATGAGACAAATGCTTAAGTATATCATCGTCTTGATCTTCTATATCTACGCGCTTAAGTGCTACGGTTACCAATTCACTTTCTGAAACCTCTAAGGCATCTTTCATCAATTGATTTGAACTGAATTTACCCGTTCCTGTAAACAAACGTGACTTGAAGGTTTTATCTCCTATTACCAACGGCTTTGCCATTATATTAATTCTTTTTCTTTTGAATAAAAGCTCTTAGCTGCTTTTACAATCCCATCTACATCATAACCACAGAGGTTGTACAACTCTTCTTGTGTACCATGTTCTACTACTTCATCTGGAATACCCAATCGTTTGATTTTACCAGAAAAATCTAGTTCTGATGCGGCTTCTAATATTGCCGAACCAAATCCACCTTGTAGACATCCATCCTCTATTGTGAGTATGTATTTATATTTAGCAAAAATCTCTTTTAGTAGTCTTATATCCAATGGTTTTACAAAACGCATATCATAATGGCCTGCTACTATTTCGCTCTGTTTTAAAATTTCTAATGCTTTGGAGGCATAATTACCTATTGGTCCAAAACTAAGGATAGCAATATCCTCACCTTCTACCAATGTTCTACCAGTCCCTTTTTCAATTTCTTCAAAAGGTGTTTTCCAATCGATCATCACGCCTTTTCCTCTAGGGTATCTAATACAATATGGCCCTACATCTGGAAGTTGGGCAGAATACATCAGATTTCTCAATTCCGATTCATTCATAGGTGAAGATACTACCAAATTTGGTACGCAACGCATAAATGAAATATCGTAAGCACCATGATGGGTAGGCCCATCTGCACCTGCAAACCCTGCTCTGTCTAAACAGAATACTACGTTTAACTTTTGCAAACAAACATCATGAATAACCTGATCATAAGCTCTTTGCATAAATGTAGAGTAAATATTACAGTATGGTACTAATCCCTGTACTGCCAACCCTGCCGAGAATGTTACGGCATGTTGCTCTGCAATATCTACATCGTATGCTCTATCTGGCATGGCTTTCATCATAATATTTAGCGAAGAGCCAGAAGGCATAGCAGGTGTAATACCCATTATTTTCTTGTTCTTTTCTGCCAATTCTACTATGGAATGACCAAATACTTCTTGATATTTAGGAGGTTCTGGACCTTTTTTAACTGGCTTAAAAATCTCTCCTGTTGCTCTATTGAATTTACCTGGGGCATGCCATTTGGTCTGATCTTTCTCAGCCAAGTCATAGCCTTTTCCTTTTGTTGTTAGGATATGTAACAACTTAGGGCCTGGTATTTCTTTTAAATCTTGTAATACGTCTGTTAAATAATCAATATCGTGACCATCTATTGGTCCAAAATAACGAATACCTAATGACTCAAATAAGTTGGAGCTATTAAGTATTGAAGATTTTAATCCTTTATCGAATTTAGATGCTATCTCTTGAGGATTGACCCCAAATTTAGAAACCTTACCTAACACTTTCCAGATATCGTCTCTAAGTTTATTATATGTCTTGGAAGTACGAATGTCTGTTAGATAATTTTTTAGTGCTCCTACATTTGGATCTATAGACATACAGTTATCATTTAAAATGATAATCATATTACTATTAGATACTCCTGCATGATTCATAGCTTCAAAAGCCATACCTGCAGTCATTGCACCGTCACCTATTACTGCTATATGTTGGCGTTTTTCGTCTTCTAAGTAACGTGAGGCTTCTGCCATACCTAGTGCGGCAGAAATAGATGTACTACTATGTCCTACACCAAAAGCATCATATTCACTTTCTTATCTTTTTGGAAACCCACTTAAACCTTTGAACGATCTATTGGTATGAAAAACATCTTTTCTACCTGTCAAGATTTTATGACCATAAGCCTGATGACCTACGTCCCACACTACTCTATCTCTAGGTGTGTCGAAAACATAATGTAACGCTACTGATAACTCGGTAACTCCTAGACTTGCTCCAAAATGACCTCCGTATACAGAGACTGTATCTATGATATAGTTTCTTAAATCGTCGCAAAGTTCTGGCAAATCAGACCTATCTAGCTTCTTGACATCGTCTGGAAGATTAACTTTGGATAAAACTTTACCTTGAGGTATTTTCAATTTTTGTCTTTTCAATAGTTATACAAATACAATCGTTTAAGGATTGACCTGTTATAATATACTTAACAAAAGTACATTTTTTTATACGAAAGGATACGAGATAATAAACAAAAGTGATACACAAAAGTGTTTTACTAAATGACTATGTATAATATAGTATGAACAAAAAGGCAATTATTTAAGCTGATTAAAATCTAATCACAGTATAAATTTTACGCGTTTTATAAACTCAGGTCTAAGATCATAGTATGGTGGAAAAGTGGAAAGATCTCAAGTTGTATAAAATCTTATAAACCTGTAGATTTAAAGGAATATGTATATTATGACTTTCAATTATAAATCAATCGTATTATTTTTTTCTTTTTTATCAGCAGTTACCGCAGGACATTCTCAAGGTTGTAGTGATGCGGGGTTCTGTACTATGGGAGCTATGAAACCTGATCAATCATTCATAAAAAAAGGAAATATAAAACTTAGAGCCATTGATCTGAGCCAATACTTAGGTAGATCTAGGTTCGATGATTATATAAATGTGACTAATCTAGAGGTGAATCTTAGTGCTTTTAAAGATGTTAATTTACAAGTGAAAATACCTTACTTTTTTGTTAGTGGTCCTTTAGGCACAAACAATGGTGTAGGAGATCTTTCTCTAAGTGCGACTAAACCTATTTATAAAAAGAAAAAGTTTACGATCAACTATACGTTAGGAGCAAAAATTCCTACCAACAACGGAAATACTACTAGGGGTTCGGCTTCTTTACCTATGTATTATCAAACTAGTTTAGGAACATTTGATTTTGTCACTGGTTTATCATTGATTACCAAAGGATGGTTATTTGCTACTGGTTACCAACAGGTATTTTATAACATAAATGAAAACAATTTTTTCTGGGGACCGTGGGCAGAACATGGATTATTTGATGAGGCTACTAACTACCATTCTTCTGTGGATCTAGAAAGAGGAAAAGATGTGATGTTTCGTATAGAGAAAAACTTCACCTATTCTAAATTTAATTTTTATTTAGGGTTATTGGATGTATGGAGACTGAATAAAGATAAGGTATCCAATCCTATGACTGGTGAACGTATTTTTGCGGAAGATGATGTTGGCACTAGTAATGGGCATGCAATTACTTTGCTCGCTGGTTTTGGATATAATTTTTCTGTTAAATCTAGCCTCAAAATAATGATAGGCCAACGATTATTGAGAAGAGAGTTTAATCCCGATGGACTCTCTCGTGAACAAGTCACTTCTTTTGGTTACCAATATAAATTTTAGATCATGCGTACTATTTACAGCATACTATTCGCTATCATAATTGGTAGTACTACTGTTTTTTCACAGTCTGAATTACAGCAAAAAAATGAGCAGGCTCTAGAACTTTTACATCAAGCAAAGTTTAAAGAGGCTCAACGATTACTAGATGAAGTATTAGCTAAAAGCGATGTAAACTCGGTAGAGTATGCCAATGCGACCTATATCTCTGGGGAAGAAAAAATGATCTTGGGAAATTATTCTGATGCTCTTACAGATTTTAACCGAGCCAAAGACATTAACAAAAAAAACAATAGAGAGTCTCAGCTAGCCCAAAATCTAAGTGATATAGGTATTACTTACTGGAAACTTGGTAATCAAGTAAGTAGTTTAGAATATTTGGAGCTGTCGGCAGACATCAGAAAAAAGCTTGGACTTACTAAGGAGCTTGGAGATTCTTATAACAATATTGGTCTTATTTATAGTGCTACGGATATAGATCAATCTATTAATTATTATAGACTGGCAAATGAACAGTATGCAAAATCTCTAGGTTCTGATCACCCGAATTATTTAATCACTGAAAACAATATAGCTATTGCTAACAGAAACAAGGGGCAAACGGCTGAGGCGATTAATTCATTTAAAAATACTGCTGAAAAATGGTCTAGTTTATATGGTGAGAACAATCCAAAACTGGCTTTTATACATGCCAACCTTGGTCAATGTTATATCGACTTAGAGGATTTTCAATTGGCGATTGGTTCTTTTCAAAAAGCGATAGCTATCTATCAGTCTAATTATGGCACCACACATCCAGAGATAGCTAGTACTTATAATTTATTGGCTAATGCAGAAGCTTCTAATCAGGATTATAAAAGCGCACAAAAAACAATAGAAAAAGCCATTCTTGCCAATACAAAGATTAATTCCAATGATCATTTCGATAAACAGCTTTTGATCGCTTCTTTAGAGGAAAAGGCAGAAATCTATATTAATACTTATAAAAACAAAACCTTATCACCTAGAGACCTTAAAACTGCTCTTGCTACACTGGATACTTGTAGCCAATACATAGAGGAACAGAGACGGTTACTGATCACCAAAAAGGATAAAATTGCACTTGGTGCGATTGCTTCTAATGTATATGAAAGTGCTATAGAATGTATCTTAATTCTTAGTGAAGAGTTTTTGGCGGATAAAGATTTTTACCATCAGGAGTTATTTAATTATATAGAGAAAAGTAAGGGTGCGGTATTACTAGAGTCTATGCAAGATGCTCAAGCCAAAGAGTTTGCGGATATACCAAATGATTTACTACAAAAGGAGAAGGTATTGGTAGCGACGATAAATGCTCTTTCTAATCAATTGATTCAGCAGAACCTCACAAACGAGACTTTATTAAAACAACAACTGAATAGTTCTCAGCAGGAATACAATGCCTTCATTTCTAAGCTGGAAAAGGATTATCCCAAATATTATGATTTAAAGTACCGTACGGATGCAAGCCCTCTTAAAGAGGTTCAAAAACACTTGAATCCAAATCAAATGATTATGGACTATTTTATTTCCGATAAAAGTGACTTGATCATTATCATGAAAATCATGGCTTCTAAAATTAAAATAGAAACTGTAGAAAAAGACAAGAGGTTTGAAAAATGGCTGATTGCTTATGAAAATAGCATTGCGTTTTCTAATCTTGCCATTTTTAAGGCTATGTCTCATAGGCTCTACAATAACTTGGGACTGAACAAAACGAGTAATCATGTAACAGAGTTTATAATTATACCTGATGCTTACTTATCTACTATTCCTTTTGAAGCTCTTGTCACTGAACAACCAGAGCCTACAGACAATTTTCAAGACCTTAATTATCTTATTCAACAGAAAAACATCTCTTACCATTTCTCTACTTCGTTATGGATCAACTCAGAGAAAACAGCTATAAGTGACAAGAACATCACCATTTTTGCTCCTGTAGAATTTGAAGAAGATTTTGGCTATCCAGATTTACCTGGCTCGCTTACAGAGGTGAATATTCTAGATGATTTATTTCACAAAAACGGATACACCAGTAACGATTTTATAAGAGGGGCTGCTTCTGAGACAAATCTTCATAGACACCTCAGTGGCAGTATCTTTCACCTTCCTACGCATGGTACTGTAAATACCGACCGACCAGAGCTTTCTTCTATCTATTTATCTAAAGATTCTAGTAATGATGGCATCTTGTATGCTGGTGAAATATATAGTCTGTTTCTGGATTATGATTTGGTTACCCTATCTGCTTGCGAAACTGGCCTGGGCAAAATATCTAAGGGAGAGGGTGTCATAGGGTTATCTAGAGCTTTATTATATGCTGGTGCAAATAATATTATTGTATCGTTCTGGAAAGTTAATGATGGCTCTACATCTGATTTTATGGTAGATTTCTATACTGATTATTTGGCTCAAAAGAAATCCTTCCACGCTTCTTTACAGGTTGCTAAAATCAAAATGATCAAATCAGAAAAATATGCTAGTCCTTATTATTGGGCTCCTTTTGTTTTGATTGGTAGGTAAATAGTAGGTCATCAGCATAAAAAAAACAATGACAACATACTAATCTCAAACAGGCTATTCTGATTATACTATTGAGAATAAAAATAACTTACAGAAGTTAACTTAGCCTAAATTATGATAGGTAAGATGATTATTTCTTAATAGGCACTAATCATTCATCTTTTCTAGAAGAGCAATCTGAGCTTTTAAACTAACGATCAATTCTGCTTGGGAGCTGATGAGTCTTTCATTATCTGTACAATTAGAACATTCTTCTTTGGTATACACGAGATCTGAATCACTCACTACACCAACAACATCTTCTATATCATACTGACTTAATTCTTTACAAATCATATCGTCTAATGATACCTCAAATATGTTGGCGATCTTAATAATAAATTCGAGTTGAGGATAGTTCAATCCTTTCTCCCAATTATTCCAAGAATTTGGTTTTGCTTCAGTAAGATCTGCACAGCGTTTCTGCGACCAACCCTTCTGATTTCTTAAGTAAATCAAATTTTCTTTGAAAAAGATCAATTTCTATGTATTTTTATTTTGAACATTCGGTATTTATGTATTACTTTACAGATTATACCCCTGACTACATCTAATATTGTAAAAAATATTTGAGTAGCCAAGCCCTATTTTTAGAAAAAGATCAGTTTTATCACAAAACCGACATTTTTTAGATGAAACAGATATTAAAACGGACAACAGATATTCTATTACTATACTAACAAGAAATAGAGTTTTTTTTACTCTATAAATTGACCTAATTAAAAAGCAATGACAAACAATATAAAAAAGACAAATTCCCTCGCTAAAACTAATCTTGATAAGATGAAGCTCTTATTGTTAGAGAAAGAGCTAAAGCTAACCAAGTTTAGTGACCAATTAGAAAGTATGGGATTGAAAACAAACTTAATTAATCTAGGTTTGGGAGAACTCGTACTTTCTTCTTTTGGTTTTAAAGATCAAACAGATGATTTATGGTCTTGGTACCACAACACGTTGGACGACTTACTATTTCAACGTGATTTAAATGATTTAAAAAATTCTAAAGAGCTTGTCATAACTTTTTATCAAGAATTGCTTCTGAAATTTAATTTGGAGTTTAATCATAAGTTAAAGAATAATGCTCTAGACAATTCTTAGCTCCTGTATCCCTCTTAAAATAGATCAATATTACTCTTATTCAAACTCTCCAAAAACAGTGTCTTTAGAAGCTAATGTCATAAGGGTTGTGTAGCTCATTTCTTTTGGTTGAGAGATCTGATAGTTTTTAGACTGAAAAATTTTCTTTAGAACAATTTCCATTTCCATCTGTGCAAAATGATTTCCTATACAAAATCTAGGTCCTGTACCGAATGGCATAAACCATTTCTTGGGATAGTCTCCATTGAAACGCTCTGGCAGAAAATCGTCTGGACGATCCCAAACTTCTTTATTTCTATGGTAAGCATAAATAGGTAAGAAGATGGTGTCTCCTGCTTTTACTTGCTGCTCCCCTATTTGATCATCATTTATGGCTTCTCTACTGATAGCCCATGCTGGCGGTGAAATTCTGAGCGTTTCTAAACAACAGTTCTTGAGATAGCTATCGGCATCTTCTTCTTTATCTCTTAGCTTTTGGGTTAGCAGGTTTTTCTTCTCTGGGTTTCTATCAAGATTGTACAGGGCAAAGATCAATGCATTGGTAGTGGTTTCTTGCCCTGCAATAAATAATGTAGCTACTTCATCAAAAACTTGCTGAGCATTCATCTGATTTCCATCTTCATCTTGTAAGTGAATAAATAGAGCTAGGATGTCATGATACCCTTCTGGATGTTGTTTTCTTTCTTTTATGCCATCATAAATAATGTTTCTGAAGGTTTCGAAATGCTCTTTAAAAACTTTATTACCGGCATTGGGAAACCATAGTGGTAATTTCAGCGGATTTTTCATCTTATCATTTCCGTAGGTACGGAAGGTATTTAGGATATCTGGTAATTGACCCAAATCTTTATGCTGGTCTAAGTCCTCTCCAAAAATTGCCTTGGTTATAATGGTGCGTGTAAGACGATTGACTTCTGTCGTTAGATTTACTTCCCCTTTCCAAGTATTTACTACTTCTTCTGTGGTCTCTATCATAATAGAGGTAAGCTTTTCTATCGCTTTTTTATTAAATGATGGCTGTATTAACCTGCGCTGTGCTAGCCATTCCTGCCCTTCATTGGTGAGTAACCCATTTCCTAAAAATACTTTTAAGCCAGAGTAGGCAAAGCTCTTTTTATAGTTCTTATTATTAACTCTTAAAACATAATCTGCTAGTTCTACATTTAATGGCAGGTAAAAATCTTTAAACCCTATCTTGGCATGGCAAATATCGTTGAACTGCGACATGCACTGCTGTACAAATCCCAATGTGCTAGATGCAAACTGTTTGGTATTGCCCCAAAACCAATGTCCTTTTATTCTATGCATATAAGCTGGAAAGATACAAAAAAAGCCAATGCTATTTAAACAATAGCATTGGCTAAAATAATCGTTTTAGAAATAGGTTACATGACTGTAAATTTCATGCTTGAGTTTATATTATCGTTATTAGATACTTTTATAATATACACCCCAGAGCCTGATGATGGTATGGTTAAATCATACGATCCTGTATCAAATAATTCTAAGGATGCCATTTCTTTTACTTTTCGTCCCATACTATTAAAAATACTTATCGTCAAACGTTCTTTCTTCGGTAAGAGCAGTCTTAGTTTTGCATCTCCTCTGGTTATACTAGGAAAAACATAGGTAGCAAAGGTATTAGTAGAGGTCACCCCTTCTGGCTTCTCATATCGTTGATATTCTTTAGTCTCTTTTATAGATATACTAGATTCTCTCTCAGATGATTCTTCTGTTCTAGCTGATGGCCTCCTTGTGGTATTAGCAACTCTAATGATAGGGTCTGTTATAGTTCCTAGGTCTTTATCACACAAGCCTAGTTCATTTGTAATTACTTCTAGTGTAGCTCCTTCTTCTATTTCGAAACCGTCTTCAAACAATACTGGCTCATCATCTTCTACACTCAATGTAATATCTGCTCCATTCTTAATTATTACATTTCCTATACGTGTTCTATTTTCTACCTCATCTACGTTTTGTCCTAAGGCTATAATACCACGAGCTTCGAATGTATGAATATAGTCAGAGTCAAAAACTCTATTCTGTATATATAAGTCATTGGGACTTACTTCTTGCATGGCATATTCGGACATATTGAGCCCTTCCATTTGTGCATGAAATGTATTCCTATCATTCCAATAAATGGCATCAAATGGTGTTAAATCTTTGTTATGAGGGTAGGTACCAATTGATGCGATATCATAACCCCAATCTTTTGTATTAATATCCAACGCACTTACGGTAGGTACAAATGTAAACCTCTCTTTAAATTCTACAGAACCTAAAACATTATTTGCTAGGGTAACATCTACTTCTATAGGAGGAGGACAAATATTTGCTACACCTATATCAAAACAGGGCAAAGGTACTTCAAAACTTATTGCTATGTCTGCAGCATCTAGTGTACTTTCTAATGCATCGAATCCTAAAGCGCCAAGATTAATAAAACTACCTGGCACATGGTCTACTTTAAAATCTCTAGTAAGTGGTGCATTGATCAAATCTCTATCTATATGACTAAATCTAACACCTAATGTGGGCGGAGTAAGAGGGGTATTGGCTGCGGATATTTCCGATCCGGCATTAAATCTGGCAATCTCTCTTATACCATTGCCTGGCATAGCATAGGCTCTTGCAGAAAATATAAAAGGACATGCTCTAACTCCAACGTTTCCTACGAGAGGGATATTAATAGATTCGTCTAAAAAACATAGCTCGTCTTGTTCCCAATTAACCAAAAGATCTCCTGGTGCCAATTCTTCTGTTATAACTGTTCCATCATCTTCTACCACAAAGTTGGTCATGTTCTGACCATTGGAACCGCAAGCAATAGCCATTAGTCTTGGCCCTTTGGGGTATTGCCCTAATATTGCCATTTCTAATAAAAATTTTGATCTGTTAGGATTTATTCTAGGATAGTTCATCGCCAGTTCTTGACCAGCTTCTGTATTTAATGTTCCATCTAAATTAGGAGCTAACACGGTTTCTAAAACGGTAAAGGGATCTGGAATATTAGTCGCACTCCATATAGATCTTATCTGATTGAAATCGTCTAAAGGTCCTAAGGCAATGTCTCCAAAATTAAGTACTCCTAATGGAACATTGGCTCCTTGGTTTGGACTATCATGTGTAATAAAACGTTCTACTCTATGATCTTCTCCTAGCAATTCCATGGTACATAAGGCATGTCTTGAAATAAGGCCTCCCATGCTTACGCCTAATAGTGTGTTTCTATATATCCTTGTCCCATGGTCTTCATGATTTTGATCTACTGTTTCATTAATTTCCTTGATTAATTTTTGCAGTAGAAAAGAATTCTTACTCATAGATTTCACATTGTCTAATAGGTTTAGGATAATAATATCATACCCATCATTTCTTAGATCTTCTAAAAAACCTTCATTTCCATCGACTTGAGTATACAAAAAATCAAAACCCAGAGTAGCATCTACATCGAACCCTTCGCAAATAATAAATGGTTTAGTAATTCTTTCCGCATAATCAATACTATCTCTATTTGGACAAATATCATTCTTATACCAAACCCCATATTGTCCTCGTATTTGTTCAGAAAAGGTATTACTTGCAAGACGTATATCTACAGTTACATCTTGTGAATAACCACTAAAAACAACCATCAAAACAATTAATTTAATCAATACGTCTAAAAATTTCATTCGTTTCTAATTTTATATAACTATCTAATCCTATACCTCTTACAAAAGTAAGTTCACTATCTTTTCTCTCATCTAACTTAATTATCATAGTATCAAGCGTAGATTGAAGAACATTACCTGATGATCCATTAACATTATGATTTGTAACATTTATCTCAAATTCTCCAGTCCCAAACTTTTTATCCAAGATAAAATGCTTGCTCACTGGGTCTGTATCTAATAATAAATCAAACTGTCTTTCATCAAAATACCGTCTATCACAACTAACTCCATAACTAGATTCCACTTGATGTATATCAGTAATCACCCAATAATCAACACTATCTAAATCACTTTCAAACCACAAAGTATCTCCCATAGAATAGGGGAACCACTGCAACTCATCTTCTGTGAAATGATCATATTCCTTTTTACAACATGAGCTTAAGAAAAGTACTCCAAATAAAATAGCGTACATACATTTGTTCATTATTCCGTATCTTTTAAATAAGTCTCATCATACTACTATACTTATCTCTTTTCACATTGATAGAAGAAGGGAATTAAAAAATGAATGGAAAGAGAAATGATTTAATCAATCCTTCTAAAAATTTCATTAGTTTCTAATTTTATATAACTATCTAACCCTATACCTCTTACAAAGGTAAGATCACTATCTGCCCTCTCATCTAGCTTAATTATCATGGTATCAAGAGTAGATTGAAGAACATTACCTGATGATCCATTAACGCTACCAGTCTTAACATTCATTTCAAAGTCTCCATTAATATTTCTATTTAAAATAAAATGTTTACTTCTATTTGTAGAATCAGTACTCAATAAAAAATCAAATTGTTGTTCATCGAAATATCTTCTATCACAATAAATACCATAACTTGTTTCTACTTTATGACAATCAGTCACTACCCAATATTCACTATTATCTAAATCACTTTCAAACCATAGACTATCTCCTATAGAATAGGGTAACCATTGTAATTCTTCATCAATGAACTGGTCATACTCTTTTTTATTAGTACAACATGAACTCAAAAAAAGAAGACTAAACAACAGAGTATAGATATACACTCTCATTCTTGAACACATTTTAAAATGATCTTTGTGTGTATCGGATCAAAAAAAGAGGTATCACCAAGTTGAACTAGATATGGTATTGTTTCTCTTTCTACAATTAACATATCACTTGTAAGAGTAGTCACGTCATAGACTTTATCAACAAAACTCAACTCAGAATCAATAAGGGTATAGGTAGTAAATAAAACAGAATCTTCACAAAACTCTTCTGCCCTAAAATCTCCATTTGAGAAAAATCGCCATTCTTCACTAAGCGCGCAGTCGGCTTCTAAGTTATCTACCTCCTCTATATCTACTCCATTAGCAAAAACTTGTTCAAAACCCCATAGCTTTGAATCTCCAGAACCGGTAAGCAATTCAATATCTGTTACTGATTCTTGCTTCTCCTCTGCTGCAGGAGCTAATTCATCTTCTTCTTTACCACAGGCAATACTCCATAAAACGGTACAGGCAATCAGTATATAATTAAATGTTTTCATCTTAATATTATTTAATTTCAAAAATCAATTCTTGTGAAACTCTTTTCATTTTATCATCAAAGACAACAAGACCCAAGGTATCTTCTAAGGCAATTTCCGCTTCTTTCTTAACTCTTAGATAAACATCAGTAAGTTCAACGATCTCGTATACGTTATCCATAAAAGTAAATGAAGTGTCATCCATCATAAATGAGACTGTTTTATCTTGCCAAAGACTATCTTGGTTACATGTAGTACTTATAATCAATTGATCGTCATAATGAAATCTGTATTTAATATTTTCTAGGCTACAGTCTTGATCAGTATTAATTTCATAGCCATTTATCAAACAATTAGTCAGGTTCCAAACTTTACTTGTCCCTCCTGTCAGCATCAGTTTATTGTCGTTTTGTACAATCGAAAAGAGACTGAAAGATATAATACTAAGTAGGAAAATTATTTTCGCTTTCATAATTCTTTTATTTAGTTCTCTCTAGTTTTTCTACTCGCTTCTGAAGAGACTCATTTTGCTTATTTACTTCTATCAAATAAAGTGTTAATTCCTCTATCTTCTGCATCTGTATTTTCAACATCTCTTCTGTATCTATGCCTTCTTCTAGCACCTTTTTTTGAGATGGAACACCTGGTAAATGTTTATTAGATTCTACATAGTTTTCTACTTCACTTAAAGGTCTCAACACATAATTTTCTTCAAAAACATAATCTGCCCATCCTGTAGCTTGTATCTTCATGCCTCTTGCAATAATTTTACCATCTACAGACAGCCTATACCCCTCTACTGTTTCATTAGGATCACCGAATATGACATCTCCATTTACTGTTAACCGATCCTCTACTTCTAAATCTGGAACCTCCAGTTGAACATAATCATTGTTCAACGACACAATATTATTTTCTTCTACAAAAAATGGTAGTTTTATACCTCCAGTGCCTGAGTTGTTTGATATAGACTCTGAAAAAGAATAACTGCTTAATTTTACTGCATTTTCGCTTGCAATACCATCGAAATTGGCCGTAAAACCTACCGTAATAGTTTCACCTGCCAAAAGAGGTACGGTATATGAGAGCGAAGTAATAGTTACCAAGGAACCTTTTTGAGTATGTAAACCTCCCCAAGTATTTTGAACCTGACCTTCTACTTCTAAAATCACATACCAGTCTGTAATATTTTCTTCTGGAGTAATGGTCACTTTGCCATTGTACCCTCCATCCCAAGGCCCCTCGCCAATCTCTGCAATAACCTCTTGAGCAAAAAAGCTTGTGATAAAAGAGGATAAAAATAATAGTAAAAATAATTTTTTCATAAAAAATACATAAAAGTTAAACTAATCTCTTCTTGATTAGACTGTATGCAAGCTTATAAATTATAATGAACAAAAAAAAGATAAAAACAGTTAATAATCAAACGATTAAGTATATATACGTATTAAAAAAACATTTAAAGAAGTGTTTATACTTTAAAAAGGTATAAACACCTAACCTTGTTTTTTCACTTCTTTTCTAATAAGATAAATACTAAACATAATGATTGTTGTGGCTATGTAAACATTCATATTGACGGTTTCTCCGTCTATCAATGCCCAAAAAATAGACATTACTGGTATGGCATAAGTAACGGAACTTGTAAATATGGGCGAGGAAGATTTGACCATTACATTAAATAATTGTAGTGCTACTCCTGTGGCCAATACTCCTAGTAATACGACATAGCCTAAGGAGGAATATGCCGATTCATTGGTTTCTAATCTAACTATAAAATCGCTGGACAGAAGATACCCTACAGTTACTGGCAAGGTACTTATCAGACTAAAAGAGCTGATGAGCATAGAGTCTGTTTCTTTCAGCTTAAATTTTACCAATGTAAGGTTTAGTCCATACATAAAGGTGGCTAACACAATGAACCAACCATAGTTGTTGAACTGAAACTCGGCTCCAGATTTATTAATGAGTAAACTTATTGCTCCTATAAATCCTAGTCCCAAACCTAAGAATTGATAAATACCGAAACGTTGTTTGAAAAGTATGATACTCAGTACTAATGTAAATGCTGGTGTAAGTGCACTCAGCACTCCTGCGGAGCTACTGGATATACCATTTGCCATACCATAGGCAAATAAAAATGCTGGTGTAAAGCTTCCTACAAATCCACTTATTACTATGTAGCGCCACTCACTGCTTTTTACTTTACTTAATTTGCCGATAGCAAATGGAGCTAAAACAGCTGTAGCCGCTAGCACTCTAATAGAGGCCACTTGGTAAGAGTTAAAAGAAACTAACCCTCTTTTTGTAAGAATAAATGCACTCCCCCAAATAAGTACTAAAACAATAAAAATGAGCCACGACTTTAGATTCTGACTCATACAAAATCTGCGTTTCCAAATTCTTGTTTGATACTTTCTAAAATATCAAAAATCTCTTGTGGATCTTGGCTTTCTACCAATCTCATACGAGTAGGCTTAAAATCTCTTATCCCTTTGAAGTAATTTGTATAATGTCTTCTCATTTCAAAAATCCCCAAAAGCTCTGTTTTCCAATCTAATGAAAACTTAAAATGCTCTATACAGGTATCTACTCTTTCTTCTAGTGTCGGTGGTGCCAACTCTTCTCCTGTAGCTAAGTAATGTTTTATTTCTCTAAAAATCCAAGGATATCCTATTGCCGCACGTCCGATCATTACACCGTCTGTACCATAGGTATCTTTATATAATTTTGCTTTCTTGGCAGAGTCTATGTCTCCATTACCAAAAATAGGTATTTCTATGTCTGGATGACTTTTTACTTCTGCTATAGGATTCCAATTGGCTTCGCCTTTGTACATCTGCTTTCTGGTACGACCATGAATGGACAAAGCTTTTATGCCTGCATCTTGTAATCTTAAGGCTACTTCTTGAATTTTAATCGTGTTCTCATCCCAGCCTAGTCTGGTTTTGACCGTTACAGGCAGATCAACTTGATTGACAATTTCACGTGTCATCAGTTCCATTTTGGGCAGATCTTGTAAGATCCCTGCTCCTGCACCTTTACAAGCTACTTTTTTTACGGGACAACCATAGTTAATATCTATTAGCTCTGGCTGTGCTTTTTCTACCATAGCCGCCGCCTGACGCATAGAATCTATCTTATCTCCAAAAATCTGAATGCCTATTGGTTTTTCATATTCATAGATATCTAGTTTTTGTAAACTTTTGGTAGCATCTCTTATCAGTCCATCAGAAGATATAAATTCTGTGTACATCATATCTGCACCATTTTTCTTACAAACTGCTCTAAATGGAGGATCACTTACATCTTCCATAGGTGCTAGTAATAAGGGAAAATCTCCGAGTTCTATTGTATCTATTTTAACCAATTTGATTCTTTTTCTTTAAAGTGTCTATCAATTTTATGTTCAATAGTTTTTTGTACTTTTGAATGATTCATTAGAATCATAAACACATTTGTAGACGCAATTTACAACTTTAGATGTATAAGTTTAATCATAGCCCAGACCAAAATTTAAAGTATCCACCATTTACTTCATTAATGCTGTTTATTTTTGTGGTATTTACTGGCATAATTTCTGGTGCTTTATTATGTTTTTTATTGATCGCTTTGCCTCAGTCTGGTTTTGACATGGCGGCGGCAGAACATTTTATGTCTAGCACCATCACCAATTGTCAAAATGTAATTATATGCCATGCACTGCAAGGTGTTTCGCTATTTGTACCTTTTGTGATGTTCCCTATTTTATATTTTCAGTTTGTAGAGAATAAAAGTATCACTCATTTATCTCATCCCAAAACAAATCTAGGGAAACAACTCACACTTTTTTTTATAGGGCTGGTCTTTATCTTATCTGTTTATCCTCTTGGTCTTGGTTTACGTGAGTTAACAGTAGAACTTGTACATGCTGGATTGTTTGGCGATGCCGGAAAATCGGTCTTATTGCATGAGTCTTCTCAAAATGAATTGATAGAAGCGATGCTCAATGTACAAACTCCACTAGAGCACTTATCTTTGATTTTAATTATCGCTGTACTGCCTGGTTTTGGAGAAGAACTGGTTTTTAGAGGGGTAATACAAAACATTTTCCTGAAACTGCAATTGAACCATCACCTAGCAATTATCCTTACTGCGGTATTATTTAGTGCGTTACACTTCAATTTAACAGAGTTCTTGCCCAGAGTATTATTAGGTGCTGTTCTAGGATATACTTATTTCTATTCCAGAAATTTTTGGATCCCTGTATTTTTACATTTTGCCAATAATGCGTTATCTATCATCTATTACCTCAGCCTAAAAAATGGTAATATATCATTTGACATAGAGGCCTCTGGTCAAATAGATGGATTGGACATTTGCGTTGGTATTGCTATAACTATTATCAGTTGGTTTCTCTTTAAGTTGTTTGCACAAAAATCATTCGAAGAAAGTTAATATTCTTTTAGAATTGTCATTCTTACAAGAATAAGAATAGAAATAACTAAGCTTTTTCTGTAAATTGAACAGAAGAACGAAAAATACTTCTTAGAAAATAAGTCTATGAGCTCAGAAACATCCTTAATAAAAAGTAATCTTGTACAAAGACTCATTGCTGGTATATTGGGTTCTGCGTTAGCTATTTTTTTAATTGTTTATAGCCACCAAACATTTTATGTGGTATGTGCTATCTTAACGGTTACCTTATTATTGGAATTCTACAAAATCACCGAAAAATATAAGCCTGTAAAATTACTAGGTCTTCTCACTGGATGTTCTATCCTCATTTCTATAGGTCTATTACAAAACAGTCTGGTAGATCTTCGTGTTTTTGGTATAAGTATCTTATTATCTATGCTCATACCTGTTGCTGTCCTATTTAATAAAGACTGTAATCCATTACATGCTTTAGCGAGTACTTATATGGGATTGATTTACATCATTATCCCTATTGCTTTATTGATGATCATGTCTCAGAGTATCACAGGAGACTACAATAGATTCTTGATATTAGGTATGTTTTTAATCATCTGGTCTAATGATACTGGAGCTTATTTCACAGGAAAATCTATGGGTAAAACCAAATTGTTTGAACGAATATCTCCTAATAAAACCATAGAAGGCAGTTTGGGAGGAATAGTACTTGCGTTTATTATTATGACTATTTATTATAAATTCATCATGCCTACCGATACTCAAATAAGCTTACCATTTTTACTGGTCTTTACTACTGTAGTAAGTATTGCTGGTATACTAG
Source organism: Laminaria ephemera (assembly GCA_036873875.1). Lineage (NCBI taxonomy): Eukaryota > Phaeophyceae > Laminariales > Laminariaceae > Laminaria > Laminaria ephemera. The sequence goes on along the minus strand of JAYJMJ010002322.1, from coordinate 3,363 downwards.
GCGACTTGGTAGAGTCTCTTTTTAAGCGTTCTTTAAAAATAAAAGATTCTGGAGGATTAATCCCTGGGCATGGTGGTTTTTTGGATAGATTCGATGCTTTAATTTTCGCTATCCCGTTTGCTTTTGTTTGTTATCTCTTCGCTTAATCAACCTTAAAACGGAACTTTTATGTTTTACTCACGTTGAACATTTCAAACACAACAATTACCAGATTTAAACATTTATTTCATATGACATACAGAGAACCTGCTCCAATAAAAGACCCTCAAAATCCATTCGACTCTATGATGGAAAGATTCAATATCGCTACAGAAATTTTAGGTATTGATCAAGACACTTATAACGTACTAAAACAGCCTGCCAAACAAGTAATTGTTTCGCTTCCTGTGACTATGGATGATGGCTCAGTAAAAGTATTTGAAGGCATAAGAGTCATACATTCCGATATTTTAGGCCCATCTAAAGGTGGTATAAGATATGACATGGGAGTAAACATAGATGAGGTAAAAGCTCTTGCCGCTTGGATGACATGGAAAAGTGCCGTGGTAGACATCCCGTATGGTGGAGCAAAAGGTGGCATCAAATGCGACCCCAGATCTATGTCCAAAGGAGAAATAGAAAGACTTACTAGAGCATACACTGGTTCTTTGGTAGACATTTTTGGTAAGGACAAAGATATTCCTGCGCCAGATATGGGAACAAATGCAGAGGTAATGGCTTGGCTTATGGATGAGTATTCCAAAATGTCTGGCAAAACAGAGACGGCAGTTGTTACTGGTAAACCTATTGTACTGGGTGGCTCTCTTGGAAGAGAGGAAGCTACTGGTAGAGGTGTAATGATCAGTGCTATAAACGCGCTTAAAATTTTAAAGCTAAAAGCAAAAGATGTCAGTTGTGCGGTACAAGGTTTTGGCAATGTCGGCTCTTGGGCAGCTAGACTATTATCTATAAGAGGAGTAAAAGTAAAAGCTATTAGTGATATTTCTGGCACTTACTGGAACAATGATGGCATAGACATAGAAGCAGCAATAAAACATAGAGATGCTAATAACCGTTTGTTAACAGGTTTTACTGGAGCAGAATTGATAGAGGGTGATATTATGACTTTTGATGTAGATGTACTCATTCCTGCCGCTATGGAAGATGTGATCACACCACATAATGCCTCCAAAATTAAAGCAAAATTAATAGTAGAGGGTGCAAATGGCCCTACAAGTGCCACAGCAGATAAAATAATAAATGAAAAAGGAATAATGGTGGTACCAGATATTCTTGCAAATGCTGGAGGGGTTACGGTTTCTTACTTCGAATGGGTACAAAACAGGCTTGGTTACAAATGGGAACATGAGCGTGTAAACCGTCGTAATGAAAGAATTCTTACCGACGCATTTGATAAAGTGCATAAAACGAGTGAAAAACATGGTGTTTCTATGAGAATCGCTGCGTATATTGTGGCAATTGACAAAGTAGCTCAGACCTATAAATATAGAGGAGGCTTTTAATTAACTTATGCAAATCATTCACAGAGAAGGACATAGATTCCTTATCAAAACTTTAATACTTACTATTGCTGCCATTTATGGAGGGTTCTATTTCTTCCATAATCCAATAGTGCAATATGGAATTTTAATATCTAGTGTAAGTCTATGGCTAATATTCTTACAGTTCTTTAGAAATCCTCAGTACACAAAAACTACTGGTGAAAATCTAGTGATTGCGCCTGCAGATGGCGAAGTAGTAGTGATAGAAAAAACTTCTGAGGGAGAATATTTTAAAGATGAACGTATACAGGTTTCTATATTTATGACTCCTCTTAATGTACATGTAAATAGAAATCCTATTGCTGGAATCGTTCAATACTTTAAGTATCATGAAGGAAAATATCTAGTAGCTTCTCATCCCAAATCTAGTTTAGAAAACGAACGTACTACTACAGTTGTCAAAAACAGCAAAGGCGTAGAAGTTTTATTCAGACAGGTTGCTGGTGCATTGGCTAGAAGAATCTGTTGGTACATAGACAAAGGCGACAAAGTAGATCAATCCGAAGAAATGGGATTCATTAAATTTGGTAGCCGTGTAGATCTATTCCTACCTCTAGACTCTAAAATAAATGTAGAGCTAGGACAAAAAACTAAAGGTGGTGTAACGGTAGTTGCAGAACTATAAAAACTAAAAGAGGAATGATTAGAATCATTCCTCTTTTAGTTTCTCATATATTTCATTTTTTCTAACAACTGACCATTCCAAAATTACATTTGCTTGTACAAAGATGGAATACCCCTTCCTACCTCACTGATCTATTTAAAATAGCGAGTTACCTGAGAATAATATCATTTTTTTCAAAAATTACCGCTTGTAAAATCTTACATATTTTTACAACTACATTAGAATAAAAAAATTGATTATTAGCTAGATACATTAACTTTAACCATTAAAAAATGTATTTCACTCACATAAAACACCTACTAATTATCCTAAACGGGAGATAATATATAATAAAACCAATATAAATTTTGTCGTTGGTAAAACAGTATATATATTTGCTCGAATTAAACAAAAAAACTATCATGAAGAAAGTATTCAAATCAGCTTTGGTAATAGCTGTAACCTCATTAATTGCTCTATCGTCTTGTAAAGAAGCAGATGAAGCTACTCCTGTAGCATCTTTAAGCTCTGGAACTATCAAAGGTCAATTATTTTATGACAACAACGAAGTAAACGACGCAGACGGAAGTGAATTTGTAAATACAGATGTACCTACTGGAGCTATAATCAGATACAAGTATACAGACATAATCACTATGACAGCGGTAACAGGCACAACGACTGTTGACGCATCTGGTAGCTTCTCTTTCAATGTACCTACCAATGATACAGGTGTTGACGTAAACATTGACGCTGACGATTTTGAAGGCTCTTTAACTTTTGATTATCAGAATGAAGATTCTGAAACAAGAGAAACTACAGAGGAAGGATTTTATGCAGGTATCTCTATTGGAACAGGTATAAATGTACTACCAGGAAAAACAGAAATCATTAGCAAAAAACAATTAGGAGCATTTACTTCCACTGCAAACCCTGCAGAACAAAACGATTAAGATGAAAAAGATTTTCGTATCGATTTTAACTCTTTGTGCACTTGCAGCAAGCGCACAAAACGAGGAAACAACTTTATCTACTTCTTCTGAAGGTAGTGGAGGAAGTATAAAAGATGCTCTTTTAGAAAATTCTAACAAAGAACTTTCTTTTACATCTAAAAACGGACAAGAAGTTTTACCTCAAAAAGGTGACTGGGGTATTGGTATCTCTGCTTCTAATCCTTTAAGTTTTGTTCAAGGATTTAGTAATGGTGGTGGAGCAACT
>JAYJMJ010002224.1:0-23858 GCA_036873875.1 Laminaria ephemera | reverse complement strand
TGCTGAACCCTCTGCGCGATAAAAATGAAGGCACGTACTGGGGGGGAGAAGGGACGACACCTACCTGTGACCAAGGCTTGTCCAGAAGCTGGAAAGTAAAAAAGTGAGAAAAAACAAAAAAAATAAGGGGAAATAGCCGGAAATCGTTACTCGCCTATCTATGGTGTCCTCGTACGCAGAGATGAGTCTAATACCTCATAGACGTTAAACGGGATTCTATCTCGGAGTCATAGCGATTGTTGGTATGAACGGTACACGGATGGACGGACGGAACCTCCTCCCTTTAGAACGGAAATGGGAAGGTGTCCATGTTTTTGTGTTTTCCGGGCAAGCTGCTGATACGCCGACATTGTACAACGTGGGGAAACGCCCTGACTTTTCGCAAAGTAGACGACAACATAGATAGCTGTGTGGACTTCGAGGGGGTGACCTAACTTTTCGCAACGATACAACGAGGTTTTGTGCAATGCGCGGGAGTGACCTGACCTTTCACAAAGCGAGCGACGTCGCGATTTTTTGCAATGTGGGAGAGTGACTTGCTCTTCGGTAAAGTGGGCAACAACGTGACTTTGTGGAATGCGAGGGGGTAATCTGAATTTTCGCAAAGGGACGACGGCGTGACTTTTGACAACCGAGGGGGTTACTTGACCTTTAGCAAAGTAGACGATGGCGTATCGCTGTGGTACGCGATAAGGCGACTTGACCTTGAGCAAAGTGGGGAGTGGCGTGTATTTTTAGCAATACGGGGGCGCCACGTGACGTTCATCAAAGTGAGCGACCACGTGACCTTTTGGAATACGGGGGGATGACGCGACCTTTGGCAACAGCTTGACATGGCCACGTGACGATTCTCGAGATTTTATAAAAAATAATTCAAATCAAATTTCTCGAGATTGTTCAACAACCTGAGGTCGCAAAACTTTTCCGCATTCGATTGTAAGCTACAGCTACTACTGTAGCTGGATTACAAAACTCACTTTGTCAGATGAGTTTTTGTTTGTGAATAGGCGCTTGCTTGTCGAAGTTCACACTACACGGAATAACGAACACTCTGCCCCGTCAATTGTTTTGCCAAAGCACAGACCGTTACTGTTTCGTCGCGTATAGACGGCAAGGTCCAACCGGCAATGTATATAAATCTCGCAAGGTAAACAGGGGCGTGCAACAATCACATGGTCTGTTAACACAGGGAAAAAAACGTTGATCGCACACACAGCACCCCCTTACACCATAGCGCAAGTACGACTACGTGTACAATGTGCACTTACTTGCGGGTAACCCACAGGTAGGCTACCTCACACCCACAGGTGAAGATTTCAAAGCCGCTGAAACGCCCCGACCGCTGATGATATCAAACCAAAAACAGAAAAGCTTCTCGTAAGATAATACCCGGGGGCGTTGCACAACAATCATTCAGGCTGAAAATAAACGGTTGATATGCGCAGATCACGCACATTTCGCCCACATTACTCCACAGCCAATATTCAAATGCAAATAAAAACGATCCCACATGACACGTTTTTGACGCGAGTGATACACATTTCAGGTATGTGGACATTACACACATATGTGGCGTATATCGCATCGACAAATGAAGACACCAGAGCCTCTGAAACGCCGCGACCGCTAAGGACATCAAACCGAGAACATAAATGCACATCAGAAGATAAAACCCGAGGGCGTGAAACAGTCACACAGGCTGATAAGAAATGGGTGAAAAATGCAGATCACACACATTCCGCCCACATCACCCCTCAGCGAATGTTCAACGATAGAAACAAACAATCTCACAGGACAAGCATAACGACGCGAGCGAGTGACATACATTCTAGGTATATGTGGACATTCCACACACATTGGCGTACGTCACATTCACAGATGAAGACAGCATCGCCTCTTAAACGCCCCGACCGCTACGAGTATCAGACCGAAAACAAAAATACGTCTGGAAGGACAAAACCGAGGGGCGTGAAGAGATCACTCAGCCAGAACTACTAGTAGACAAACGCAAATCACAAAGATTTCGTTCACATCACCCCACGGTGAATGTCCAACGATGTAAAGTACTACCAGGTAGGGAATAAGCACCCCCCCCGCCCCCACGGCGGTAGGGCCACAGTGACGCAAGTAGTTTCTAAAGTTAGTGCGGGAGGCTTGTAATAAAAGGAAATATTAAAAGGTTATTGAGAAAAAATACAATAGAAGGACGCAATATTTGGGGGCAGCGAGAGGAGCGGTAGTAAATATTATGGGCGATACAACAACATATATGACGGAAAGCGTATTTGAAGACAAAATAAAAAAGAAGACAATCCCGTGTATCTATATGAGTACTGTTTTAAGTGGTGGAAGCTTTCAAGCATCATTGAAGCTTCCACTACATCCATGGAAACTTCCACCACTTCCATGGGAGCTTCAACGCCTTGAGCTTCAACGACTTCTTCCATTGAAGCTTCCAATACTTCCATGGATGCTTCTTCCACTACTTCCGTCGACGCTTCCACTACTTCGATGAAAACTTCAACATACCTCCTCCATGAAAAAAAGTGGAAGCTTTCAAGCTTAAGCTTCCGTCTACCTCCAAGAATAATATGATGCAGCAGAGATGTACGATACTATCCAGACGAATCATGCTGCTGGTACAACACCGGTGCCGTACCATATCTCTCTGCTTTACCATCCTTCGGTATGTCTGTATTTATCTTCACGTACTGTATGATACGTACGAATGGGAGATTGGCTTAGTACGTACGCACCAGGTACCATGCAGCAGGGATGTGCGCTTCTAGCGGGTACAAAAGATGGCATCTCTATCTGCTGTATCATCCTGCTCTCGTACGTCTATGTGATACCTGGCACGATTTAGATGGGAATGAGAGACTGGGTTCGTACGTACCAGGTACGTATCAAGGTACTATAGGATGCTGTTGGTACTGTGCCAAGTCTGCGATGTGAAGCAAGAGGAGCTGTTTAAATGTGCGGGATGACTTATTTTCTATTTTTTTCTTGTTTTTTTTAGAAAAAAGAAAAGTGGGCATCAAACCTTAACCCTATTTTCAACTTGCATAGTGGGCATCAGGGCTAGCTATATATAACTCGGGAATAAGCGGCACCCCCGCTCCCACGGCTGTAGCGCCACGGTGAAGCAAGAAGTTTCTACAGATAATATAGAAGCCTTTGTTAAAACGAAATACAGAAATAATGAAATACATAGCGAAGGGCGGGCTGTACATACATAGATTGTTCGTATGAATACAGTCCTGTGTCGCGAGACGTTTCCTGGCGAAAGATAGGCCTTTCGGTTTGTGCTGATCCGAGCGTTATATCGTGCCAACTTGCGACGTGAAATGTGCTGTCGGACAAGTAGACAGACAGACATGAAGTGAACAGGAGCTTTTCAGATATGTGGGAGAAACAGAATATTTGTTTTGCCTAAAAACAAAAAATGGGCATCAAACTCGGACAAACATACACTGCAACCACGACGATTGTTCGTATTATATGAACAGTCTACAGGCCTGTGTTGCGGGACGTCTCCTGGCGAAAGAGACGTTCGGATATTTGTGCTGCTCCGAGCGTTATATTGTACCAACTTACGGCGTGAAACATTGTGTCGGGCACGCAAACAGACGTGAGGAAAACAGGTGATTTTCGATTGTTTGGGGGAAACAAGTATACTGAGCAAAAAACCAAAGTGGGTACCAAACTCGAACCAAGATACGCAGCAACTCCGACAATTACTCGTATGAATACAGGTCCACATTGCGAGACATTTCTTGGCGAAAGAACCACCTTGAAACTTGTGCTAATCCGAGTGTTGCATAGTTCCAGCTTGCGACGTGTATCATGGTGTCGGACACGTAGACAGACGTGAGGAGAACAAGTGTTTTTTTAATGTGCGGGAGAAACAAAATTGCTTTTTGTGGGAGAAACAAATGTGTTTTTTGCACAAAGAGGACACCAAACTTGTACGAAGATACGCGGCAACCCCGACGACTGTTCGTATGAATACAGGCCTGTGTTGCGAGAACTTTCCTGGCGAAGGAAAGGCTTTCAGATTTGTACTGACCCGAGCGTTACGTTGCGCCAACTTGGGAAGTGAAATATGGTATCGGACAATCAGACAGACAGACAGACGTGAGGAGAACAGGTGTTTTTCAAATGTATGGGAGAAAAAAATGTTCATTTGCCCAAAAAAGGGGGATCAACCTCGGACAAAGATAAGCAGCGACCCCGACCGTTGTTCGTGTGTTCGTATTATAGGGATACAGGCCTGTGTTGCGAGACGTCTCCTGGCTAAAGAGACGCCTTGATATTTGTGCTGCTCCGAGCGTTGTATTGTGCCAACTTGCAGCCTGAAACATATTGTCAGACACGCAGACAGACGTGAGGAAAACAGGTGCTTTTCGAATGTTTGCGAGAAAAAAATGAAAATAAAAAATAGCAAAGGGGGCATCAAACTCGGACAAAGATGCGAGCAACCCCGACGATTGTTCGTATGAATACAGGACCATGTTGCGAGACGTTTCTTGGCGAAAGAACCACCGTAAGACTTGAGCTGGTCAGAGCGTTGTATAGTTCCATCTTGCGACGTGAAACATGGTGTCGGACATACCGACAGACAGGAGGAAAACAGGTGTTTTTCGAATGTGTGGGAGAACAAAATGTATTATGTTGCGGGAGAAAAAAACATAACTTTGCAACAAAATGCACCAAACTCGGACAAAGATACGCAGTAACCCCGACCATTGTTTGGACGAATACAGGATTGTATTGCGAGACGTTTCCTGGCGAAAACCCCACCTTGAGACTTGTGCTGCCCCGAGCGTTGTATAGTACCAACTTGCGACGTGGAAGATAATGTCGGACACGCAGACACACGTGAGGAAAACATCGATGTTGTTTTTTGTGGAAGGAAACCAATGTATTTTTTCCAACAGAGTGGGCACCAACTCGGACAAGACACGTTGTAACCCCGACCACTATTCGTACCAATACATGCCTGTGTTACAAGATGTTTCCACTTGACAGACACATTAGGGTTTTTGTGCTGCTCCAAGCGTTATATTGTGCCAACTTGTGGTGTGAAACATGGTGTCGGACAAGCAGGCAGACGTGAGGAGAACAAGTGCTTTTCGACTATGCAGGCGAAAATGTTTTTTGTTGGCCCACACAAAGAAAGTAGGCATCAAACTCGGACAAAGATACGCAGGAACCTCGACGATTGTTCGTATCAATACATGCCTGTGTTACGAGACGTTTCCACTTAACAGACGCCTTAGGGGGGTTTTGTTGCTCCGAGCGTTGTATTGTGCAAACTGGCGGCGTGAAACATGGTCTCGGACAAGCAGACAGACGTGAGGAGAACAGGTCCTGTTCGAATATGTGGGAGTTTTTTTCTTTTGACCCAAAAAAACAAAGTGGGCATCAAACTTGGACAAAGATACGCATGAAGCCCGAAGATTGTTTGTACTTCGAAGTATGAATATATGCCTGTGCTGCGAGAAGTTTCCTGGCGAAAGAGACAACTTTGGGTTTGCGTTGCTCCGAGCGTTGTATTGTGCCAACTTGCGACGTGACACGTGATGTCGGACAAGCAGACAAACGTGTGGAGAACAAGTGATTTTCGAATACGTGAGAGAAAATGTTTATGTTTTGCCCATAAAGCAAAGCGGGCTCGGACAAAGACACGCAGCAACCCCGACGATTGTTTGTGTGAATACAGGCCTGTGTTGTGAGACGTTTCCTGGCGAAAGATATACCTTAGGGTTTGCGCTGCTCCGAGCGTTGTATTGTGCCAACTTTCGATGTGGAACACAGTGTCGGACAAGCAGACAGACGTGAGGAGAACAAGTGCTGTTCGAATATGTGGGAGAAAATGTTGTTTTTTGCCCCAAAAAACAAAGTGGACATCAAACTCGGACAAATATACGCAGGAACCCCGACGATTGTTGTTGTGAATACATGCCTGTGTTACGAGACGTTTCCTGGCGAAAGAGACACCTTTGGGTTTGTGCTGCTCCGACCGTTGTATTGTGCCAACTTGCGACGTGAAACATGATGTCGGACCAAGCAGACAAACGTGTGGAGAACAGGTGTTTTTCGAATATGTTGGAGATTTTTTTTTTCCCCAAAAAAACAAAGCGGACTCGGACAAAGATACGTAGGAACCCCGACGAGACTCGTATGAATATACGCCTGTGTTGCGAGACGTTTCCTGGCGGAAGAGACACCTTAGGGGATGTGCTGCTTCGAGCGTTGTATTATTGTGCCAACTTACGATGTGAACCACAGTGTCGGACACGCAGGCAGACGTGAGAACAGGGGCTTTCCGAATGTGTGGGAGGAAAAATATACCAGGTACATATTTTGCATATTTTGCACAAAAATATATTTTTCGAGTACCGAAATCTTAACTCTAATTTGTTGTTAAACAGTTGGGCATCAAAGTCTAATTCTATTTTTAAGTTAAAAGTGGGCATCAGACAAAAAATATACACCTGATAGATAGATGGATAGATAGATAGATAGATGGACAGATAGATAGATAGATAGATAGGTAGTTAGATAGATACACACCAGGTATCTACACTTTCCTTGAACCTCCCACAACTTGTGTGAAATGGCGCCGATGCCGCTGTGCTCATGAGAGAACTCCCGGTGCTCTCAGTACATTTGAGTCGTGCGACAACATAAAGCCTCTCCGCCCAACTGCAGCTCTACAGAGGAGACGAGTGAACCTCTCAAGTTTGCTTGTTGATACAAATGCTCGCAGTACACTCGGAGGCGGGTGGGGTTCTTCGTTAACGAAGCTATTCTGTTGCCGACATACCTTGAACATGAAAAGCAAAAATTGGAAAGTTGACACCGTACAACTCTACGTGTTGCACTTGCACATCGTTCTCTGGCTATACGGAGTCATATACAAAAATTAGGGCGTCGCCACAACTTCGGGAGCCTTTAGGCACGTGCATCCCCGTGGTGGGACTTCTAAAGCTCAGGTGACCCCCACGCAGACCTCACATGGAGCGAATGCCAAGCCTACGCGACGCTCAAATGCCGGCATTGAGCAGAAGAACCCCTACTATCGTCGCCGGTGGGCGTGGTCGAAGAAACGAAAGCGCAGTATGACAATCTTGACCCACGATTTTAGACTGTCGAAAAGTTTTGTGTTCACCTTCGAAAGGTGGCTCACAACTTAAAAAACAATCGGTTGCGTAAGGTTCGGATTCACCCACTTTCTGTTTGCCTTGCGTACTTTTTGTTTGTTTTGAAAAGGGGATCTACAAAGCACGCGCCATTGATCGGTTCAGAAATGTTCAGACACGCTCACATTCTGAAGACGGTGCGCTTCTTCACGTTTCTAGAAGAGGCCTGCAACGTCCAAAACAATTATCAGTCTCGCAGCGTTATGAGTATGCCCACATTCTGGGGGCCTTGCGTGATCGTTACCGTTTTTTAAGGTGCTTAGACGTCCGAAACGTTGGAGGTTGCGCAAGGTGCCAATCTTCCTACGTTCTTGGGGCCTTGCGCGGTTTTCAACTCTTGCGAAATGTGCTTGAATGTCTGTTTTCTACTGCACGTTGTACTAGGACCTCAAAATGGAGGGGTGCCATCCACTCGTGTAGTCCCCCCTAATCAAAACATTTTATACAACATACACGCGTGGGGGGGCTGCCTGTGTCGTGCAACAACTCGGTTTGTGTCAGCTCTCTTGTCGGTAAGGTTTCGAACACCAGCTTCGAGCATCATGAACCGCCAGATCAAAAGTAACAGCTTTCGAAGTACTATCAATACGACTGGTTGTGACTCCGGCCTGCTGTTAGTCAATCACCGTGTCGTACCAAGACGTGCAGACCCATTGCTTGTACGAAGTCGGTGACACAAAATTCATAAGCCTGCGGCGTGTTTGCGCCTATACGTCCCCTTTCTTGCCCATCAGGAAGCCCAAGGATGTGGTGGACGAGCACAAGAAGAAAGCAAATCTGTTCTGGGCAGTCATGTTGCTGTTCATGATGGCATGTGAGAAAAGACGTACTGCATACTATATATATATGTGTATGTATATGACCAAGGCTGTTATACTACTTCGTACTATTTTTCAGTACCGAGTTTTGGGTCACTCGCACGAGTGGTTCAGTACCTCTCTTTCGTTGGCGCAGCGTCATTAGTTAGTTCATGACGGTGTATGTCGCGAAACCGAAAAGCACGTAGATAGGTCGCCACTCGCGCAAGTAGCTCGGAGCCGGTGAAAGAAGATACACTAAAAGTGACTTAAAGGACTACCACAGCCTTCGTCGTATGCCGGATGCAAGTATCAATAAGTCAACACCGTGTCGTGTTGTTAGATTCCAACCTATTGTGCACTGTGTCTCCCGGAAGCCGTTCGAACAACATTTCCGGTTGGCCCTTTGAACACTACAGTACTACATTCGTTCACGTTGTGGGGTTAAAACGCTTGGAATTAGGGTAGGTACATTTTTGGAGTTTTGGTAGAGGGATAAAGGCGTCGCTCATGTTTTGCGCCACCTTTGAGTGGATACTCACAGCACCTGGCAATCAGTGTGGCCGTTCGAATATATCCGTTGTAGAAAATTATGCCCAGGCTCGCTGTAAATTTGTGGCGCACTCTTGTAAAAAGCCGTAAGATCGTAAAATGAAATGCATGTAGACGAGGAAGTGTATGCATAATCGGCTACTCGTATAGCTGTTGAAATATTATGCGCCTCACCGATCATTTAAAGTAAGTATTGAATTAGTTGAGGCCTCTTGCCCCGAGGCAGGGGGGGTCACCCGAGATAACCCACCCCCCTGCGCTGAGTGCGTGCTTAGCGCGGTGACGATTCCGACCGTAATGGATGTAAACGCAGAAACTACTGTTCATATGCTAGGCTGGGAGTTGGGATGGTCAACATATGTCCCTAAAAAAACGAAGCGACGCCGTGGCTTATGGGGTGTGTTGAAGGACAGTGGTCCAAGGCGCGCCTATTATTATTTTATTACATCTAGCAATGTTGGACCCGAAATATTGGGGCTACCGCTGTGTCATCATTGCTGGCTTTGTTTGATTGGGTCTCGACTTTACCGCGAAGTGTACGCAGCAATTTCTTCTCGAGGGGCCGGAGAGAGGGAGTTCAACTGCTGTCGCGTGTTGTCACGTTCACGGTTCCGCTCAGATGCCACCGCCGAGACACTAGTTGCGATCGCCCCAACATAGTACCGTGACACTTGTTCCGTGTCCCAACCCCCAATATTTATGATCTAGTCTACCACACCGTTCTCGCTGGATACCTGCTAAGCGAACCCCCTACTTGAAAGGCGTGCATCGTAATATTACCAGAGAGCGCTGCGGGGCGCAGATGAACCTGTAATTCAACCACCATACGGGGGGCGGCCAGTGCTATCATTCCCGGTCCACCGGTGTATTCCACTACAGGGGATAGGTGGCCCGCGGTCAGATCCCACCTGACACGAGTGTGTGTACAGCAGTACTGTAGGTGTAATCGGTTATAACTGGAGTGGACACAGCGCGCTATTACATACTGGTAGTGTTAGATTAGTACTCATTGCAGCGGTAATCGTGTAACCATCTATTCAATGCCACCAGGTAGATAACACAGGGTATCTGGTAGTACATACGTGCAGCAAAGGCATAGCATCATGCGTGTCGTAGCGTCGCTGCGGTAGGTAATCCCTTAAGTACATACCAGTACGTAGCTTGGTAATGTATCCGGTACCTGGTACCGGTGTATAATACACAGCAGTGCCGTCATGCTTGATCTACGTATGTACCGTATGTAGATCTGATCTGGACTACCGAGATCGATACCCTTGAGACCGGTAGAACAATATCATAGGGTCATGGTTTCGTACCCTGAGATAGTAGTTATTGAAGTAACAACAAGACTAGGGAGTCCTGCATTGGGGTCATGGTTGTTTTAGTCTTATTTGTGATCGAGGGACAAGCGCACCACGCGCCCCGCGCCCATGTGATCACTCCAACTCTGCCCCTCATTTGCTCTTGCTATTGGGCATAGCAAACAATCAACTTTGGCCAGGGGTCACCTTCAATGTCTTCTCTCTTCTATTGAAGCTTTCACATCATACAGGTTCACTTAACAATGACTTGCGTTAAGCCTCTCGATAACAATTTAGGCTGTGTATTGTCGGTCATCGGCAATCGAGTCTACTAAGCGTATACATCAGTCACGACCTGGTACACACGCCAACCACATCACCCAATTATAGCACACTAGCGATGGGTCGCTCTTGATGTGCGTAGTGTGGAATACGCGTCGCGTTTGTAATGAAACACGAGTTGAAAGGGGTGCCATCATTATTGGCTCCCAGCGGTGGTTGTTGTTCTCGGGATGTAAAATTGACTCCTTTCGCCGTTTACACAAAATGGACTGGGTATTACGAATAGCAATGAGCTAACATAAGACACATATTCGACCGCCTGCACACAGAAAACCTTACGCATGTAAATCAATTGGCGGTGTGTTCAGTTGAACAGCCCAAAACGTGTTTTTGTTTTGTCCCGGTCTGTCGATCCCGTGCAGACATTGTATGGCAGGCCGTGACGATCTCCCGCAAGTTCGATAATCCCAGCACGAGCTTCTCTGTGTCGGTGAGGAAGCGCCGTATGATAAGAGGTAGCCCCTACGATTGAATGGTTAGATTCTTTGCGATTCAAATCAAACACTGGTTTTCACCGTGCGTTGTTGAAGGGTTGATCATGCCGACTGTATTCTAAATGTATGTGGTAAATACAGCAATAGTATTCCTAACTAAATTGAACGAAGTAAAAGCGGCGATAAATATTACCATCATCACTTGTACTTCCCAGCTCAACATTTAAGAGGTTTTGCCCTCAGGGACCTTCTGGACAAGCCGTGGTCACAGGTGTGTTCCCCTCTCCCCCCCTGTACATGCCTTCACTTTTATCGCGCACAGGGTTCAGCATTCCCACTGTTCTATCGGCTTGTATGCTCGCCGATTTTTATCGAATTTACTAACTCACGCTCTCGCGCTTTCCGCTAATAATCACTTTTTTACGCAAGGAAAAGTCCCTACGAGCACGAGTATGCACTCGGGGAGACTTGAACCCACATCATTGACTTTATTACGAACGAGATTCGCCTGCTACTCCACAGGGGACGTCTGCTGGTACATACTATACCACAGTTAGGTTACGAAGTAATTTCCTTAAATGTATGCTAACTCTGAAGGTACTCTGGGTGGTAGGGGCACAGGAGGTGACGATACTGGGAGGTACCGCTTCGCGTTGTTTAGCTTGTTCTAATTAGTTGCTCCTTCGATAGTCCAGCGGTCGTGAGACAAGTCGGAACTCCAAGTGATTCAATGGGCGGTGGATTCTCCCAACCCCCCGCCGCTCGTAATAACCATATCATGATTCTCCCAATCCCCCGCCGCTCGTAACAATCATGTGTCCCGTCACATACATCTACAGGTAACCACTTTCGGACCTAGAGAACACAATCCTGGAACAGCCACATACTGTATCAGGTCCACAAGGACAGTTCTAGGGGTCTGTCTCCATATCTACTAGATACGTACATCACTTCATTTCATAACCTCAACGCATTTGACCTCAATGAATACTATAACCTCAAGGCACATCAACCTCTATGCATATGCTAACCCCCCGATACATACAAACCTTGGACACGTGCTGCGATAGAGGTAAACGATATCATTGTTTTTCTGAGGCTCCTCCTCACTTGACGAGCTCTGAACCTCACCCGCAAACTGATTTTGATTAAATTGAAAGTGCAACCCGATGAACACAGACCCATGGCTTTAGGTATACAAAAGAAAAACGGATTGAAAAAAAAAGAACGACGACATTCCGGCGATTAGGGGTTAAGGAGTGCCGTCATTCAGAAACAAAAATGCCTCACTACTTCCAAGTATTTTGTTACTTTTTTTTTTCTCAAAGACGCATGCTACGATACTTCGAAGTAGAGGTGCACCATTTTTTTTCTGAGGCTTTTCACTTGAGGATCTCTATACCTCACCCAGAAACTTTTTTTTTTGAGTAAACGAAAAGTTCAACCCGATGACCAAACCCATGGCCTAGGTGATTTAAAAGTATTGATATTTTGCAAAAACAAAATATATGGCATTCCGACGAATTTGGGTTAAGGAGCCCCGTCATTCAGAATTTTTTTTTTTTTTGCCGAAAAGTGCTACCTCTATCGTAGCACGCGTCCCTCCATGCATACTAACCTCTATGCATACTAACCTCTACGCATACTAACCTATACGCATACTAACCTCTATGCATACTAACCCCGATGAATATTAACCCCAATGCATATATATACTAACCTCAATGCATTGGGGTTAATATTCATCGGGGTTAGTATGCACACGTAGAGGTTAGTATGCATGGAGTCCCCAAGACGCGTGTCACGATAGAGATAGCACTTTTTGATTTTTTTTTGTTACTGAAGGACGGCGCTCCTTAACCCAAAATCGCCGGAATGCCGGAATGTCTTTCTTTTTTTTTTCGATCTGATGTTTTTGTACACCTAAAGCGTTGGGTTTGTTGATCGGGTTCCACTTTCAGTTTACTCAATATCAGTTACTGTATTGGGTGAGGTTCAGAGCTCCTCAAGTGAGGAAGAGCCTCAGAAAAAAACGGGTGCACCTCTATCCTGACACGTGTCCCAATGCATATTAACCCCAATGCATATATATATATATATACCAACCTCAATGTGTAGCCGCGTAAAACCCCGTCAATCTCCCAGGTGAGCATCGAACAGCTCCAAAGATTGCAGCTTGCACGAAGCCTCACTTATCGCCGAATTTCTCACTCTGATGCATGCTACCAGGTACCACAAAAGTGATAAGAGCACTTTTTAGCGTAAGTGTTTCTAACTAACGGGATCGTTGACTGGGGGACAACCCAATGCCTTTGGGGTCCCTTTTTAGCGTTTCACAATTGCCATTCGTTTCATATCTAAGCGAAGGGACTCTTCATGGGGCTAATTGTACAATAGTTTATCAAAGTCATTTTTTTGGGACGGGTGTGGAGCTCTTCATGTGAAGGGCGTCAGAAATTATAGGTTCACACCCCCTGCCATAGCACGCCTCCTCTGACATTGTCTCGTCTCTCTTCCTGCCCGCCAGGACGATGAGTACGATTTTCCCCGCTTGTCCGTGTGCGTCTGGAGTGGACAAGGGTGTGACGAGAACATAGGCGAGTCAGCGTGCATTGCGAGTGCCGATGCCACGGTTCAAGACTCATGCTACCAGGATATCGCTCACGTCAAAATTCAGCAAGAGGTCAGTCCATCGAAAGTATATTCCGATAGCTCAAAACGCGCCTAATGGCTTCAATGGGCAGCGCGGCCCACGGCTGCTGCTGCTGTTGTTGGTTGCTTTTGCGTTGCCGCGTTTTGCGTACCGCGAGATACTCGGGGGGGGGGGGGGGGTTAGGCCCGCTCGCGCCTTAACTGCCAATACTTCCTCCTGAGGATGGAATTGGCATCTAACAAGTACGTACAATCAGCGCATTGCTGCTCGCCCGTCCGGGGCTCCTGACTCGGCACCTTCAAACACAACCACGCCAAGGCCTGAAATGCCCCTCCACGGCGGGTCGGTACGTTGCGCGTGTCTGCTTCCAGGTTGCGGTGTTATCATGCTGTGCGACTGCCAAAGTATAGTTTTATTATGCTGTGTGCGACTCCTCCCGACCCCCGCTCCCGCCCCGCTATAGGAGGAATGCCTGGCGGTCTACCTAGAAGATGTGGACATGGTGGACATTGCGGGAAACAGGTCCGAGTGTGATGCGCCCACCAAACCGTTTCTCAGTGTGTCGGTGAGTCACCGATCGAGACGCGTGCTACGAGAGAGACTACGATAGAGGTAGCACTTTTTCGGATTTTTTGTTTCTGAATGACGGCGCTCCTTAGCCCAAAATCGTCAGAAATGTCGTCCTTTTTTTGTTTTCAATCTTGTATACCTAAAAGCCATGGGGTTTGTTCATCGAGTGTTTGCACTTTCGGTTTATTACTCAAAAAAAAAAAATTGCAGGGCGAGGTTTTTAGAGCTCCTCAAAGGTGAGGAGCCTCAGAAAAAAACTGGTGTACCTCTATCGTAGCATGTGTTTTTTTTTTGTGACAAGTGCTACGAACAATAGAGGTACCACTTTTTGGTTGAGTAATATTTCTGAATGACGGTGCACCTTATAACCAAAATTCGTCGGAATTTGTCATTTTTTGTTTTCGCAACCTGTTTTTTCTGAATGCCTAGGCCATGGCTTTTTGTTCATCTCGGGTTTGCACTTTGTAGTTTTACACAAAATCAGGTTGGGAGTGAAAAGCACGGAGCGCCTCAAGTGATGAGACTCAGAAAAAAAAAAAAAGCTGGTGCACCTCTATCGTTGCGTGTGTCGCCTGCTGTAAAATTTCTCGTGCATACACGCTATTTTTGGATTATTTTTCGCAGCCTTGAATTATTGAGCGCTGCTACAGTAGGGGGTTGTGAACGCGCGCTACGATAGAGGTAGCACTTTTCGTCTCTTTTTTGTTTCTGAATGACGGGGCTTCTTAGCCCAAAAACGTCGGAGTGTCGTTCACGTCTTGCATTATATTTTTTTCTGTATATCTAGGCCATAGGCTTGTTCATCGGGTGGCACTTTCATTCTCCTCAAAATCAGTTTTTGGGTGAGGTTTAGAGCTCCTCAAGCGAGAAGCCCGAGAAACAAAATGGTGCACCTCTATCATAGCGATAGCATGTGTTTTTTTTGTGAACGCGCGCTGCGATAGAGGTCGCACTTTTTGGCTTCTGAATGACGGGGGCTCCTTAACCCAAAACAGTCGGAATTTCATTTTTTTTGTTTTTGCGATATGTTTCATGGTGTACCTACTATAATAGGCCATGGGATTGTTCATCGGGTATTTAGCACTTTTTAACTTTATCCAAATTCATTTTTTGGGTGAGGTTTATAGAACTCCTCCAGTGAGGAGCATCAGAAAAAAAAACGGTTCACCTCTACCGCAGCATTCGTCTGTATTTTTTAGACGAGTTTTCTTCTGATACCACCCAATGTCTTCGGATTCGATTTTACAATATAATTCGTTAAATACCTACCTGGTTCGTACCGTATAATATGCGAGTAGCCCATCACAGTACATAGGAAGCAACCCGTGGTCAACAGGCAAACGAAACGTGCTGGACTCCATACGACCACACCGAGGGTTGCTCTTAAACCGACAGCAGTGTTGTCAGTGTTTGTTCGTGCTGTGCAGATTGCACATCAACTAGACATGCGTATGGACGCCAGAGTCCGTAATCCAAAAAGCAGAACAGTGCGCGAAACGTTTATCGCGCATTCCTAAACGCATGACGTTTATAGAGTGTTTTGTTTCGGGCCTGCTTCGCGCAACGCAGATGAGCTGGTACTCAAGTTCCGATCCTGCCGCGCAGGCGAGCTACAGGTAAGCGTATGGGCAGACCCACGGGGGACACTAGCAGCAGTAGTAGCAGCAGGTGTGGCATGTACTAGCATAGTATTCGTATACAGCGAAGGCCTTTCTTGGCCAACCCGTCTACTTATATAAGTACGCTGACCATTTTGGCAAGACTTCGTCGGTTGGAGCACATTTCCTGAAACCGTTGTCATTTGTCGTGAAAGGTAGATCGTGGCTGATGGCCCTTCATGTGCGAGTCACTCTAGATCCACTCCCACCCCCCCAGTTCATTTGGATTGCCCATCGAACGGTATCAGTTCACGCCTTCCCCGTAACATTTTCGTACCGACGCGCATGGTTGTGTTCGCTGAACAGCGCCGGCGTTCCAGTGTTCTTGGGGGATAGATTGTCGACGGGCTACACGGCGGTCCCCTTCAGCCGTGTGGTGTACTCACCAGATAGCACGGCGGCAGAGGGTGCTAACAGGGTCGACGCAGCGATGGTGAGGAGCTGTGAATGTTGTACTGGGCGAAAGGGGAACGAATGTTACTTCAAAAAAAATGTGATGTAATCATTGTCAAACGTTGAGCCGTCCGCAGCGTCTCAGCACGAGAGCGGTCAAACCTTGCGCCGTAGCTAACTCGGTTTTATTCCTCCTCCCCACCTCTCTCTCTATATATATGTGTATATCCCTCATTCGCTATTTCGCTTTATCACAATACTCCTATCCCCCCCCTCTCTTGCTCTCTCCGCATCTCCCTTTCTTTCCGCCTTTCTGTCTACCCGCCTACCTGGCATACATCACTTACCGGCTGGAAACTGATCCAGACGATCGGCAAGACCGTAAGCACGAGCATTTCAGGGAACTCGGTCACTAACTACCCCGCGTTGACGCTTTCAGCGGTCGACTACGACGATCGAGAGACAAATGTAAGCCCTTCTACGCCGGAGGCTTCATTTGACGGGTGCTACGAGAGAGACTACGATAGAGCTAGCACTTTTTGGAAATTTTGTTTCTGAATGACGAAATGACGGCGCTCCTTAACCCAAAATCGTCGGAATGTCGGGGGGTTTTTTCAATCTAATTTTTTTTGTATACCTAAGCCATGGGTTTGTTCATCGGGTTGCACTTTCAGTTTAATCAAAAATCAGTTTTTTTGGGGGTGAGGTTCAGAGCTCCTCAAGTGAGGAGGAGCCTCAGAAAAAAAATGGTGCACCTCTATCGTAGAACGTGTCGTAGCACGTTTCGACTGAAACGTTTTCTGAAATGACGGGGGCTCCTTCCTCGTCGGAATTCCATTCTGGTTTTTTGCAATCATGTTTTCGGTGTATACTTAGGCCATGTTCTTTTTCGTTGGGTACCACTTTTTTTGTTCTTCCCCAAATCAGTTTTTGGGGAGAGATATGGAGCTCCTCAAGGGACGAGCCTCAGAAAACAAAATGGTGCACCTCTACCTTTGAACGGAAAATTGGCAAGGTACGCATGTTTTTTGTTTTGCTGTGGGCAAGCTGTAGTTGCGCCGACACCTCACCTGAGGAGCTCTCTATCCTTCTCCCCAAAACTGATTTGGGGGGAAAACAAAGGTACTACCCGATGAACTATCAAAAGGAACTATAGGTATACAGCGAAAAATATTGTTAAAATAAAAATGAATGAAATTCCGACGATTATTGGGTTAAGGAGCCCCGTCATTCAGGAAGCGTTTCTGCCAGTAAGTAAGTGCCACCTCTCTCGTAGCATGCGTCGAACGTGGGGAAACGCCCTGACCTTTTGCGAAATGGACGATAACGTGGCTTTGTGGAATGCAAGGCACCCACCTTTTGTTTTTTGCCGGGCTAGCTGTGATCGCGCCGACGTTGTACAACATGAGGAAACGCCCTGACCGTTCGCAAAGAAGGCGGCAATGTGGCGTTGTGCAATGCGACGGGGTGGTCGGACCTTTCGCAAGAGGACGACAACGTGGCTTTGTGTGGAACGCGAAGAAGTTATTACCTGACCTGTCGAAACGTGGGCGACAAACGTGGCGTTGTGGAATGCGAGGAGGTGTCCTGACCTTTCGCGAAGCGGGCGACGGCGTGACTTGCACTGCGAGGGGATCACTCGACCTCCAGTAAAATGGGCGACAGCGTGACCTTTTGGAATGCGGGGAGATTGCGCGACCTTTGGCAGCTTGAGGCGGCGAAGAGACGATTTTCGAGATTGTTCTACAAACTGAGGTCGCAACCCTTCTTCCGCGTATGTAGAATTGCATTCACTTATACCTGATAGGGTTATAGCTCTGCTGGCTGGAAGATACAAGCCAGTTTTTCAGATGCGGTCTTGTTTGTGAACCACGTGCATGTCGCAGTTCACGCGGCACAGAACAACGCACACCCGGCCCGATGAATGGCTTTGTAAAAAAACTGCCGCGCGCTACTACAGTAATAGTACGATAGAGATAGCACTTTTGGGTTTACGCGTTTTGTGAACGACAAGGCTCCTCCTAAACCCCAAATCGTCGGAATTTCACAATTTGTTCACAAAAAAATTCGCTGTATACCTCGCATGGGCCATGGGATTGTTCATCGGGTAGCACTTTTACGTTTCCTCAAAATCAGTTTTTTGAGAGAGGTATGGAGCTCCTCAGGTGAGGAGATGAAGAAAAAACAAAACTGGTGCGTTTCTACGGTAGCATGCGTCTACTTTTTTCGTCGCGTGTAGATAATAATGTCCAACCGAGAATGGAAAAAAAAAAAATCGCAAGGTAAACGGGGGTGCGAAACAATCCAGCCGTCTGTTAGCAAACGAAAATAAATCGATGATCGCACGTACAATGCCCACACGCTGACTCCACAGCGCAAGTATAACTAAGCGTACAATGCACACACACCCCGTTCCCTCTTCCCCTCTCACGACCTGGCTTGCGCCCCTCCTTGCGTGTGCTGTGCTGTAGGACTCGTTCAACTCCTCGACCAATGGCAACGAGGCGTATGCCTTCGGCTTCCTGTACCTCACCGTTACCCAGGGGTCGCACTCTCTGACGGAGCTCAAGGATATCAGCCCGCTCGACACTGGCGCCCTTCTCGGAAACATCGGCGGATTCTGGGGTACGTGGACACGAACCCCCCGAACGCAATTTGGAGAGGTGATACTTAGTATCGTCGCAACGATAACGATTGCTTTAGACGCCGCCAAGCGTATCAGCGCCCCCCGAAAATCCTTGGCAGCAGACTTTCTCACCCGCTTCACCCGTTCCCGTGTTCTCGCCCCGTAGAACTGTTGCTTGTGGCCTGGGGGGTGTGCTTCATTGCTACGAGGCCGACCGTACCAACGCTAAAAGCCCGCGACTTGGCCGAGCCGATCGGCAAAGTGAAAGACTGCATCTGCAGAAGGGAACGCTCAAATGCACGGACGGTCGACTCAGGCCGGAGGCGCCATGGCGAAGGACGAGCCCCCTCGAGCATTGCGGAGATGGGTGCCCGTGCAACGTTGGGTCATCAGAGCGTCGCGGACAGTGCTGCGGCGCTACAAGTGAGTTGTGTACAGTTTACATGTGCATGTTAATCACAACAAGTGAAGCTGTTGTAGATTTTACGGGTTTGTGCTGCTCACACAACGAGTGAGCTGATTGTAGATTTTTTTCTGGCGCATTTACTGGAGCACGTTATTCACACCGGGCAATCAATGCAAGGGCGTTGTGCTCACTTCACCGATGTGTTAACGGAGCCAAGTGGCGGGCCTGTTATAACGGTGTGCGTGTCCGATCCAACCAATGCGGGGTGCCTTTATAAGTGGGTGAAAGCAGAGCATAGGCTGTCCTGCCGCCGTAGGTTAGGGATAATAGCATAGCACAGGATGTCCTGCTGCCATGTTTTTTTTTTTTTAATCTCCTTTTTACTTTCCAGCTTCTGGCAAAGCCGTGGTCACAGGTGTCGTCTCTTCTCCCCCCCGGTACGTGCCATCATTTTTATCCCGCAGAGGCTTCAGCATTCCCAACGCTCTTCGATTTTCATCGAATTTTGCTGACTCACGCTCTCGCGCTTTCCTCAAGTCAATTTTTAGCTCAAGTAAAAGTCCCTACGAGTATTTACGAGTAAGCACTCGGGGGGGCTCGAACCAGCGAAATCGACCTAACTAAGTGGTTACGAGATCGGGCACACGCCGACTTTAAACCCCCGTGTCTGTCGCGACCCATGGCTGGCAACAGTAAATAGAGTGTTCAACCGTGTGTCCCGTCTGAAACGAAACGTGTCTTCCTGGCCCCTATGAGACTTCAACGGGAAAGAAAATGCCGAACGTTTTATGACGACGACGACAGCAACACCTGCCACGCGAGACAACCAGGGCTTCCGGGGTAGAGATGTGTCCGAACAGCCATGTCACGCGTGCTACGGTACAGCTAGCACTTTTGGGCCAATTTTTTTTTTTCTGAGTGGCCGGCTCCTTAAGTGAGGAAACTGCCCCAATATCTTCGGAAAGAAGGTATGTGTTTCCTTTTCTGGTAGCTGAACACCTATCCCATGGGATACTTCATCGGGCGGAGGGAGCGGTGAATGTTTCTCGAATTCGAGTTCCGAGCGAGGTGCGGAGCTCCCGAAGTGAGGGGGGCCTCAGAAAAAAACGAGGTGGAACCTCTCCCGTTGCCTTGGTCATGTATGGAGCCCTAACACGCGCACCTACCCTTTCGGGAACAGGTCCGTGCATCTCCCTCCAGCGTGATTGTTTCAGCTCGTGACACGACGCGAGTTGCGTTCAATCCTCGAAATCAACTCCCCGTTTTCCGATAGCATTGCACTGCTGTACTGATCTTGCATGACATGTGCAGGCGGAAAACGGCACACTGGAAAGCAGCACACCGGACAACCATGGCCGTCTCTGAATTGCCTATGTTGGGGGATAAAGGTGCGAGCAAGCAAGACATCATTCCCTCCGTTGGGTTTGCTTTTTAGGTTTGCGGGAAAGTAACTATTTACGGAGGGCCATATTAATCAGGACCCACGATATACACAAAAACCTATATATTCCACTGTTTTTACAAACCATATTTGGTCCTGATTACTATGTGTTCCCCCGTAATAGTACAAAGGTAGCAGGTTTTGGCTATTTTGCTTTCTGAATGACGGGGCTCCTTATATAACCCAAAATCGTCGGAATGCCATTCTCGTCAGGCAATATGCGACGCGCGCCACGTTAGAGGTAGCACGTTCTGGCTGAAACGGTTCCTGAATGACAAGGGCGCTCCTTTAACCTAAACAAAATCGTCGGAATTTCACCTATTTTTTACAACAATTTTCGCTGTATTACCTATAGGCCATGGGATTGTTCATCGGGTGTACGAGTAGCACTTTTGCTTTTCCTTCAAATTCGGTTTTTTGAGAGAAGTATGGAGCTCCTCGGGTGAGGAGCCTCAGAAAAAAAGTAAATAGTGCATTCTACCGTAACATGCATCATGATTTTTTTTTGTATGTCTATTGTATACCTACTAGGCCATGGCTTGGGACGCGTGCTGCGATAGAGGTATTTACGGAGGAACATAGTAATCAGGACCAAATATGGTTAGTAAAAACAGTGGAATATATAGGTTTTTGTGTAGATTGTGGGGTCCTGATTACTATGGTCACTAGGGTCCTCCGTAAAAATAGCACATTTTGCCGTTTTTTTGTTTCTGAATGACGGGGCTCCTTAACCCCCAAAATCGTCGGAATGTTATTCTTGTTTTGCAATATGTTTTTTTGTTGTACACCTAGGCCATGGGATTGTTCATCGGGTTGCACTTTCATGCTTCTCAAGTTATCATTTTTTTGGGTGAGGTTGAGAGCTCCTCAAGTGAGGAGCCCGAGAAACAAAATAATGGCACTACACCTCCATCGTAGCAGGTGTCTTGGTTCATCGGGTCATTGGGGTGAAGCATTGAGCTCCTCAAGCGAGGAGCTTCAGAAAACAAATATTACGGGGGAACATAGTAATCAGGACCAAATATGGTTAGTAAAAACAGTGGAATATATAGATTTTTGTGTATATCGTGGGTCCTGATTACTATGGTACTATGGCCCCCCGTAATAGTGCACACGTCTATACCGTAGCTTGCGTCGTTCCTTACCTGGGACTCAATTCGTGAGCGGCACGTCGGCGAAGCCTTGTTGTGTATTAGGGTGCGGTGAAGTGCTGCGGGGTGCACAAAATGATAAAAAGGCACGTAGACATGCGCGTGCGGGTGCTGTAATGACAAAAAAAAAGTCGTGCAGTTCGTTTGCCAACAGGTGGAGTCTCTCCCAACAGGCATTTTATGTGTGGGATCCACGAGAAGACGCTTATGCTTGCACACTCGCAGGCTGCAGGGTGTGCCCATGATTGTTGTACGAACGAACGCGTTATATATCAGCTGTCAGTATTGTTATTGTAGATAGTATCACAACCACCATCTCGGCACACGACTGTAGTACGGTAGCAGAACGCGAACACCGACCCACGACCACCCCGCCCATCCACACGCCAGTATGCGGTTATGCAGAGTAGAGAGATACGGTCAAGGTTAGAAACAAAAACTGGACCGCAAAAATACTTCGCCCTCGCTCCTTGCGCTATAGGCGCTATAGACCCGAACCCCCATACTCGACTCCCGGTTACTGCCACCCTCGCCTTCATCTTCGCCTCCATCCTTGGAGTCCCCACGCTGCCGTGTAAGGAATAAGTTCCCATCGATACCTGAAAATTGCTCCCCCCGCAACTGGTCCTGCGGCAGGATTTCCCGATACGCCTGCCCGTCAGTTGTGCTCGCTCGGTACGACCAGGGTCCCGGAGGGGGGGGGCAACGGGGGGATTAAGCCACATGCAGAAATCGTAACCAGCCGCTTACCTTCTACTGGGTGCATACTAGGTGCCTAGACAAGCTCCGTAGGGAGGGCAGTGGCGGCTTTGGGTCTGCGACACACGCTACACGGGTGGACGGGACCTCCCCCTTCTGCCGACATAGTAGAAGGTGGGCAAAGGGCCAACCTTCTGAGCACCTTCTGGAACGTCAAATATCGCAAAACGTGCGGATTCTTCCACGTTCTGTGAGCTTGGCGTGGTTTTTGGCGTTCAAAAAGAGGTGCTTCCAAAGGCTGCCGTTTGGAGGTTGCCGACGTTCTGTGAAATTTTGCGTCATAGCTGACTTTCCAGAAGGTGCTCAGAAGGTCGGCCTTTTGCCCACCTTCTACTATGTCGGCAGAAGGGGGGGGGGGGTCCCGTCCACCCGTGTAGGGTAAAGGCGCCCCATTTTTGTTCTGGGGCTCCTCACTTGAACAGCTCTATGCCCCACCCAAAAAAGGTATTTCGAGTAAAATGAAAGTGCAACCCGATGACCAAACCCATGGTCTATAGGTATTTAACAAATATTCAGATTGCAAAACAAGAACGACATTCCGAAGATTTTTTGGGTTCAGGAGCCGTCATAATGAATTCAGAAAGTATTTTTAGCCGAAACGTGCTTACCTCTATCGTATCACGAGTCCTGTGGCATGAGAAAGACCCGCCCCCTTCTCCCGCCCTTTATGAAAAGGCCTGCTACTCTTTCGTGCAGCAGGTGTTCGCTGGAGAACGCGCCGACCGACAGAAGCAAGCGAACAGACAGGCGTCTTCACTGCAGGGGCGCTGCGCGGGCTGCTTTCGACGAAAGGCCGCCATCGCAACCGGTTTCCTCTAATGGGTACATCAACAGCTCCTGTACTATCGGCATGTTCGATAAACGGTGTTATTTGCGTACGCTCGCGAGAACGGTACAGAGATATCTGGTACACTGCAAAAGGTTTAGTACGGAGGACCATAGTAATCAGGACCAAACATGGTTAGTATAAACACGGTGAGATATATAGGTTTTTGCGGATATCGTGTGTCCTGATTACTATGGTCCTCCGTATTAGTATGCGTATTCTCCGTAGGGGATATCTTGTTCGTTTGTTGCAGATTCTTGCGCTCTGACTGAGTGCACCCTGAACGAAACGGTACCGACCCCCGGAAATTGGTCGGAGGAGTATACAGTGTCTGATCCAGTCCTGCGTGCAAACGGATGAATGAAGGCTGGATTTGTGAACATAGGGGGACATCACCTTGAGCACTTGCTGTGAGCTGATTAGCTGTGAAGTGGTGTGCTTGGCGGTGTTTTCTGCCATGATGATGCGTCTACAGTGGGCGCCCGGTTTTAAGAAAGATAGTATTAAGAAAGGCTCAAATTGTCGGAAAAAATAGGAAATTAGGTGTAAGAAAGACAGCTCAAACTAGGCAACAAGATAAGAAACAGTAATATAAGAAACAGCCGCGATCGACGCCAACCCCATATAAGAAAGGGGGTCGTTCCGGAGGGTGGCACACAATAAAAAAGGACAAAAGTCCCAACCTTCCAGCAGTGTCACCGTTCAGAGAATATGTTACTCTGTACGATATTTAACGATTTT
>JAYJMJ010002025.1:0-23873 GCA_036873875.1 Laminaria ephemera | reverse complement strand
ATAAAAATGAAGGCACGTACCGGGGGGAAGGGACGACACCTGTGACCACGGCTTGTCCAGAAGCTGGAAAGTAAAAAAGTGAGAAAAAAAAAAGAAGTTAATCGTGACGTTTGTCGTGGAGCGTGATTGTGGTGGTGATGAGTACAACGCTAACCCCGATCTACACTGACTCTGGTAGCTGTGCTCCAACCTGTCGTCGTAATGACCAATCGCTGATCAACTGCAGAGACGCTGAGAGGGTGCAACTTCCTACTGGATTCGACGAGAGCGGTATCTGCGGTCAGTTATCCCCAATTTCCCTAAAATCGAATTCGAATGAATCTGATCTGGCTGCTGTATTTTTGCGTAGTAAGGCACTAGATGGAGAACGAGTTGTTATAGTGATTCATTGATGTTGGCTCCAGGCAGCCAGCCTGCTACGCTATAAATTATATCCATAGTTAGTGACGTCAAGATGCTCCGCTTCGGGCACAACAATGATCCATACACTGCAGCAAATATTGACGTAAGACACGTGCTGCGATAGAGGTAGCACGTTTTGGCTAAAGTGTTTCTGACGGAACGGGCTCCTCATATGAGGAAACTACCCAAAATCGTTTGAATACCGCTAGGGGTTTTCAGACGTTTGGTGGTATACCTACAGCAGGCCAACGGCATTGTTCATCGGGTTACAATTTCAAGTTTTGTCATTTTTTGGGTGGGGTATGGAGCTCCCCAAGCGAGGAGCTTCAGCAACAAATAGGGGCACCCCAACCGTGGCAGCCCTTGTGAATGCGCGGGCTAGTCTGAATCGCTTCGCTAGCGGTATTGATAGTGAGTTAGTTCTACCTCGGCGTGGTAATAGCCGCAATCGTATTGGCCATTTTTGATTGCTCGTGACGCACGACGCGCTACGGTACGTGATGCATCAAGCGTTTAGGCTCCTTCGCTTTGAGGAGCTCTATGCCTCACCCCAAAACCGTACTTCGATAAAAACAAGTTCGCTTCACTCGATGAACAATCCAGTGACCTAGGCAGTGTAAATTGATATGAGACCCGAACGACATTGGGTACTGTGCTCGAAGAATGGTACGGTAGAGAATGCGTCATTTTGTTTCTGCGCTCTGTCCTTATCTCCAAAACAAATTTGGGGAATAATAAAAATAAGTACTACTACGTACCCGATGCACAATCCCGTCACCTAGGTACACACAATCAAAGTTGTTGCGAAAAAAAAAATAAGAATGAAATTCCGACGATTTTCGGTTAAGGAGCCCCCCATCATTTAGAAAACGTTTCAGGCGAAAAACGCGTCGGTCCTTGAGTCCAGGATCTTCGCCAGTCTGAATTTTTTACGCTAAAAATTGGTACTCCTGTATTGGCGCGCGCCGCACCGGAGCTCCAATTTTAGCGCCTCTCTCGAAGGCGGAAATTACTGAATGTCTTCGACGTGTGGTACGATGGAGGTAGCAAGTTTTGGCGTTTTTTGTTTCTGAATGACGGGGCTCCGTAACCTAAATTCGTCGAGATGCCATTCTTGTTTTGCAAAAATGTTCTCTTGTACACCTAGGCCATGGGTTGGTAGCATTTTTTGGTTCTTTTGTTTCTGAATGACGGGGCTCCGTAACTCAAATTCGTCGAGATGCCGTTCTTGTTTTGCGAAACTGTTTTTTTGTATACCTAGGCCATGGGTTGGTTCATCGGGTTGCGCTTGTAGTTTACTCAAAATCAGTTTGTGGGTGAAGAACGGATCTTCCTCAAGGGAGGAGCCTCAGAAAAACACTGGTGCGCCTCTATCGTAGCGTGTGTCCTTCAATAGATCATCACATCAACAATAGATCATCACATCAATGTCTTGTGAAGTAGGGTGACTTAAATAACCGTTCCACCCCTACGCTGCTGTGTATACACACATGACGATGTACAATCATTTTTCTGTAAGTTTTTTGTTCGTCTCCCGTGCGTCAGCGTGACGACTCAGCCAGCTTGACCGACGGCACACTATCAATTTAAAGAAATATGTCAGCAGACGTCAGGTTAAGCCCGTGAGGGACGATGGTCTAGGCTTAATCTACCGGTTTCAGTGCGGGAGCTCCTAACGGTGTGACCGGCGGTGATCAAACCTGCCGTCTCCTGGCATATTTGATTTTAGGTGGCCGATGGGGGGGGAGTGTGTCAGGGTCGAACTGGTGTGGTTGCGTTTTGCTTGTCCAACCTCCGACTGAACGAGCGCATTTGGATTGATATCGTCTCCCCCGAGTGTAGAAGTTAATTGGTAATCTCACCTGCACACTATTATCAATAGCTATATATATACATGTCTATTATTTGTATTACATTTGTCATCTGACAATGTGTAGCGCTCGTTTCGATCCACCGACTTCAGACATGGAAAATGCTACCAATGTTACGGTAGTACCAATCAGACCTGAATACCTGACGAAAAAATGCCAATAATGTAAGCCCCCTATCTATCACATAGGGGGGCAAATCAATACAAGGTACCTGGTATAGTTTAAATGCTTGTTTTGTCGCCTCCGTGCTGCACATGTTCGCACTGTCGTGCGCAGAATGCCCGGAGGAGCCGACATGCGATGAAGACGGTAATGCCTGCGAATGCCAGCCTGGAATCGACGGTTACAGCTGCGGTGGGTCTCAAAATTCCGAACTACAGTGATTCATAGAAGGGCCATATGTACGCAAAAGTTGCGGTGTGCTCAAAGATGGGGTTTCCAGACATCTCTAAACAGGAATGAGCCATCTACTTACAATTTTTTTGAAATCTCCGAACGGTTGTGTGTCATCTCCTTGTTAAGGAAGGATCAGGGACGGAACTAGATACTGTTGAAGGCAACTACAAGTAATACGCGTCTTATTATCGTATTTGTAGTAGTCTTCGTTTTCTGTTCCTCGGTCGGTTTGTGTATTCTCTTCTTGCAAGCATGAGCTGCATTCGTTGGGGCAAGGCTTGATGACAATCGCTTCATGGAGGCTCGGCCGCGTCACCGTTCAAAGAGCTTACGTTTTTGCTCACTAGAGCTAAAACGGGATGTTTGGCAAGGAATAAGGAAGGGTTTTGGACGTGACGAACTGCGAATTCGTGACCCTCATAGACGTATACTTCGAAGTATTGGTCACACAATACATAGGTGTATGAGGATTTTGCGCTAGACACCTCTATTGCGGAAACTTTGGTTGTATGGCGGGTGTCCAACCGCAATTAAGCGGGCGCCAATACATCTTCAGGCGGCGCGCTTTGCACTGCACAGGGCATACGTGTATGGCGTATCTCGCGTGCTCGAACGTGATCAGGAATATTTTGTTGTGCTATCACCATACAAAGCGTCAGGTGAACATGGGGCAAAGAAGCTCATGAGCAATGACTGCCAAAGACCTAACGAAGCACGGAACTACCGACAGTGCAGGGTGGAATTCCACCGCCTGACATGACGTACGGGCCGCGTTGAGTCCGACCAGAAACAAAGAGTCGTAATATTAAATAGCTGCATGTCTTCAATATTGGAGATGAAAAGTACATTCCCGCCTTACACTCACCCCTCCGTTGTTCCGACACTTGCATGCATCGGACAGATCATGATCTAGATCATATAGATCCTGTATATGTCGTTATAATAGGTTGTACAGGAACTGTGTTGTACAGATCCTAGCCGGGGAAGACGTGCTATTACGGAGGACCATACATAGTAATCAGGACCTACGATACACACAAAAACATACATATTCCGCTGTTTTTACCAACCATATTTGGTCCTGAATACTATGTTCCCCCGTAATAGATCATTCAGATCATCCAGCTCTCACCCGGTAACACGATTCATAGGTCATACAGGTCATGTAAACCAGGGACCTGTCTTCCCTGAAAGACATAGATCATTATTAATAGTAGGGATTTGTTCTATCCGACGTGTGGGCACTTGTCCCTCCCTGTGCGCTTTGCCGTCGTTGGCGACTGGCAAGGAATGCCGTGAGAGGCAGGATTATGTCTTTGTCCTACGTGCAACAAGGTATTCCTACTACATAAGATGCATGTCTTCTCTCCAGGGATGAGAAGTAGTATACCGTCACATCCTACACGCATTTCCTGTGTTTCGACGCTTGTCCCTCCCTGTGTGATCTTTTTTACCATCGTTAGCGGGGGGGTCCTCTTCCGAGCTTATCAGGGCGGTGTCCTGCTCATCGTCAGGTGAGCGAAGGCGTAATACGATAGGGTGGCACGTGTTTAACCCTGTTTGTTACTATTTACGGGGGAACACAGTAATCAGGACCAAATTTGATTAGCAAAAAAAGTGGAATATATAGGTTTTTGTGTATATCGTAGGTCCTGATTACTGTATATATGGTCCTCCGCAATAACCCTGTTTGTGACTAAGGCATGAGCTACGATAGAGGTAGCACTTTTGCCTGAAACGTTTTCTGAATGACGGGATGACGGGGCTCCTTAACCCAAAATCGTCGGAATTTCGTTAATTTTTTTGCAACAATTTTCCTTGTTTACCTAGGCCATGGGATTGTTCATCGGGTAGCGCCTTTATTTTTTACCCAGATCAGCTTTTGGGAGAGGTATAGAGCTCCTCAAGTGAGGAGCCTCAGAAAAAAATCGTGCACCTCTCCCGCAGCATGTATCCTAACGCTGTTTGTGACTAACGGGGGTTCCTAAAGCGAGGAACTACCCACCATCGTCGGATGCAACAACATTCCTTCTATACCTACAATAGTAGGCCGTGGAATTGTTATTCGGGTTAAGCATACGTTTTCTTTCTGGATGTCAGGTTTTGGGTGATATACAGAGCTGCTCACTTGAGGAGCCGCAGAAACAATACGTGAACCCCTGGCCGTAGTATTTTTTGTGAGCGGTATATTTCCCGATCAGCCATTTGTGCAATATTAATTTGAACGAGTAATATTCAAAATTCGCAATAGAGTGGGAGCGCGGAAGATGAATGTCGTCTGAGATGCGCGATACAACAGTAGTGACTACCTGTCACGTATTGCTATACTCCAGGCAAATACTCCGTTCTAACCATGCTCGGCGTTCACGTTAACCGCGGATTATAGCAAAAAAAACGTATGTTTGGTCCTTGGCGTTGAGCCGAAGATGAATGGACACTGCAACTTCGAACGCCCTGGCAAGGCAGTTGTCAACCATAAACAACAAACCAAATTGGACTAGAACCGTTGCCTTCCCGCACCGTTCTTGTAACCATTGAACCGTTGATCCGTAGTCCACCAAATCCGTGCAGACGTCAACCTTGACACGTTTGAAAATACGTAGAAGTGTGGTGAGCTTAAGCTTTATCTTTCCCCATCCGCCGGAGGATGAAAAAACAACAAAATAGTCAACCTTCGAGCTTCCTGTATAGGCAAAAGTCCAACATATCCGGCGCATTCAGGATTATTGACGCTAACGAATGCGCGGGTGCTCCGTATACATTGGGTACCTAACATCCGTGCCCTGATACTTTTACGTGTGTTGTGGTACGGGTGTTTGGAGCTGGAGATTTTTCATCACCAGATAACCTACTTCAACGATTTTTTCTTGGGTGTGGAAAGAAACCTACACCAAAGTCGCGTGCTACGATAGAGGCATCACTTTTCGGTTTTTTTGTTTCTGAATGACGGGTCTCCTTAACCCAAAATCGTCGGAATGTCGTTCATAATTTGCAATAAGATTTTTTTGCATATGAATATACCTAGGCCATCGTTATGTTCATCGAGTTGCACTTTCATTCTTCTCAAGATCATTTTTTGGGTGAGGTTTAGAGCTCCTCAAGTGAGGAGCCCGAGAAACAAAATGGTGATGCACCTCTATCGTAGCGTGTGTCCAAAAACGATTATTACGGAGGACCATATATACAGTAATCAGGACCTACGATATACACAAAAACCTATGTATCCCAATGTTTTTACTAATCATGTTTGGTCCTGAATACTATGGTCCCCCGTAAAAGTTCAACACTGTACACATTCCCCCATGACACCTCTGGGTCGAGCCGTACTGCGTTGGGTGTTGTTGCCCGAGCTGGGTGGGTCAGTGACGGCGGGTTGCGAAGACATCCGCAAAAATACAATTCGACGCACGCAATGCTCCCGACTTCCGGAATACTTCAAACGTACTTGCATACATTTGCGATTTTCTTGTTTGAAGGGGTATAGGGGGTTTCCCACTGAGCGTGATTACTCGTTGCAGTTATTCAAGCTGACGAGACGCCCACAGCATAAGATGCGTTCTTTGCGGATATTGGGTCAAATGTGCATGTGAAATAGTTTGTGTTACCGTTCAATCGCAAGGCCAACGCCATCATCATTCAAGAGCGGGCGTTAAAAATAGTATATACATACCCAATAATACCGCAGCATGGAATGCAATCGACTACAAACGCTGATCTGTATACCCTTGCGCCCCTCATGTGTAATTGCTCGTTGCATGCAGTGCCTACCCCCGCAACCCCAGCCCCGGCCACCCCAACCCTCGCCACGCCAGCTCCTGTCAACTCCATCCCCGCCACGCCAGCTCCCACCGGCACAACCCCCGCCACCTCAGCCCCCGCCATTCCAACCCCGGTCACTCCAGCCCCGGCTACCCCATCGACGGTCACGCCAACCCTCGCCACCCCAGCCCCGGTCACGCCAACCGTGGCAACCCCATCCCCCGCCGCCCCAATCCCCTCTACCCCAGCCCCCGACACCCCAGCTCCCGCCGCCTTAACACCCGTGAACCCCACCCCGGCAACGCCCGCCCCCGCCGCCCCAACTCCCACCGCCCCAACCCCCGCCACCTCAGCCCCTTCCGCCGAATCCCTCGTCGATGCGGCCATAAGGACAACGGTAACAGTGGAAGCTTCTGCATATGACGAGAGAACGGAAGGGTATGGTTGCAGCCCGGACGGTTGCAAGCCCGACAATACCCGTGACAACGATCTCGACTATGATTCTCGCTGGTCGTGCAAGGGTGACCTCATCGAGGGAGACAGGGGATACTGCATCGAGTACTTCTTCGAAGAACCCCAGGACATTGTCAGGCTGGATATCGCGTTCCACAAGGGGACGGAGAGGACCCGCACGCTAGACGTGTACAACAATGACGAACTCTTCACCCAAATCGAGTCTAGCGGGTCTTCGAATGACTACGAACAGTTTGCGCTTAACAGCGACGAAACAGCTGACCTCGCTCTTTGCCTCGCAGACTATGAGCCTAACGCTGACGTGTGGCTGAGCATCACGGAGGTGGGTTCTGGGAGAGCTCTAGAGAATATTTGTCAAACAACTTTGTTTAGAACCGAAACGTGCAGCTTCACAAGCAGTATTTACCCCCAAATAATTACTGGGCCATCGCTCTTGAGAGAAGTAACGAGACTAACGAGGTAGATCCTATTACTGGCAAACCATACCTGTTGATATTGTGAATCGCTCGTAATTCGCTGAGGCAGTGTGTATGTTAGAATGCCGCGCTTCTGGATGGTATACATGAAGCGATGTACCGCACAATGGCAGATGATATTTTGCACACATGTGATATCTTAACGAAATTTAAGTTTACAACTTCTTCGCTTTTCACGCATTTGATTTTGTTGCCAACAACGCGATGACTCTCAGCGACGCATGCACAGCTCTGCACAATAACATTAGAGGCATACGCAGACGTTCTATCCGTGCTGTCTGTAGAACGCGGACGGATGCATGCCGAACGGCTTGCATCGTATCGCAGAACGGCTTGACGTAAACCTTATTCGAGCGTCCAGTTTCCTCTGTTACTTGTCGGCTTCCTCTCCCAGAACGACTTGAAATGAGATGCTCCAGGTCCAAAACAAATGTATCTGTGTTCGTCTTTTTGGTTTGCCCTTTTTCATGGGTGTAGCTTCAACGTCGACGATTGATCGCGCTTCTCCATCGTTTGGGTTGTCACCACATAACGTAACTGTGGTTGCACGCCAAGGGAAAAGCACGTGACGATCGACAATGCTTTGCAGCCAACTGTAGCCACGCTTCCCAAGCGCATCAATTGTAGCAGGTACCAATATATGACAAGGGCTTGAGTCTAACCAACAACACAAACCTTCGTGTTAATAGTTCACCGGTCGGGAAAATGTTCGAATTTTCATTTATCGCTATTACACTAATGCCGACTGCTTGGATCCGACGCATCCACTCACCTTGCCGCAACGTGCAGGTGCAATTCATGGTTCTGTGAAGAAACAATTTCTTTGATTCCTTCCTGGCTCAGAGACTCAAGCTGGGAAACAACCGTAGTGTGCCCTATAGATGTAACTCATGGTGAAGTAGCAAAATAACGGTAGCATTTCTTCCCATTGCTTTCGGTCCTGGAGATCCTCCAGTTGGGAAACTGCCATGGTGTACTCGTAGCGGTCTTTGGCTTGTTGTGCGTAGAGACTTGTTCTGTCGACTGTGATGGGGGGGCCCTTATCTCTATGCTGGTCTAGACTACATACGTAGTGAAAACACGTCGAATTTTGAGGGCTTCGTTTTGGTCACCTGTTTCCATGCTGGTCACTTCTTTCTATGCTGATCTCCACACCTACAAGAAAACTGTTTAGGTTTGATCGGGCAGGCAATGCAAGAGTGGGGAATCTCACGCAGATACAAACTGTCGAACTATCCACACAATAGGTTGCAGGCTAAGAGACCCCCAAGCTGAGAAACAACCTTGGTTTGTTGTCTCCGTTTCTGTACTGTAAAAGTTGAGTTTTGGTCGAGCGGGCAGTGCGAGAGTGGGGAACCTCACGTAGGCACATGGTCATGAGTTATCCACGTAATAGGTCCCCAAGACCTGTTGATATTACCAGCATATATCAAAGGAGCTCTGCCGGTGCGAGTGCACTCAAGTATGGCTGGTCATGGATATGATATTTATGACAGCGCCCCTTTCAACTACAGTAGATATTGGCTCCACATGAGGTATGAGGACTCGGTGATCGGTGGTATGATTGTGGTTACCGATGGTTCGTTAAGGTTCAACGTCGCGCTGGGGTTTATGTTGACGTTATGTTTGTGTTCAAGTTTTCAGGGTATCGGTGAGTAGATGCCGCTTCACGCCGAGGTTATGAATCGGAACTGACACGCCTAAGGTACAGCGAACACCATCGAACAGACAAATATAATTTTCTCTGTGAGCTACGCCTTCAAGTTGTCTGGCTGTCTGCGCTACAAACTAAAAACCATAAAACGTCGTACTTGTGGTTTCTACACCAGTTTACGGTATAGAGGGAAAATACTATCACCTCGTGGCCCACAACCAAACAATCTTTACGGTACACCGACTCCAGTATTGGCGATATACCGTTTTGTGGCGGCCTTTGTACGACGAGTTAAATGTGTCAAGTCAAATCACTGTAATAAAAACCGTGAACGTTGTTTGTATTGAAACCAAATCACAAATTCCAGCAAATTCCAAGAAAATGTGTTGCAGCAGAAAAAAGCCGGAGATCAGGCGCCACAGAAATATGACATACACAGCAATGCACGCAAATAACGAATCCAGAAAAACGCCAATCCAACACGCCAGCAGCACCAACTCCCAGCAACACCTCGGCAATCCTTGGATTCGAGATTTTGGGTGCAGTTTCGTTTTCACTTGAGATTAGAGTGGTCTAGGCGCCACGGCATCGAGCTGGAGCGACTGGCTTCGCGCCGCGATCGTGGGCGAGCGAGTGACCGACGCAGGCTTTGGCGCGCACAGGCGTGTAGAGGTGCGGTAGGAAGGAAGAGGGTGGTCGGTTTCGCGTCTCGTCGAGGGACGAAGGTGGCAGAGAGGGGCCTCTCATGCGCTATAAGGGACCTCGGCGAGCTGCCAGGCACCACTTCTGACGGAAACGCAAGGCCCGCTTGACACTCATAAAAACAAACCATCGGTCCCCATATTCTCATCTAGCGTGGGAAGACGCTCCAACCAACCCCCTGACGACCGCGTTGTCGACGACCGTCCGAACCCGCTCGAACCGCGTGTGCATCCCGCACGCCCGAGGGCGATGGCCCTCCCCGGGACAGAGAGGTTGGGGCGCCCGTCCCCGCTGGATCCGACGCGTGTCGGCGAATTCCGAGGCATCAGCGATACGATGGTGACCGCTCTGGCATGATCTACATTACTTGGTGTATGACACGACACATTGGTAACGTAATTGGTTTACGTATGACACGGCCCATGGGTCGTGCCACGGGACGTGTCATAGGCTTGTCATGCCATGGAACATCCCATGGCACACATGGTAGCCTATGGCATGACCCATGGAACGTCCCATGCGATACCCACGGGCTGCCCAATGGGATGTCCTATGGCATGTTCGATGAGACGACCTATGGGATGACCCATGGGTCGAGCCGCAGGACGTTCCATGGGTCCTGCCATAGGCCACCCCGTAGCTCAATCTAGGGAACGACCCATGGAAAGTCCTATGGGACGTCCCAACGGGCCGTCCGATGGGATGACCTATGGTGCGTCCCATGGGAGGACGCGTGCCACGATAGAAGTAGCACTTTTGGACAATTTTGTTTCTGAATGACGGGGCTCCTTAACCCAAAATAGTTGGGAAATCGTTCTTGTTTTGCAATACGATGCATATTTTGTTTACCTAGGCCATGAGTTTGGTCATCGGGTTGCGCTTTCAGTTTACTCGAAATGAGCTTTTGGGTGGGGTATAAAGCTCCTCAAGTGAGGAGCCTCACAAAGAAAGTGGTGCATCTTTACCGTGTAGCATGTGTCGGAGGTCCCACAGGAAATGCGTCCCATGGGACATGCCATGGATCGGCCCATGGGACGCCTCGTAAGATGTCCTATGGCACATCCCACGGGATGTACGACAGCAACACGTTGCCGTGGGCTAACCCATGGGACAGTCCATGGGTTGTCCTATGGGACGTCCGGTAGGTCGCTTGATGGACTGTCCCATGGGCGCTGCTATAGACTTTCAGACATCCCATGGGCCGTGTCATGGTCGGTACAATGGCCCGTCCCAGTGCATACCAAACGTCCCATGGCGCGTCCCATGGGTTGTCCCACGGCATTCTGAACATCTCATGAGCTGTGCCATGGTCGGTCCTGTGCGCTGTATACCTTCTATTTAAGACAGCCAAGACTCAATGACGCCGAATTTCCGCCATATTTTCCACGTGTTTGAGCATAACTTTTGCCAAATAAATATATTTGATATCTGTATTAAGAAGCGAGGAGTACACACTCTGATGGCCGACCGATGATGGTCTTCAGTGGCTATCCGACAGTCGTTACGAGACGAAGTCGAGCATCACTGATGGCATAAAATATATTTGTTGGGTTGAAAGGGGCGCTCGAGCCAACAATAGCTTACGGAACGATAAACTGGGAGGCGCTCAGACGCGGCTGGGAAGAGTGAGCAGGAGAGGGTGCTGCACCTTGTTCCCTCGACGTCTAGAGAGCTGCTGGGCCCTACGCCCCAACGAGCACGACGTCTAGATTAGAGAGTTTCGGGAAAAAACAATGTGAAAAAAACTGGCTTAGAGACCTTCTTGCTCAGGGAATAGCCGCAAAAAAGACGTTGACGGCTAAATTCGACCATGACCGTCGATTTTTTTTTCGTACCTCAGGAATAAAGCTTCCAAAATAGCTCCCAACCCTGAGCAACAAACTGTGATGGGTTATGGTCAGGGAACAGGGCATAGGCAGTAAAAGGGTGCCTGCAACTTCACAAAAGCCGGCGCCGACTCGCCGCCACAACGTAGGACGGTAGGGCGCGCCATCTCCTCGAACCAGGAGTGGTTTCGTGACGCCGTGACGGAGAAAATAGTGTTGCACCATCTCAGCGTGCAGGGCGAAATTGGTACTCGTATGTTGAGTGGGAGAGACAGGCTGGGCGACGGCGAGGAGGACCAAAGCGCACGCCCACTCGCCGCCAGAGCATAGAGCGACAAGGCGCGCAACCTCCTCCAACCAGTCGTCGCTTGGCGATACTGCTGTGGCAACGAAAGCAACACAGCAGGTTCGATCTAGGCAGGCAAGATGAGGAGAGGAGGTGATGTGTTCATGACGACCACGACGCAATCAATGTAGCCCAACTAGCTAACCAAGCAGCGCAACCTCGAGCTGGGTGACGGCAAGGAGGACGGCGACGATGGCGGACAATATGTGAGAGGGGTTGAGAAGCGAGGGAAGCAGGTCGCGGTTGAAGGTAGTGGAGCACCGTGCGTGGTAAACCGGCACGAAGCTCGAAGCTCGTTGCAATTCGAGCGCACGTCCTATGTCTCTTACCCAAGAACACAGCCTTCTTGCTCATCATGTTTCTATCTCATCTCCCTGAGCAAATTTGTTTTTTTCATATTTTCATGTTCAAAATACTGGAAGCATACAGCGACCATGAGCTACCACCCATGAGCACTGATCTTTCTTTATTTCCATTTAATTTCCGAATCTCACTGTTCCCATGCCACTGTCGCCACTACCGTTCTCGACTGTATCAGCAACCCTGCCAACTCTGTCCACATCGTGGCGGATAAGAAGTGGTTGAAGAGCAGGAACTTCTCACGTTGCCATGTTGGTAGCGGTGACCTCGCAAACCCTGAAAAAACGAAGAAAACAAACAACAACGGCAAGTACGGCAGAAGCAGGAAAATACGAGATTGCCGATTGCGGTTTTATACCTGGTACGTATTATATGTGAACCCCCTCTGCCCTTGGGCTTCACATAGGGAAAAACATGTCAGCAACAAATGTCGATCACAGAATGGGCCACACGAAGCAGTTATACAATAGGCTTCAGTCCTTAGATCCTGGAGGGAGCTAGGTCTCTCCCATCTATCTGCGACTCTCTCACCTGTTGTTTTGAGTTCGTGCAGCGCACCTCGTGCAGGGGGTATGGAGCTCTTCTGAGTACCAATAGGTGGTAGGTGAATCTTAGCACACAAAAGTCGCACAAAGTGCAAGCGGATGATCAACAAGGGAACAGACGTGACAACGAGCACGGCGGGCACAGCAGTGCCCAAGTGGGGCTGATAGAGGGAATCACAGATCACGTTGCTTTAACTCTTTCTTTGTTTCACGGGTAGCATCGATAGACACTGAGTGGCTTCTCATTCCTCGTTACTGGATTTCTAAAAGAATCCGAAGGCTTTCCCACACCGGGGATAACCTTCCTGGCCCTTTCCAATGAAGCCGAAGGAGCTTTTACAAAGCTTACCCCCTGCTCACAGACAGACCCTCCGCATGACACTGATCAGCACAGTCGCCGCGCGTCATATTGCTTCCTAGCGCTGCCGCGCTGCAACAGCAGCCCGTGCCGCCGGCGTATGTAGGGAGCGTACCACACTGGAAAGTCAGGAGCTATGCGACACACGCGTAGTATGTTATTCTCGTACTGCTGTGCGCACTTCCTGCTAGCCTCTTGGTAGAATGACACATGCTACGATAGAGGTGCACCATTTAGTTTCTCGGGCTCCTCACTTGAGGAGCTCCAAACCTCACCGAGAAACTGATTTGGAGAAGAATGAAAGTGCAACCCGATGAACAAATCCATGGTCTAGGTATACAAAAAAATCATAGTGCAAAACAAGAGTGACATTCCGACGATTTTGGGTTAAGGAGCCCCGTCATTCAGAAACAAAAAAGCCCAAAAGTACTACCTCTATCGTACCACGCGTCGGATCGCACTCCTCGCTGTTTGGGTCTCTGTACAGTGGGTACCCCGAATTAAGAGCGCCCCGTGACAAGCCGAAACAGGCGCTCTTAACTCCAAAGCGCTCTTATCTGTAGTGGGAGATGTATGGCCTTTAGTGCACGGATGTACATTATCTGACTTTTTTACGGAAATTTCCACGGCAAGCCGCGGTATCTTCCGCGGCATTCCATGGCGACCCGTGGCTTGCCACGGCAATCCCCACGGCTATTTCCACGGCAACGTCCGTGGCAACAGCCGCGGCAATTTCCGCGGCAACAGCCACGGTAGTATCCGCGGTAGCATCCGCGGCAATGCCCACGGCCGTGTCCATGTGTCCACGGCAGTACCCACGGAAACAGCCGGGGATGTATCCGCGGCAACACCCGCGTAAACGTCCACGGAAACAGCCGCGGGGGTATCCGCGGCAGTAACCGCGGTTAGCTACTGGGCTATTCCCGCGGAAACAACCGGGGGTGCATACGTAGTAGGAACTGCGGTTAACCCCACGGCATTACCCACGGAAATAGCCGGGGGTGTATCCGCGGCAATAACCGCGGTTAGCTCCACGGCAGTACCCACGGAAACAGCCACGGGTGTATCGGCGGGTGTCCGCAGGTGTTCCCGCGGTTGGGTCCACGGTAATACCCAC
Source organism: Laminaria ephemera (assembly GCA_036873875.1). Classification (NCBI taxonomy): domain Eukaryota; class Phaeophyceae; order Laminariales; family Laminariaceae; genus Laminaria; species Laminaria ephemera. The sequence continues at coordinate 9,587 of JAYJMJ010002025.1, read as the reverse complement.
GGAAACAGCAGCGGGTGTATACGCGAGTGTAACCGCGGTTAGCCCCACGGCATTGCCCACGGAAACGGCCGCGGGTGTCCGCGGGTGTAACCGCAGTTAGCCCCACGGTAATACTCACGGAAACAGCCGCGGGTGTATCCATGGGTGTCCGCGGGTGTAATACCCACGGAAACAGCCGTGGGTGTATCCGCGGGTGTCCGCGGGTATAACCGCGGTTAGCTCCACGGCAACACCCACGGAAACAGTCGCGGGTGTCCGCGGGTATAACCGCGGTTAGCCCCACGGTAATACCCACGGAAACAGCCGCGGGTGTATCCGCGGGTGTATCCGCGGTAAAACAGCCGCGGGTGTATCCGCGGTTATTGCCGAAGACACACCCGCGGCTGTTTCCGTGAGTGTTGCCGTGGAGCTAACCGCGGTTCCTGCCGCGGATGCACCCGCGGAAACATCGGCGGACATACACGCGGCAACTTGCCGTGGATTGCCACGGGCACTGCCGCGGGTTGCCACGGAATGCCGCGGCATGCCGTGGATAGCCGCGTGCGTCGCCGCGGGTAGCCGTGGCATGCCGTGGCTTGCCGGAAAATAAGCCAAATAATGTACATCCCTCCTTTAGTGTGGTGGGACATGCCCAGTTGACTGCTCTTAACTCTTAACTCGGGTGCTCTTAACTCGGGGTACCCACTGTATACTGGTCCCAAATGGGTTAGTTCTAGAACGGATGCATCATAAAGAGCTTGTGACTCGAGCGTAAACAAAAGCCGTGGCACGAAGCACAGCGAGTCAACACAAAAACAAATGACATGCGAACACTTCTCAAAATAGTAGCCTTTCCTGGTCACACCAGCACCATAATTCCTGCTCGCCGCTATGCTCCGTTTGATGGCGCTTTTAGCCCTTTGCATGTACGTGTTGACTGTTTGTAAGTTCCAAGGCCGGATGGCCTGACCGCGCCGCGGTCGGATGAGATTCCCAAGATTTGTTGTATTAGAGCGCAGAGCAAGGGAGAGAGAGCACAGAGCAAGAGCTCGTCGACGTAGAGCAGCACGAAGAGTGACTCTCCTCCCAAATCGTCAAATCAGGTTGCGCAAAAACGCCTCTGAAGTTTATGCAAACACCTCTACAACATGAAGCCGTCATTTGCTGTTCAGACCAAACGAACACCCTCCCTGGCTCTTCACAACAATGACGAGACCAAAAGGGCATTCATACCAAGATAGGACCTAAGAAAAAATAAAAACAGTCCACCTGGGGGAAACCCGGGCACAGGGCAAAACCCCCTATGTAACACATATACTCCGAACCATTGCAATCAAAACAACGGCTGCATTCCAAACGATGACCATGGCCAGAAACTATGATGTCAAGTGGTGCCCTACCAACCCATGCCCCTCAAAGTAGCCTGGAATGGCGACCTCACAATTTTTTCCTCGCAATTCTCAAACATCGCACTAATCCCTTAATGCTCATAACCCTTACCCACCCTCCAACGGCAGATTCAACAAGAACCTACGGTGAGATTTGAAAGGGGTCGCAGCAAGGGATTTGTCCGAATATCCGCGTGCTGCTGATCCGAAGCTACAAACTGAATATGGATCTTCCTCGAACGAAGTAGCTCTCTAACAAAATGAAAGCGCACATGAATGTGCTTGCTTCGAGAAGAGCTAAGAGGATTCTCAGCCAACGCTATGGCCCCCTGGTTATCTTCGAAAACTCGGACGCATGATCCGCTTAGTTCTGGGCAGACAAATGATAACACTGCCCCCGAGAACAAGGCCTCCTTCACCCCTTTACCTAGGGCGACGTACTCTGCCGCTGTTGTGGACATTGTCATACACCTCTGGGTGCTACTTGCCCAACTGACGGCCGCACCCCCCAGGGTAACCACCGTCCCCGACACCGAACGCCTGTCGTTAGACTCGTCGGCATAGTCGGCATCACTATTTGCTGTCAAATCCAATCCCGAATCCCGCACAAACGTCAGCCTTAACTCCCTGGTTCCGTGAAGGTATGTCATAATCTTTACAACCGCCTTCCAGTGCCTTTCAATGAGATTGTGAGAATGGCGCGCCACAGCACGCACAGCATTCGCGATGTCCGGCCGCGTCATGGTCGACAACCACATCAAACTGCCTACAGCCTCTCTTTACGGCCAGTCTCCTCTCGCCTCGCCCTCCTTCCTCAGGCCTAGTTCTACACCGGAGGTCGCGGGAAGGATAGGCGATGAGGTAGCGCCAAAACGATTCAACATGCCCTAAATGAACGTATTCTACGTAATTTCCAACGTCCCCAGCTCCCAGTCGCGTTTGAAAGCGCAACCCGTGTACCAAGTTAGTTCTCCGAGGTTATTAGTGGGGAAATTCGCAACTAACGCAGCATGAAAATCTTTGCACGTCTCTTCCGAGCCTGCAACCATACAGTGATCGGTTGAGGCGAACGGTTTTTCCTGACATGTCACCACACCCATCGGTTAGTTTCATGTATATTTCGTGGTCAAGTTTCGCGCAAACAAAAGCTTCCGCGATGTTCAAATGATATATTTTCAATCCCTTCTCATTTGCAACAGCCACCAGAATTTAACCTGACGCTGAAGAGGGAGTTGGCGCGAACGTCTGGAAGTAATCAACGTCCTGCACCTGGCTAAACCCCTTAGCCACAAGTCTAGCCTTTAGCCTCGCTATCAAGCCGTCTTTATTTTTCTGGTGGGAAAACACCCACCTTGCTCCTACAGGTTTCCGCCCCTGTGGCGGTGTCGCGGCTTCGTACGTTCCGGTCGTTTAGTTACCGTCAAGTTCTACTTTCATGGCCTCGTGCCACGCCGCTTCGTACATGGATCTCTAACCGCCAGCTACGCACTGTGGGAGCGGTTCTACGTCAGCAGGAAAACCAATGGGCATGCTCACGCTTGACTCCCCTTTGTTCACCTCGGGTCCTCCAGCCAGCAGTGTCATTTCGTCCTCCGCGGTCCGGGGTGTACTCTTCAGGAGACTCCTGGTCTTCATCATTGATTCGTAGGTCGCCACAAGCAAAGCGTCTTGGGTCTCGGGGTCCATCCTATACCGCCCTCGAGCAGGTTGGTCACCCTCTAGCCGTTGACTCTGACCGCGGGTCCGGCCCCGAGGCATCAAGGGGGCCCCGTCCCCAGTAGTCGCTAAGCTCGTGCGCCGCCCCCCCCCGACAGGACCGCGGGTGGATCCTCACCACTCCCTTGGCCGATTTCGGTAGTCGATGCTGCGATGGAGTCGCTATCGACCCTCCCTACTGGGACCGAGGGGGCATCCACCGCGCCCCCTTCAGACGAACCTATCGTCTCGGCTGTCCCGTCACCGGTCCCGCCGGCGACAGACGCCTGCTGTGAGCGCTCCTGCAAGAACGTGTCTACATCAAAACCCCACGTCACGTCGAGGTCGTCTAGATGAACCAGATCGTCTTCCAGCTCATCCACAGGCAGGCTGACATTTTCAGGAAAGTACGAAATCCGGGAGCAGTTATACTGAAGTTAGTGTAGAACGTACCCTCTCCCAAATAAGAAATCGAGCCTGCTGGGATGGTATTTCTGTTTCTTATTACTGTAGGTGTCTCGTACTGTATACGTACATTATGACTATATAATACGAGGTACCAATGATCATGCCCGAGCAGCAGCCCGTCAGTGTGTACAAGTGCATTGTGCTTTGGCGTATTCCTTCAGCGCTTACTGTAGTATCTCCGACCCTTGCCCTTCCTTCGCCGTAACCTCTGTACAAACATCCTGGGGTCTCACAGTAGGGTTTACCTCGCCCTCACCTCTACGTATGACTAATATATCTGGTATCCCAGTAGCAGTCTGGAGGTCTGAACTACAGCAACAGATACAAGTGAAATTAAACTGTAGGGTGGAGCAACGGGCGGCGGCACATAATACACAGTGTGGCCCCTCTAGTAACAAAATTTCAAGTAAGAAACTGAGGATCGTTTTTTCCAGACACCTTAAACGCTTGGCGTAGGAAACAGTGCCCAAATACTCCAGAGAGATAAGAAACGGCGGAATAAGAAACATGTACCGTGCAGAATGTATTGGAGCAGAAAACGTAAGAAACTGCATATAGGAAACACTGCTGGTTTGGGCACACAAATAAGATAATGAGGCTGGGGCCGAACCAAGCGTTTCTTATTAGAGGGCCCATACAATAGATACACTTAGTCTAATAGATAGAAGTACAAAAAAACTCTAGCAATAGGAAGTCTGGGGGAAGGAATCGAGGCTTCTTTCACGGATCATTGAAACGTGGAAGGTATTTTATACCCCAAACGGATCGAAGATGTGACCATTCCAGATTCCTTCCTGCATTTCTGAGTTGAGTATTGATGCCAAGACCCCTCACAGAACAAGGCTACCGCATTACAGGGCACCTAATAAAAACAGAAATGCGGGTTCAGACTGGACTTCTTATATGAGAAAGGGTGCGTTCTACACTAACTTCAGTACAAGGACTCCCGGATTTGTCATTTCCCCGTGACTTTCAGCCTGGCTTTTTTATTAGAGTGTTCGCGATTTCCAAACTCGTATTGGGTTGGAAAACATGTAAAAATAGTCTTAAAACCGACGAATTTCATAGCCCAAGGCCAATCAGCCCACGAAAAAAATAGGTGAGAAATTAAAAAAATGGTACCTGGTAGAAAAAAAAAAATAACCGAAATTTTCGCTGATTTTTGGTGGGTTGGGCTGGCCTTGGATTGTGATTTCGACGGTTTCAATACTATTACTATATATTCCCTACTTAACTCCTACCCAACCAAAGTTGGTACGTCGCAAACACGCTAGTACCTTGTTTCTTATTAGGTGTCGTGTACTGTACTGTACAACAAAGAGACCACGCCTTTGCTGAGTGGCTCTCCAAGATTGACAACCAAAAAATATCAAATTCTCAAGCTACTGGCTGACCTTTCGCCCGAAAAGGGAGCAGGGGTCATGGAAAACAACGTCGTCGCGCAAACAACAAAGGAGATTTTTTAGACGAAGCAGCAATCGTGTACCACGCCGTGCATTGTGGCACCATCCAACGTGTTACAAGACGCAAATTGTGATAAAGGTAGCACTTTTCAACAAAAGCATTTCTCACGGACGGAGTTCCTGAACTGAGGAACCACCCAATATCGTTCAAGTCCCGGTTGTGCTTCCCAGCATTGTTCGGCATGTACCTAGGCCATGGGATTGTTCATCGGGTCGCCCCTTTACAGTTTTGGGGATAAACTATACTATTATCACTTGGAATTAACATTGGATAATTTTTGCAGTGGCAATTACAGCTTTTCTCAACGTTAGGTTTTGGGTGAGATAGAGAGCTCCTCAATTAAGGAATCTCATAAATGTTTGGGCACACCCCTGCCATAGCGTGTATGTCCCGTGTTCTAGTCGGCGTGATGGGGTGGGAGAGGGGAGAAAAAAGTGTCAAAGACAAAGGGGGGGGGGTAGCACCCGGCGCCATATACGAGCCAAGCAAAACTTGGGGGCGGGGGAAGGGACTAAGACACACCTTAGAAATATCACGGAAAACGAAATCGAGGTGCTGGGCTCTAAGGAAAAAGAGGCAACAGTACTGATATATGATATGATACCGTACATGCTAGCAACTGTTGTAAACAGACTACTGCAGAGCGTCGGTCGCACTGTGTGTCGTGTCTAGACAGAAACGCACAAAAATCTAGCAAAACGTGAAAGCTTTAGCGAAATGTTGTAGTGTTGTACGCCATTCAAAAACGTCAACGGCCGAATATTCCCGAAATTTGAAGAGATAGCGACCTTACATTCTTCCGTAAAACCCGTCCATGCGATGGACATAATTTTAGGACCCTCCTAAAGGTTCAAGAATCCGGTAGTCACATCAGCAAGGCTACAGGCTACTAGTTTTCAAGCTGAATTTTCATATTTTGTCCCCCGCCCAATGTCCACGCCGTTTTATCGAGTTTTTTATTAGACCAACTACTACCGGAAAACATATTATTGGCCCTCAGACCTGAGTAATTTCCGACCTGCAGGACGGTTTTTTGCCGGTCCATCCTGCATTTAGGCCCAGTACACCCGTTGTTGTTATAATAAGGAGTGGGTTTTGAAGAGCCACATCTTCGAGTCATGTTCTAGTTCGTGGAACCGGTGTTTTCCCGATTCTCCCATATTTCTGCATATTATACGGCTCATCAGGGTGGGCTAGTGTTATGGGATTGCCCTGGGAGCCTGACTAAGGTTAGGTACCAGGAGCTAAGATATTGGATACCGAGATAAAAAGGGTTTCCACATGCCCTGGTCTGCGCTCGTCGCAGCAGCAGCAGTGCAGCGCGTAGCGGCAAAGGCAGTGTCTCCTACAGCAGTAGCGACGGACACAGCATCAGTGCTGTAGGGCCCGCCTGTGTCCGCAACAGCAGCAGCAGTATAGCGCTCGGTTGCGGAAGCGGCGTTACTCGCAGCAGTAGGAGCAGCCGCAGTGGCAGTGTGGTGGGGCCCGTCATCGCTCGCAACTGAGCGCTGTGTTAGGTGTAGAACTTTGTCCCTGCTGCCGACCTGACCGGTGTCGGCGGCCCTTGCGGGAGCCATTTCCTGCTCCCCTTGTATTTTGTCCGCGGCGGTAGCGCAGCATGCGCTCCTGCCAACGATATTGTTCGGGAAATGCATGCGGCACGTCCCCCAGAGTGCCGGTGGCCCGAATTTCCTCTGGAAGAGCGGCTATTCCCTCCTCCTTTGCCGCGGTGTGTCGAACCAGCGCGCCGCCCGTTGCCGCCACCGGCGCCGCGCAGCCCGATGCTGATTATAGTTTCGGGCCCAACAGGGTCCCCCGGGTGCCTTTTCCTCGGGTTAGCACCCCACCGCGCGTTCCGCACCCTCGACCGCCTTTGGCCGTCGCCCCGGGACTCTATCATCCAGTGAAAACGGGCTGGTTGGCGAAAACAAATTCGGCGCTCATATCTGAATGTATTGTAGCAGAGGCTGCGGGTGGTTGTGCTCCAGCCGCAAAGGGCGAAGGATCCCTAGATAGGCTAGGTTGAAGAGCAGCCCCGAGAGCCTCTAGGCCAGGGTCAGCCCCGACCATCTCCCGGCTAGGAGCTGAGATGGGGGGTGAACATGCATCGCCTGGGCTAGTACCCACGAGCGTCTCGTCTGGCGGTTTGGTGATGCGTGCATGACGGGGCACGCCTATCGTATGCCCCAGACTAAGGCCTTCCCCAAGAGGGTTTGCACTCAAAGGCTGACCGTCTGGGGGAGTAGGTGTGCTATGCATGGACGGCGGCTCAACGACAGCAGAGCTGTGAGGGGCACGGGACAGAGGCATGGCTGGTATCACTGATGTCAGCGCGCCGTCAGCTGAGCTGCGAGGTGCACGAACAGGAGAAGGAGCAGCCGTTGATATTTCTCTCGCGGCAAGCGGGGAGGTCGCCGCAAACTCTCGGACATCGTCGGAGAGGCGAGACTCGCGTACACGGTCGGCGAGGGGCAACTCGCGGGTATCGACGGTGAGCCGGTCTATGGCAGGGAGCTCCCCCTGGCGCTCTCTTGCTTGCAGAAGAGGGGCGAGGAGGGCCGCAAGGTGGGTTCATTCGGTAGAAGAAAATAAAATGAAAACTGGATGGAAAAAGAAAAAACAAGCTCGCTGAACGAGGCAAACCAGAGAGGTTGGGAAAACTGCTCGATAAAAAGTCCGATGCCAGACAACGCCAATTTTCGTAAGACTACCCTGGTACGGGTAACTCCTAATAATAGCACGTCTCTTTATTAAGCAGGTCCCACGATGCTACTCACTTGTGTATCCTTAGTAGTTCGTTTGTATCATTCCTCAAGCCACGGAAAGGGAACACGACGACGAAGACGACGACGACGACGACGACGACGACTGATCGCTGTGCGCGAGATCAACCCTTTCATATATTCCCCTTGTTTCGCTATACGCACATGCCCACAAGGGTATGTGGAACCACTTGTTACCTCGGTATCCAAGATCTTGGCTCCTAGGCCCTGGTGGAACGTGTGCCTCTCTCTACTGGGCTATTTGATTGGCCGACCAATCCGGGACTGTGAGAATGTTTATTCCGTAAATCATGTTTGCATGTCTGGTTTTCGCGAGTGCTTTTATCGCATGGCTTCCACACCAAGTAATTTCAAAATTATTTGAGCCCAGTTTGTGGGCCGTATAGAGTTCTTGTGCTAAGAGGTTTAAGGCCGCGGGGGATTTTGAACCACCACCCACCCCCGGGTTTCGTCTCACTCTAATCTCTAGAGAGCATTTTGGTGCAGTGAATTACGCTGCATTCTTAACACGCTACATTTTACCCTCCAGCTGGTTCGTGAGCGGGTGTAACTCTTTAGTGTTGCATCCACAGCAGCTCGTGATTCCATTCAGATTGGCTATCGGCACTTTTTCAACGGAGGTCTACACCTCGACTTTGGGGTGCTGCAGTGGTTGAAATTTGTCGAAGTTCAGAAGACACAAAATGAGACAAGAAAAAAACCCCCAACTGAACGTTTGCACTTCACTTGAGGACAGCTAGATCTCCCCACAAACAACCACAAGAGGAAGCTTGTCGTAGGGACAACCTGGTGTTTGGGGGGTAACGGGTAGAAAATTATAAACCATTGAAAGAACGAGGATTTCGGAAGGTTTCTATATAAGAAAAAGGGATGTTTCGTACGGGGTACGAATAGAGAAAATAATGAAAGTTCCAGATGATTGATGAGACAGAAAATAACAAGGCAGTTCAGATGCAAACAAGCAGCGGTAGAGCTGTGTGAAGCGGGGAGTCGTTGGTGCAGCGAAGTAACCGGGATAGATAACAAAATGGCGAGGCCCTGCACGAGCTGAAGAGAACCGGGCACCGAGCAAGGGACGTCAGGGAGTCGTCAAGTTGTTTTGGTCCAGATCGGGACGTCAAGGAGTCGTCAAGTTGGTTTTGGTTTGATCGGGGGGTGATAGTCGTTGGAGGGTCGACGAGCGCGGATGGCGGCACACCTTACCGCGATTTAGCAGCAGGACGAGGAGCAGGACAACCTTGTGGGGGGCTCGTGCCCAAGGCAGGGGTTGATCCAAGGAACGGGGCGGCCGGTAGCCTGGGGGACGATCAGGTTTCAGCAGGAGTGTCGAGCAACAACGACGGTAGAGTGCAAGGAAATACGCTGGCAAGTTTTGGTACGAGTAGAAACGTGCAGTTTTTAACCCACAAGCGGTCGGAAAGGGGGGGCCACGCGTCAGGTAGGGGGGGTTACACGTCACCACGCAGGGGACGGGGTAACGACTCGTATAGGCACCGCGAGCAGACCAATCCCACGCAACATGTCCCGTCTCCGCAGCACAACCAATGTTTCCCCAGAACCGAGTTTCAGGGCCCCCCATTTGTGGGTGGGAGGAGTTCGTATCAGCAGGAGGCGGGGGGCGGGGGCGGGATAGCCGCCAGCTCACTGCTTTTAACGGGCCATCACAGACGTCCTGGTGCCCGGTGGGTACCGCAGCAGCCTAATAGCGGGGGCGCGCGACAGCAGCTGCAGCAAGGGTGGGCACCACAGCAACAAGAGGAGGCAGATTGGGGGAGGGGGGGTTAGGGTGGGGGGAGGGGGGGCAGCGAAC
>JAYJMJ010001828.1:0-23943 GCA_036873875.1 Laminaria ephemera | reverse complement strand
GCGGTGCGGTGCGGTGCGGTGCGGTGCGGTGCGGTGCGGTGCGGTGCGGTGCGGTGCGGTGCGGTGCTGTGCGGTGCGGTGCGGTGCGGTGCGGTGCGGTGCGGTGCGGTGCGGTGCGGTGCGGTGACGTCTGATGAGGTGTGATGGTGATTTCGGTGTGTGATAGTCCTACGGTGCGTTAAGGTCCGGTGGTTGGTTTGACGGTTCCGTGCGTTCAACTGCAGGTTTATTAGACACAAACCCGTACGGTGTGGTTTGGTTGACCGCGCCGAAAACACCGCAAGTACCGACACACTGCACCAGAAATGAGCTTTGGAGTATCCAACAGCGGGGATGCGTCGTAAGTGGCATGGCTGTTGAGCGGATAATCTCTGAACTGTTTACGTCATTTCACTGAAGAGCAGGATGAAAAGCTATTTGCTATTTCACAACGGTTTGATGCTACGCCTAAACAGAAGAAAATGTTCTGGAGGCGTAGTTTGGCTAGCACTCTTTCATCAGGCGTCTGTGATTCGGTCTGATGCGACGGCACTCTGAAAGCGTCGTGTAATGACGAGCGCTTCTTAAATGTTGCAAATGTAATAGTAATATCGTTCTGGCGATATCTCTCAGCGTGTCGTGAATTGGTGCGTGGTAGGGCACAATGCTTGTTTTGCTCGCTTAAGACAGAAGCCCTCTGCTGGTATCTTGTGCGGAGTCGCTCTCCACCACAAGGTTGAGTAGACTCACGTTCATCAGGAGGCACATGGCTGCGGTCTTGCAATAGTACATGCTGTTTTGGCAGTGCTTCTGTTGCTCGCATTGGTTTTAAGACACATGGGAAGAGTGCTGTGATTGGCGCTCTCTGCCGCAAAGCTTTGGTTTTTCGATGTTAAGAGAACTACCCTCGCGGGCTTCGTGTGCTGGCGACTGCTTTGGAATATCGTGACAGTTCGGTGCTCGCCAAATTATCGAAAAAACACCATGGGGGGGGGGCGTATTGCGTTCGAGCATGGTTGTGTACGGTTCTTTGGTGCGTGTTTTGTTTAAATCGACAAATAGGACTTGTTTGGTTGAGGAGTGGTCGGATCGGGTCAGGTGTGTGATGATGAGTGTGCATTCCGAATGATGGGAACTTCGAAGTGAAGCTTTCTGAGTTTCGATAACAGATATTTGGTATGTTTAGTCTATTTTTGAGCATGTCTCTTCGTACGCCCATGTTTCACCAAGGCTCTAATGGAGACGACACGGGAAGGTCGCCGCACATTATCAACTTGAGCTTGCTCCCGGAGTAAATGGCGTTGCCCATATTGTTTCGCAAATATGGTACGAAAGTACAAAGTGCTTTGCGTCACTTCCCCTTTCAGCACAGCCTACACTGTGTTATGGCGCCGGTAGGCCGCACGTCCAGGAATGGGTTTGCTTTTGCGGCTCATCAGAATATACAATGTGGACTGTTACGGTTATGCCAGTAGTCGATAGATTGAATGTTAGGTACTTTTCATTTACGGTTGATGACGCGTTATGCTCTACAAGTACATAAGCACGTTTTGGCCGATCAAATTCTCCCTGACGGGGCTCCTCAGGCGAAGAGTTGCCAAATATGTTTAGAACGCGGTTAAGGGTTTACATTCTTGTCGCTGCATACCTAAGCATGGGATGGTTCATCGGGGTTCACGTTCATGTTTTCATAAACTCTGTTTTTCGGCTAGGTATAGAGCACTTCTATTGCAGTGAGAACCTATACAGCATGTAGGTGTTCCTGCACCCGTACGCGTTTGATCAGGACGGACTACAACGAATTGTTGTAGTGGGTCTGTAGACTATGCGTCCAGCACTGGCCCGGCATGAATGGATCATCGAAATTTGCTTGAATATGGTGCTACGGTTGATGTCTGTAGACTAAAGACCCAGAATGACGAACACGGGAACGAATAGCGTTCTTGTTTGAACGCCTATTTGCATAAGTACCAGGACCTCAGGGCCAGGCACAGTCGAGCCCACACGGATAGGTGGACCCCCCTCCTCGTAACGCAGAGCACCAATCCGGTATACGTGTAGCACATACTGTAGATCAAGATCTGAAATAAAAGACACTTGAGAAGTGCAGTTCATATTTCCGTTGCGAAACAATTCATAGCTGCTGTGAATGGTTTGAATGGGCCGGCGTCCACGGTAGTCAAGTGGTTGACTTTAATACCTCGAACATTGGCTTGGTTAGGTCGAGCCCCCGAGGGGCTACCTGTTGTACAAACCACGACACGCAGAACGCACCAATCGTGTGTTCGTATATTTCGACGCGAATCGACGACAGACAACACGTGCTACGATAGAGGTAGCACTTTAGGGCAAGACGTTCTCTGACTGACGGGGCTCCTCAACCGTAGAAGTACACAACGTCGCTGGGACACCATTTGATCTTTGACAAGATTCTTACTTTTACGCCTGGGGCGTGAGACCGGTCATCCGGTTGCAGTTTCATGGCGTCTACAAGTCTGATTCCTGGCAATGCAACGAGCTTCGGCAGTGAGGAGCCTCATAAAATTCAGGCGCACCCCTACCATAGTATGCGTCGACGTCGATTCCCAACACTTTTTGGATAAACAAAATAGATTTTGGACGGTAGAGTACAGGGGGGGGGTTGTTTTAAACCCACGGATCTGTTTTTCGACCGTATGTAGCAGTCCACCGTAGGTTCTGAGAGAATGGACAAGACCAAATCAGATGCGACGTGCTTACAGCCGACGTGCTAATTGGACGCAAACTTAAACGTCGAGACGATGGAGCCAAAATCAAGGTCGAGCATGGATATACATAATAAGGACAGCGACGTTGGTGGGCAATCAAAACAGAACATTCTGAAACATAGTACGGTTCTAATCGCCACAACATGAAATGGTACCGCAACAATTATTCGAGAAAATGGTTGACATACACATAGAATCATATCTGGCCCTAACCGTAGCCATGGCCTGTCGCTCCGGTGTTCAAGTGGTTAACCTCGAATACTACTTAGGTTGGAGTCAGGGGTTCTAATCCGAGTATGGAGATTTTTATTTCTAGAGATACCAACAGCCGAGAGCGCTTCATAGCGTGGGTAGGCACAATTCGAGGCGAGTCGACAAGGGTAGAAAGTGCTGAATTTTTGTCGCCATAAAATTTGAGCCGTGTACCGTAGTGGGGAGGATGGCGAAGAGCCTGCTTAGTGACCGCGGATCTGAGTTCCGACTAGGGAGGGAGAAGGAGAAAGAAAACGTGCGAAGATAATACATGGGATGAGAAAAAATTAAATACGAAATTAAAAAAAAACAAAACGTAATCAAACCCAGCCAACCAAGGTACCGTAGACATAGTTCTCTCTGCCTCGTGCGCAGTGTGTCTCAACTCTTTTACCGAAAGAGTAGTAAGCTCTACTGGAACATGCCGCTTCGGAAGCCACAATTAAGCCGCTTTGGAAGCCACAACAACGCCCGGACGTCGACTACGACCGTCGATACCTTCGGTGGTCTCCCTGCATCAGGCCAAGTTTGACAGCGACTGTCCAATGTCCGATATATGTTGGGTTTTGGCGTGGTAACTCATTGCAATGTCCGAGGAGGATTTCGATCACGCTGTAGGACGAGCAACGAAAGTTCGAACCTACAAGGATCTAATCGGGTATCACGCCTGATTACAAACGTGTCGCCCCTGTAGTGTAGTGGTTAACCTCGAATACTACCAAGGTTGAAGTCAGAGGTTCAAATCTTGATATGGAGATGTAGTTCTGGAGACACCAACTGCCGAGAGCGCTCTACTGCGTGGGTAAGCTCAATTCTACACGAGTTGACGAGGGAAGAAAGAAGTGCTCAGTTCTTCTCGCGATAAAAAACATTGCGCGTACCGTATTTGGGAGGGGAGGGAGAGCTATCTAAGTGGTCCCGAATCTGAGTTACGACTATTACGGGGGACCATAGTAATCAGGACCAAATTTGGTCAGTATAAAAAGTGGAATATATACTGTAGGTTTTTGTGTGTATCATAGGTCCTGATTACTATGGTCTCCCGTAATAGGGAAGGAGAAAGATAAAGAGAAAGTGCGGAGATAATTGATGGAATCAGCAAAAAAGAAAATGTCCAGATATTTTGGGGGGAGTCTCGTTCGTGCCGCAGTTTATCATGTGCTATCTAAGACAGTCTACTGCTGTACCACATTCCTCTTTGATGCCAATACATGTATATGATATAAGATGTGGGTCCACATATACTTTGCTTCACCACATATCTATCGGATTATCGTGTGCTGCTATTGCAACTGAATTTCGTTTTGTGCAGGTACTCCTCTTTCAGTCCACCCGATGTGACGACAGTGCCTTAGTGATCGTCGTCTCCTTGTCGGGAAACTTTCTTGAAATACGCCCCAGCACTCGTCACAAACACCAGAGTGGTACACGGGGCAACGGATGATTGAACCCCCCCCCAGTGGTACAAACAGCTTGCGGGATCGGTTTGTGTCCAGGTTTGGTCATCTTGAGATGTCCCACGTCGTTTCAAATTGTAGTGGTATCATTACTACACACCCTTAAGGATGTTAATTATGTATGCTGGGAATGCCGTAAGCGCAGTGTGCAAACACACGAAGACCACGAACTGCATACACGGGCATCCAGATAATACGAAGTGATATCGATTTAATAACGGTTTAACAGGGACTTTACGCATTAGCATTACAAATAACAAGAAGATCAAAAATATTATATACTTCGAAGTAGAACAACAGCTACAGCAACGTCCGTCGTTCCCCATAAGAAAACAAAAGCTAGGCATACAGCAAATAGTTTTTTTTCCATCTTGGAAGTGTAGCCGCGTAAATACTGCCATGGCCGCTGGGTTGATTCAACCTCCCAGGACTACGCGTATCCACGCCATTTTATTTTGCGATGTCGGGCCGTTCGGTACCCCCACCAATTCGGTTCCACTTTCATTTGCAATCTACTGTTGTGTTCTCCTACGACAGTGTAAATCTTATGTCGACCTGTTCGCACCCTAAACGACCCCGTCATCGAGTTCCGAATTGCCGTGCACGCATGAAATCGGTGGAGAAATCTCATTTCCTTGGATAAATCAGTATTTTTGTGGCCTGGGCCTCTCGAATCAAGACAACAGTGGGTGCATGGTTCAACGGCTGGAAAGCAAGAACGTCAACTGCCGTAACTTCCGCCATCGCCAACAAAATGGCCGAGGGAACTTCCTCAACGGTGCTGAAGACAGTATCGCCATAGTCTACACGTCAGTCTCATTGACGCATACAGCCCAGCTGTATCGGCTCCATCGGCTACTGCTGCTACTGTTGCAACTACCACAGCTACTTCGCGCTCCACGTCTACTACTGGCACGACTAAAAGCGTTTCACCGGCCCCTCAAGCAAGCATTTACTTATCGTTGATCTCGGCTCCATTAGCTGGTACTGCTATGACCACCACAGCTATTTGAAGTCCGACGTCTACTACCACAACTTGCGCTTCATACACCAATTCAAAACGCATCGTTGCCTCCTTCATCGCAGCGCCGTCAAGCAACAACACCACCATAGCCATTGGTTTCGTTTGTCACTGCTGCCAATGGAGAGTCCATCCAATCCACCGACAATATTTTCCAATGCATCGAAAGCACCCTTTGTTAATGGGTTCATGCAGCAGCAGCAGACGGGGTCACCATGGTCCTCGCTGGCCGTTTGTATCTGGACGCGGGCTGCTACAACGTCCTAGCGCGTAAATACGACAGCTCTTGTTAGTTCACGTCAGTTTACCAGGATTCGATCACAAGCAGCGAAACTCCAAGCATCAAATAAAGATTTTTTAGCCATTGTCGTACGAGCTGTCGGTTGCAAATTCTACGGTCTCAAGTACAACGTATGCAAACGCACGGCCCAGTCCGTCATAACCATATGCCATGCTTGTATCTCCGACATTCTAGAGAAGCGTCTTCGCCCCGATCACGAATGCATTCGTTCTCGTCCAGAAGCACTTTGCCGTTACAACGTGTAATTCTCAACGTGGCACGGGGAGAAAGAAACAACCCGATATGGAGCATCCACCTCCTCCCTCGTCAAATGAACATGGGACCGACACACAGGTGGTATTATGTCTATCATCAGGTACAACAAGAGCAAACCTCGAGACAGCTACATCAGCGACAGCTACAGCAGACACTACTACAGTGGCGAGTACAGGAGGATTATAAGCAAAACTGAGAGGCTTCATCCTCTACAACTTTTCATACGTCACATACATCATCAGCCACTGCCGGAGCATAACCTATAACGATTCGTACTACTGTAGAACAACTTAAAGCATGCCCCGGCGAGATGATGTCCGTCTAACCAACGCACAAGGCCCAGACACCAGTTTTCGTACTATGGCGGTCAACCCAGAGCACGAGGTTCGGACACCAACTTGTGCGACTTCTCCACCATCATACCCAACATCTGCTTTTCTAGCAACGGGACTTCGGAGAGAGGACTTGAAATCCAGAGTTCTAACACAATTACGAACACCTGAACCGATAGCCTGAGGGCAACAAGCACGTTTCATGTTCAAGTCGAAGAAGCAAACCGACGTGTACATCGTGGCAGGCAACACCTCGTTAACATATAAACCAGAGAGCACAGATCAACCACTCGTGCTGGGGAAGAGCGTATCTCCAGGGCAGGTGCTCACATCTACGCGTCCCCATCGAGTTGATATGGGGTCTCCTCACGAGAGTCCGGGCGTCCGGGTAGCATCTTGAACAAATACACTAGCTGGCGTACCCAGTGGATCCTGAAGTCAGCAAACAACTCTGTAGTTTGCGTTAAACTCTATATATCCAGAATAAGAGAGGAATGCATCGCAGAACACTCGTACACCGAAGGCCGGCTGAGAGACACGATCCATAAATCTTTGATCAAGCAGATGGTCGCAAACACCTTGACCAAGCGCTGGTTCAGCTACGCGCTTCGCGAACTTTCCAGTACAACATGAAACCAGCGTATATGTCTGTATCCGGCCTCTAGCCTAACATGTCATCCTTTGTGATTCATTTCACTCTTTGGTGCTTCGAATTTGAGACGTTTACTTCACCGCACTCATGGGCAGCAAATTAGTAGAGACGTCCACGTACGTATGGGCTACGAGAACGACATCACGTAATCACTATAGTATATCGAGCCTTTCATGGACGAGGAACAACACGGTGCATCTATCACGGACCCATCGAGGGGAAATGCTTACTTAGCTCATCATCAGTTCTTCGTCGCCATCATCTTCATCATCGTCACCTCGCAACCATCTCTCCATCTAGTGGTGCACCATTCTGCTCTTTTTGTACTCTTCTAGCGCTCCTTCACCATATCTACCTATCAACAGCAGGATCACGAAGATCATTACGAGCAGCAATAACCGCAACAAAGCAGCAATCCAGCAGGAAAGCAGAGAGGTCTTCAGCCAAACGAACTAGGTCGTTGTTATTTGGCATTCGTGTTGTAAATTTCACGGGTAAGGTGTCTTTTATTCACGTTCTTTGTTGATTCTGCTGTACCGTATTTATACCAGTGCGCATCATCAAAGCTCATTTTAACCTGATGGTGTCGTTACGGACTTGCGCCTGGATGGTTTTCTGAATACTTCTTTGGTGTTGCAGTAGTCCTATTACTGGTTCGTATCACACGTACAGGCTTTCTAAATTAAATGCGGTACATGTTCAGGTAGAGTAAAGGCTTAACACATTTACGTCCTCAGCTTGTTTATATTTTTTTCGAATTTCTTTACATTTATGTATGCAAATGAGGGATCGTAGTAAACGTACAGCAGATGTTATTTCACGCATTGTTATGTAGGACATTACTCGCTGGTGGTCGGAGTAGCATTACGAGTAGTTTTTGGTATATGGCTACACCCACCATAGTCTGTTGTCGTGCTTCTGGCATTCATCGCTGTCTTTTGACTATGTACGTACATACACATACCTGAAAACCACGCATTCTTGCTGCATTGGACAATGTTTCATAGGTTTTCCTATTGATTGTGTTTCACATTGATCCATATATCAACTAAGAGGGCGTGTTGAACACCCAGCAGACGGGTTCGGGATTGTTATCTAGAGTATTTACCTTTTGTGATTACACGAGGAGCTATTGGTAGCTTGAAAACTCTTAAATTGCCGCTATTCATACACATGCTCGAATACATATTTCCATAGTATTTAGTCGCCCAAATTACATAACTACATAAATATTGCCGCTGTTCAAACACAGTACTGACCATGTTGTTCTATTCGAATATTGATCATCTGAATAACATGATTAAGTCCTCGTATTTTCTAATTTATCACAGTGTTTTGTACAGTTCACTCTGTGCCACCTCAGTATTCCATATCCCAGAAAGAGAGAGCCGTGACACGCATTACAATCGACTGTACGAAATTCCAGGTTAACAAACAGCTCAAGCTCTTATTACACCCGCTATTCTAAACGCAAGCGCTGCACGGTTTCTATATTTGTGGGTGTCACAACCTCCGTTCTGTACGCTTTCCGCGCAGTCGAAGAAGAGGAAACGATCGATGCGGGAACGGATTCAGCCTTGATGCGGCGTCATCCTTCCGATTCAATTAACATATGGGCTTGCTGCGAGAAGGCGAATGAAGAAGACGACGATCCCAAGCTATCCGAGAAGCTCATCACTTCGCACATTCTCTTTGAAAGTTCGGTAGAGGCAAATACACACTTAAACATCGAAGGGAAGCCCATTGACCGAAGTGAATTGATTGTTTGAATGGCAAACAAATCGTTTAGTGCTGAAGCTTGTTTGATTGAACCCCTCGCGGGGGTCGGACAAGGGGTGTTTGAGCGAAGTATGTGAAACCAAGACGCGTTAATCTCGCTCGCAGACTAACCATTCACACAATGCACTTCCTCATTCAGACAAGGTACCACACCATGACTTGTTGGTGTTAAGAGATTACGTTTCACGCAGTCTGTCATCCGCGATGAATCTAGTCCTAACCACTACCTACCGAATTAAATTCGCGACCAACCGCACACGCTGATATTGTGACGATACGCACGAGCTGCGCCGATATCGTGTCGCTCTAGCACCTGGATATGCTGGGTTCGTTCGGCGTGTCATATCAAATATTTTTTCCACCAAACCGCGAATGATGGTTAGAAGTGAATATCTCTCGACTCACGATTAGCGATGACCTTGTACTATTGCTATCACATGCAGACATTATCATACATCATGCTCATCGGTCTGGCTAGTACTACGTCAAAATCCGATATCGGTGGCTGTTCAGACGCTGGCTACTCGCTGGTGGTGAATGGCAAATGTGTTGGCCATCGTGCGTTCGGCGATGGCCTTCTGGCCGTGTATGAGAATATGATTGGCACAACTTTGACGGATCTAGTATCAAGTTCACAAGATAGTGCTGCCGTGGTGCTAAATGCAGTGACCGTCTTCTTCGTCGCTGCTGTAGCGAGTGCAGCATGACATGGTCCTCTGAAGAACAACATTCATCGCACAAGTGTACGTTTTCAAACCACCGCGTAATGTCTCTGCGTGCCTTCGTCGATGAGATTCTTCAGGGTATTCGTAGCATGAGACGACCTGGTTACCATATTTTAGCAATGCCGAATGCTCTGCAGTTGTGCACAGCTGCGTTAGCAGCCGAGGTGTGAAGAGCTTCAGAGGTTTGCGGATTTGCTGATGTAACGTGAACAATATGAGCGAACAAATTCGGAGTGACCTCGTTGCAATATACAGCGATTAGCTCTGACACTTTTAAGATTTCAGCGTTTTGATTCTTTTGAGCCAAGACAGGGGTGTTAAGGTGTTGATTTTGCCTGTATTATGAGGTGTGGACAGCTCATTTGAATACGTTTTCCCGAACCTCTCTACTCGGTCATGATGGGAACAGGACGAGAATGTGCTCAACTTCTGGTGGTGGTTCATCAGAAATGGCGGCTGTTTTGGGCGATACAATCTATCTGGACCAGTTCCGCCGTTGTAGTGGTGGCGATATTCTACATCGGGGATATCTCGCGACTGATAGAAGGGGATAATTCCATTCTGCAAACATTCCGCACCTGGTTAGTTTAATAGACAAATCAACGTCCATTACCATGTACTCTGTTCTAGTGAGCTCCAGTCTGTAGGGTGTTTGTGATTGGACGAGAAGAAGTGACTTCAAAATGCATGCCCATTTGTAGATGATTTCAAATTTCGTTTAATGGTTAAGAAGATCTTCGAGGTTGTATACGCAACATTCAAGCAATCACAAGAACGTTTCGATGTAGAGCTTTGTTTCTATGTAGCGCTGTGCGTGTGGCTTGCTCAGGGAACAGCACAATGGTTATCTTCGAATGGGAGATTAGGGGACGTTGTTGCCTTCACCATTTCTTCTACTACACTTGCATTAACAAATGTTATGTTGGTTGTTACTATGAACACGCTAGAACTGCTGTCTGTAAACGCTGTGCTTGCTGCTAGACTTGCAATGAAGGCGATCGGTGCTCTTCGGGCTAGGTACACGCGCGATACTGCTCTTCCTGGCCTGCACATTCGTCAGGGGGGAGTCGACCCAGCGAGGGATGCGGAAGCTTTTTAGATTTTCGTGTGGTGTCTTTGCTGGTGGGGTGGGGTATTGGGTTTTGGAGCATCTTACTGCTGCACGTGATGAGCTTCTCTTGGCATGGGAAAGCATGTGGATAGAGCAACGGCCCAAAAGTTGAAACAGGCATCCCCCACGCTATTGTCCCGTTCTTTCGGTCGCTGCCATTTTCATGGTGGCCGATATTATCTCTCTGGGAACGAGGTTTGGAGGTTTTGTCAAGCCTGCCGTTGACCGAATGTAAACACGCGTATGGTGGAATACTGGATAGCAAGGTCAGTCTTTCGCGAATACCCCATGTTATGCATGGGGTTTGGTATTTCGATGAGGCGGAACTCTGTCCACAACTTGTGATTGCTCAGGTGCTTGTCGGCTCCAAGCAACGTGCCTACGCAGGCTGTACAATGGTTAAAGATAGCCCAAAGGAAGGGACTCAAATGTAACGGTTAACCAACCCTAGCGGTGTCTCCACCGTGGCATGCCTCCTTGGTGCCTCGGAGCAAACACGCCAGATGAATGGCTACATATTCGGAGGTTAGAAACAAATGGAAGAATAATAGGGAGGAGAGTCGTGGGTCATGTCGCACTGTTTTGATGCTTCGAAATTGAGCGAAGGAATGCTGCAAGACTCCCACGACCCATGTTTCACGGTGTGTATGACTCGGCTTGGCGGGAAGCTCTTGTTAAAAGAACGGTCGTGGTGTGGCCAGTGCTGCGTGCATGTCACATTGCGATGGCGGCTCAGATCGGCAAATATTCTTTCTGTGACTTGCGTCATGGCGTGAGCTGCGTGTATGTCACAGCGGCTCCGTCGATCCCATTTCCATGAAAAGACTCCATATAAATCGTGTGGTGGAGGGCGCGGTGGTACAGTGCTTTGGTGCTCGATTTGCCTACAAGGAAAACCGCCACAGCTTGAGATTGGTAAGTGCCATTTAAAATGGCCGTGGGGATTCGCGCGACCAGATGGTCATCTGTTGCGGTTGTGTATTGATGTGCGAAATGTTACTGTGCGTTTTGCGCTCGCCTCGGCGAGAAGGCATTTTGGCAGGACCTCGTTTGTTAATGTCGGCTATCCCGCTTGTTGAAGATAAAGCATGTAACATTATCCCAATCATGTCTTGTCAGTGCGGAAACAGTGATGTCAGGAAGACCTGTCTGATGTGGGTATGCGGCCAACAAGCCTTGTTGTATCGACACTTTTACCATGCCGCACCACCTCATCCAGCAGGACAGGTCTACGAACGGGCGGCAGTCACATCAGCGCATCTAGTAGATTGTTGAAGAAGAACCGAGTTGTGAATCGACGCAACAAAGTCGAAGTATTTTACACTTATGAGAAGACAATAAGTGTCTTTTGTTTACGTCTAGAGTCTCGAAGGTTTACCTGCTGGCGGACAGTAGCTGGGTAGAGGGGTCGGTTGCCGACAGAGAATATAAAACCTATTAGCCGCGCTCATCGATCTTCCACGTAGCCATCGTCAAATTAATGAAGAGATGATATTTAATATTAAGCACCTCCCGAGCACAGCGTGGAGTACCTCTGGGAGAGAGGAAGCGGCACAACAGACAGAAGATTATTCCACCAACTCGGTGATGTTCCGCTGTGTATTTCCCACTACAATAATCCCAAACTACCAACTTGTTTTGATATTTATATATATATTTGCTCATCCCATCCATTATCATCGCACCTTAACTTACTCATTTCCCCTCCCTAGTCAGAATTCAGATACGGGGTGACATAGCAGCCTGTTATCCTCCCTCCCCACTACGGTACGCCCCTTTGTTTTTATCGCGATAGTACCTCAGAAATTTCTTCCCTCGTCAACTCGCGTCGAATTGTGATTCCCCACGCTATAAAGAGCTCTCGGTCGTTTTGTCTCTATAAATAAAACTCTTCCGACCGAGATTCGAATCCCTGACTCCAAACTTAGAGGTATTCGAGATTAATCACTTGACCACCGGGGGTGGAACTCCCTATTGCCGTCAACCATTGTCACATCCGTACCACGCATTAAATCACAATCAACAGTCTCCCTGCCTTGTAACAGGTACGGCGTGACCCCATAGTATCATTTCCTCAAGGTAAAATTAGACAATGAAAAATTATGGTCAATCGATATAATCCCTCCACTGTGATGACTGAAAGAGCGATGGCAATACCATAGACACTGAACGTCACTCCAAAACCCAACAGCCACAATCCAGGAATGCCATCCAGAATCAATCTCCAAACCTAAGGGTCAAACCTAAAAATCCAAAATTCATTATCAGAAATCCAACCTCCGAAACCTCCAACATCAAACCAGTAATCAGCACTCAGTTGCCGTAACTAGATGAGTTGAACCTCAGTGATCAAACGGACATTATCTGATGGAGAAGATTTGAAACGAGTGTACTACCACTGTAATCACAAAAAAATCACTTTAGAATCAGACAACTGCCTCCCGGCTGGGTACAGCATCAACCACCCATCGGAAATGTTAAATGTTCAAATCTAGAACATAATGCCGTCACACTAGACAATGAAATACAGTAAAATCTTATCTTCGAAAGTCCAAAACCAGTTTTCTGCCTCCCCAGTTTTCCCATTCTACTCTTCTTACCTATCACACATTCAAACCGTGTTTTTGGGTCTCCTGAGCCATCACTCGGCCCCTCGTCACTCATTCCGAGTCTATCAGCCACAGATGTGAAACTTCGATAATGCATGCTGTCCCCAGCATTGGAATATTTCTCGTCATTGTCATCGGAAATATCAACTCGTTAAACACACTTGTAATATCACGAGTATCTCAGATATTGTCCAACTAACAAATATGAAAATATCATGCAGCATTCCATCAAATGATTGATTTCTGTCCATCCATTCCCGATCTTGTCTTGTCTATTCCAGGCTCACAAAACGCCCCGAATTTTCAAGACTCTTTGTTTAGAATATATATATGCACTTCTTCAACAGCGGACATGCATTCTTACTGATACTCCAAACCCCCCATCGACCTGCAGACCTGGTCATGTTTTGACTGAACAGCCCCTGGTATTTCTCCTTCGGGTATTGATAACCTTGAAGAAAAACTGAACGACCAACATTGACCTGTAGACCTGGTCTTGGGCATTTCCCGTCGTTCTCTATGGAGAAAATAACATTTCATTAGTAACGTTTGTGGATAGTCACTCCGTCCTCAGCAAACAAAGCAGTACAGTATATTTTAAACGACATTTGTGAAATAGCGCATCGACCTCGTTGCGGATATATCCAGAACTTCCTCGCAGTGGTGGAATCCCTCACCGTCGTCAGCGGAGATGTGTACCGAACACCGAGATGGAAATTCTCCCGTCAAGGTACCAGTGCACAAAATCATGGAAAAATGTCTACCAGGATACCATCTCGTCTCGCAAATATCGTTGTTCGACACAAGGCTGCTAAGGTTTCCACGGGATTCATCAAGTATCGTACATACTTACTGTTCCTACTAATCGCAAAAACTACTTCGTACCCCCCCTACTCATCGCAATTCCTCACCATGAGACTATCATATTCCAGAGTTGAATTGGCGCCTATTTGACGTCGGGATGACACCAATGCAAACCGTGTTTTGTTTCAGAGTACCAAGCAATGGGAGCGCCAAACCCTCGATGCACGTCACGAGGATGATAAGTTGAGGATCAAGATACTCCGCATAGACCTTCCGGGAAGGGCTACACCAGGCACCATGGTGCTTCAGGAGATTTAATCGATTTTACTACTTGATAAGTTATCGTGATAAAGAAATAATGATCGTCTAAACAGTTTGGAAATTTGATTTCACGAATAAATAACATGATGTCTGGATGACTCGCACAATGAACGCAAGGGTATAAGTCATTTCGTCTGGACTCAACATTGCTCTTGTATTACGTACATAAATCTATGAGCACGTCTGAATTACAAGAGTATACAACCATGCTCAATTGCTAGTATACGTACAAAAACAGCTGAGCACCTCTGGACTACGAGAGTATACAACCTCCACCCGTGATCAATGGGTTTTGTACGCATTGACAAGGTACAGCAACCGTCATTAATGGAGTGAGGGTGTTTTAAATGGGGGGGGTCACTATCCTATGATATTATACAGCATTTACCACTTTAGCTGTGCAAAGCACAGCTGTGACCATCACATGATTTGAGTTAAACTACTCACAGTGCTGGAGAGCAAAACTGTCACCATCACATCAAACCGAAATCTCACCAAACAATGCTCTCAAGGTGGAAATATAAGTATAATGTGAAACCACACAGACACATCGCCACCAACAGACCATACAATTGGTGAGTAGCGCTGCGCTAGACCAGCAATTTCTTGTACAAAACAAAATGTTTCCATGTGAAAATGACCGAACTATCGTGGGGTCCGCGCTGCACGTATCTAGGAAGCATACAGTACTGTACCTGGTATAGGAGAAAGAACCGCCAATCAACTGCTTCTCAAGGAACGACCATTCTCAAAAGTTCATCGTCTAAACTCTAGTTATCCAGTTTGTGGTGTCATGTCAAACGCGTAGAAATTTCTGGTCTACAAAACCTCGCTGAACGGTTTCGGTCCTGGGTCGAATGATTGATTGAAAATGAACCAAAATACCAAACCTATTGAACTTCATACGCAGAAACTAGAACAACCGCAGGTCAGTGCTAGCCGAGAAATTTTCAGATGTGTATGCATGCAATCTAGTAGAGCACGTATCTCGTTATTCCATGCTAACGATTTTGTACCAGCTGGAACAGACGGCATCATCATCAGCGCTGCCTAAGCAATGTGACGTAACCTTCGTATACTTTACCCAGCATCTCCCGATGATCGCATGCCAAAGCTGAATCTACCCGAATAGAACGCAAATAAAGCAAAGCGAAATCAGCGTCGCAAGCAATCACACACCAGCTCTGGCTGGAGGTGCAACCTGAAAAGTTTATATACCAAACCTTGTATGCCCTCTAGCGATGAAGAGACTATTTGTTGTCTCTAGCAAGGAGACAAACGGCAGCCACAAGCTCCTTACGACATGCTTGCTGTACTATCAACCAGGCATACAAGAGAGCAAAAACAAAAATCATACCACATACACACCAGGTACCCATAACAGTGTGAAATGTGCCAATCAAAGAACCGTAAAAACAAAGTCTACACACACCAAGCTCACACAGCAGAGACAGAGACCTGCACTAGTCCGGCGTAAAAGCTGGCACGCCTTCCTCACGGAGATGCCAGCACTGGCCAGCGCTCTCCTTCGAAGTCCCCCAGCTCGTGCCGATACCAGGTTTCCTCAAAGCGCTGTTGCGCTGACATCTCCACGTCTTTTAGTAACTCGATGAATCCCACTCGTAGTTCAGCGTTCCAACCAAACTACCAAGAAACCGCTTGTCATCCCCACACCTGTTCCTGCTCTCGCTTTGATCGTTCTCGAATTCAGGTAGAAGATTGGGCGGCTAAGAAGGAGGTGCCGCCGAGGTCTGTAGCTGCTGCTGCTGAAGGGCCGGCAGAGGCAGTGCCAATAGCGCTTGCGCATACTGCGCCTCGCTCTTGCCAGTTTTGATCAATTTCCTTATTCCTCCGTATTTTCTTCCTTCAGCCACAACCACCATACCCGGTCTCACCACCCGACCCACCACATCGCCCAGCCCTTTTCCTTTCAATACCCTATTTTCAGGGGGAAAAACATTGTCTTTCTGCCATCTGCTGAGGCTGCCACTTCAGCTGCTGCTGCTGCTGGGGTGCAGTTTTTTCTTCCGCAGTACCAAGTGGGGCTAGCAGCTCAAGCCCAAGCCTGGTCACGCTCGCACCCTTTTCTTGCATATGGGAAACAGGCTGCAGTTCTTCCCGCATCTCATTCTGTTGTAACAGTCCTCGCAGATCGTGTAGAGTATTAGAATAGTTTAGAATGGCCGATTGGGTTAGCTCGAGTCGATCTTCGATATGGCAAATCTCCTCGAATTCCACCTATTCTTCCAGGTATCGGCCAAGGTGGATGGCCTCTTCGAGTTGACTGCACCTTGCTGTCAGTATTCGTAGCTCCAACAGCTTCGCCGGGTAGAACCACTCAGCACTCTCTGTCATATCCACTAACGCCCTGCAGGCGAGATCATCCTCGTCGGCTGGCATCATTCGAATGAGGTCCCTTAGCTCTGACCCTCACCCCGGAACGTCCTCACAGTACCAAAACCTCCAATCAGTCGTACGTCTCCGATATATCGTGTTTCCTGACATCTGAGGTCTCAAAGGTTTACCCGCTGGCGTACAGTAGCTGGGGAGAGGGCTCGGCTGCCGACATAGAATAGAAGGAGCACTAGCCGCGCTCCTCGAGCGTCCACGTAGTTATCATAAAACAGTGTAGGAGAAACGTATATATCATCAAGTATCTCCCGAGTAAAGCATAGAGTGCCTCGGGGAGAGAAGAAGCGGCGAAGTAGACGGCAGATAACTCCGCCAACTTAGGGACGTTCCGCCGTGTTTTTCCCACCAAGTAAATCCCAAACTTCCATGGAAACTCGATAGTACCGTCAACGATTGCCATATCTGTACCACGCATCAAAGCACAATCAACAGGTTTCTTCGGCAGGCTTGCTTGCCGGTCCCAGTGACGTGCAGAAAACATTGTGAAGGCGAACAGCAATCAATACTACTTGAGCACATCAACGTGTTGCACCAAAGCGAAAAAACATCGCGAGACGATCCACCCCTCCGGTCGTTGAAGAAATGAAGATGCCTCCGGCCCAAGATCGACTTTGTCTAAAGCAGCACGCCACGCGCGATGCCGAATAACGTCAAACATTATCGATATGCGTTGGTTGATGTATGGTTCGTCGTATCAACTCACACACCGCCGCAGAAACTGTAGGAACATAAAAAAAACGCAGCTGTGTGTTTACTGTCTAAGAACTGCTGCACGAGGACATAATCGTGGAGATAATCGCATTGTTCCTCCTTACGTATATGCGGCGAGCTAGGATAGACGGTAACAGACCCTGAGTGCTGTGTCAAATACCAGTTTTATCGATAGTATACGAAAAATATGTCGCCTTGCAGTAATCATACCAACATATTGCAGCAAAAGACACTAGATACTGCAATGCCAACGTAACCTGCATATACAATCTCTCCTGAATCACAATACATCGCCATACCTGTGATTATACATATCTTGAGTTGCATCACTCCCCATCAGAAGTAGAAATTTTACCGTGCATGGTTTCATTTCCCTATGTGTGTCCTTCTTCCGGCAAGATGTCCCCTCTACCCACTTATTTCGTCCACATCAACAAATCTGCACACTCTCTACAGGACGTGCATGGTCATTAAATTGCTCGGCTCACAGTCGAGGAAATTTATACACTCGGGACTAACAGCAGTAAAAGCGATCTTTGATGCAGCCCACTCGTGGTAAAATGTATCATGTAATGGGTTTTTCACGTCGCCCGAGAACCGACAGTACAGATCAGGACTCCATACGTGAACAATGCGTCCTCGTGGCGAACCGACCGTAGACGCATGAGCTGCAGCAGCGGCGTCGGCAGCAGCTAAAGCGGCAATAGCATAAAGAGAAACGTACTGTGTATTAGAACCGCTACTCAGCGTCAATGGGGGATCTTAAATTATAATTATTAGACATATCGCCTTAAACGAAATATTGAACGCATGTGGTTCAGGAATATGAGGACCTAGGTCATCATGCATGCCAGAACAAAATTAGGCGACAGGGCTATGCTTTGCCGATACTTATTCACGAAAAGTCACATTTCTGAACATTCTGGTTGAAGGCATAAATTGAATTCTCCCAAGTACTGCCCGTGCTCTCGTTACGTCCAGCGCCCCCCCCCCCACAGAAAGTACAACACTTCAGAGCCCACCGCTGGGAGCTCTGTGCAGCACTTAGCTAGGAGTATAGTTATATTCGTTTCATTGTTTACAGCCCACTCCCCGTCACTGCGAGGCTAATCGAGTAGTCTCAATGGTTGAACCACCGTTACGTACAAGATGGGAAACACTGCCCGAACAAGTACATCAGTTCGTCACTCGTACAGCAGTTATCGTACAACAGTACTCATTCAGCAGTGCTCAGTACCGCTGTTGCTGTTAGCTGCTATAATAGGATGCGAACTCTCACAGGCAGAACGCAAGCCAAACCTAAAGCCATCCTCCCCGGGCCCACTCGTCATACAGGCAGTATGTACCTGCTACATCAAAGTGAAGCAGTAAGGGCTGCTGGAGCAGTACTCCTGAATTACAGCATCTGCAGCGGAGTATATCTACCGGTACAACCACAGCCCCTTCTGTGGTAGCATTGCTGTACCATACCGGCATGTATGAACATGTATCATACCATACACCAAGACCATATCAACGTTATTGGCACTTTAATAGTTCGAGTTGTTTTTGTCATACGGGGGAATTGTCCAAATATCGTAGTGAAACTATTTGTTGGCAGCCCGTGAGAAGGGAACTGGGCTGTTTTTAACTGATGCACATCTATCACCAAAACTCTGTACACGAAAGACAGGCCCGGAAGGGCACAGATAGATGTGCGCGACAATTGTCGATACTATCGTGCTAGGAGAGTTAACGGTGACACGGATAACCCTATGCCGCTGAAACGTGTTGCCTGCAGTGCTCTACATCTCTCTCGCACATGGTGTGCAACTGAAAATCAAATCCAACGTAAAGCCACAGCCAGCGCTGGCCTTAGGTACTTTGATTAAAGTATATAGCCTCGTGTTATAGGTAGTGGTTATGAGCAGCAGCATCCGATCGCCCATACGTCTCGTCGCGGGCGGAGCCTATACGCCAGTATGTCATATTGT
This sequence comes from Laminaria ephemera, assembly GCA_036873875.1. Taxonomy (NCBI): domain Eukaryota; class Phaeophyceae; order Laminariales; family Laminariaceae; genus Laminaria; species Laminaria ephemera. The sequence goes on along the minus strand of JAYJMJ010001828.1, from coordinate 4,502 downwards.
ATAGCTTTGCGCGGGAGCCCGCGGGAAATCCCCTAGGCGCCCGGGACGCACCCGTGGGCGACTACGGGCGCGTACATAGGATCCCGCGGTGTACCACTGTTTATCGCGACTTTGAATGCGTTTGCCTGCGGGAGCTTCCACACTATACCGCGGGGTCCGGCGACAACCAGCAAAGTCCCAGCTTGTAATCCGCGTACACGGGCGATCTTGCATGATTGTTCTCGCTGGCATTCCCGCAGTCAATCGCGCGGGCACCGATCTTATCTAAGGGCCACGGTTAGGGTTGGGGTTAGGGGAAAAGCACTTCATGCAAAGCCTTATCACGTGGGACGAATGCTTCTAAATCTGGAGAATGTTGCGTACACATAGTTTCGGTTAAGATTGAGATAATCCCGTAGAGGGAGACCACGGGTACTACCGTGGGTGCCCGTGAAGAGTCCCATGGCGGATATCGCGGGAAGTAACAAGAGATATCATACGGGAAGCTCCATGATGGGAACACCCCCGGGATACCGCGGGATTTATGCCGGGCGCCCGAGGGTGCCCGCGTGCGACCGCAGGGGCCCACGGTACCTCCCACGGGCGCCCGCGAGTTGCCATGAGAACCAAGTTGGCAGGGCGCGGTCGCCCGTGGCAGCGACCATGGGCACGCCCACGGGCGACCCCGAAAACCTCTATAATGCGCGTCACCCCTATTCGCATGCAGTTTCACTTCCTCATACCGAGTACCTTTCGTTGTCCGATGACCTTCATTCCGTTGGTAAAGAATGCGATATCTTCGGAATGGTAGACCAATTTTGGAGGGTTTAAACGATGGCGTGTTGATGGCAGAAGGTGGCTGTCAGGCACAACCCCTAAATCGTCGCTCTGTATGCGGCCTAACGAGGGATTGGAGGGTAGAGTATTTGCTACCATGGCACCTGGGTATTTTGTCACGAATGTCGATATGTCGAAATATCGATGTTTCAAGAATATCGTATCGAGGGTGTGTTTTCACCCAACTCGTTCCCCTGGCATCGCCGAATTTGTTCGGTTTAATTGAAAAAAAACGTTCGAGGTAATAGATGCGCAGAGCGATTGCACCTTACCGGTTTAGTGCTCATCGACGTCTCGTTGGATTCAATTGATGTGTGATATCATATTTCTAGGGGGGTACTCTTGCCCTGCTCTATTCAAGAGCTATCGTGCTTGACAACGTCGGAGTAGCGAGGGACACCCAATGTACGGGAAATGTCCATTTAGCCAGGAAACCTGTACGCTAATTCGACCAACAACATCTAAGATGTGCGGAAAATCGACGGAAAAGACAAAGCTAAAAACCGAATGTATCTGCTTCTGTAGCTTGTACATCAACGTTACAACAACCAGTAAGCTAACATCTTGCACACAATTATAAAACTACCGATACAGACGAACAGGCAAATACGCCAACCGCTGTTGAAAATAACCAAACCAGATCGACTGCGACGACGTCGTTAGTGGAAGGGTGTCAGGTTTGATAGCTGATAGTCATCATACGAAAGACGCTACCTGCCATGTGGGACGCCTATGGATATACAACATCTCCTGAAATTCTAGGCACAGGGTGTCCTACTTCCGAACTGTGCGCTGCTTCTCCGAGAGGTGCCCATAAGAGTTGACGATTACTTACCACCACACCAACACTTCAAGGACACCTACTCGGAATTTGGGTACGAGCCGTTTGGATGTACTCTGGTAGGAAGGATACGGGCGGAAGGCAGTGTACTCATCACATGTATAGCCGTGGTTACATGACCGTAGACCTTCGCACCCCTACAATGCCCGTACCGAACACGAAGTGGTTTTGCCGACTTGGCAGACATCGCGTGCACCAAGTGCGACGCGCCGTAATATGTTCTTTTGTGGGTCCATCAAGGGTGACCTATGGCCTACTGAGAACTACTTGTGAGGCGGACTAAGACACCTTGTGCGTATATTCTTGCGTACATAGGGCAGCTTCTGAAGAGATGTGTTGGGTCTAGTGTGACACAATCCAGAGACTACAACAGGTACTCTGTATAGTATACATCACTACTGTAAGGGGATAACCATTTCTCGCTGGAAGCACATTCAGCGCAAGTGACCATGAGGGTGTTAACTCAATTACGTAAGTACTGCCTGAAATCAACCGTAGGTTCTGCGAGAAGGGACGATACCTAAACAGATACAAGATGTACACGTCGTACAGACAATAGAGCCAAACACAAAATCTAGCACGGACACACAACATAAGGACGACAACGTTGGTGGGCAGGTGCGAACGGACATGACGCGAAAAACCGAACAACTTTTCGATTAGACCAAAATGAGCTACTTCGGACTCCACAACATCGCCCAGAAGTCGAGCAAGAAGGTACCGTACTAAAGAACAGCCTGTTCTAACTCCTAGAGTCACCGTATCCAGAACGTGTTGTGCGTATGCAGCACGGCATTCACGTTTCGTGGAATCTGTTTCGCTAGGATTTTGATTGGGATACGTATAAAAATGGAAAACATAGCGCTAGGGGCCTGCGTTTAGTTTAAAATTTACTTCGGAGCGTAAATCGTAGAATAGAATTGGCATTTGCGTCGAAATCTCGTCCGTGTTTGCTCAAGTAATTGAAAGTTTAACATCGACTGCTTGAAGTCGGAATCATCTTGGGGTTTCTGTGGGACCCCATTGGAACGTTCGAGGGGGACTACAAACAGTCTGTCGGACGAGTACCTGTCCGACGACCACTGAGCATTCGAATCTACGAGGTCCCAACCGGCTGGCGCGCTATAATCTGCACGCGAGACAAACAGTTGCCCGTTCCGGAATGCCGGCCGGAGGGGGCTGGGAACAGTATAGCCCAAACTCCTGATACTTTTCACAGCACGAAAACGACGTCTACCATTAGCAGTAGTCTCTTGCATGCCTCCTGTAAATATGAACCAATCAAACCTCTAACATTCACATAAAACATAAGTAATTTAAGTGTGTAGACCATACATAAGTAGGGTACGAGTGCTAGGTTTGAGCAAGTACGGTAGTTGCATGTGAACAAAATTAACACATACCAAATGAAAAACAAAAAGCCGTCTCCCGTTAAACAGCTGCCTGCATGGCTCCTGTGAATATCCACCGCCCAAACCTCTAACATTCACAAAAAGCACCAAGTTGACCCCGTAAAAAGAATTTTGTGTACCTGGTAGTTACCATACAAAAAATAGTCCTTGTGTAAACCCTAGTGATTCGGTTAGAAGAACAGTCAGAGATGAACACCATTGACTAAAACTCAAAACGAAAGTATTATATCCACTGATGTTCACCTAAACCGCCCCCATATGCCTGATCCCCATCATCTCTACAGGTCCAATACCATACGGGCAGTAAATGCGATCGAATCACTACCTACACCCCCCCCCCTCTTACCGGTAGTAAGACTACGTATGTATATTTCGCGTCCCATAGCATTCAAATTTTGCCCCCCTCCAAGAAGTTTGTAGTTTCCGTGCACAGCTTGATTACGTCTCCCGTTAAACAGTTACCTGCATTACTGTTGTGACTGCGCACTAACCAAACCTCTAACCTTCACATAAAACACAAGGTTGCACCCATCAATAAGCTTTGGTATAGTTACCATACATAAAACCATTCTGGTTCAAACACTGGTGATCTGGTCAGAACCAGTCAGAAATGAACACCATTGACAAGAATACTCATAAAGAAAATATTACAACCACAGACATTCACTTAGAACGCCACCACATACCCGATCCCCATCACATCTATATGTCCCATCCCATACGGGTAGTTAACGCGATCTAAACACTACCAACACCCACCCCCCTTATCGGTAGTAAGACTACATGTGAATATTTTTGCGTCCCATAGCAGTCAGATTTTGCCCCCCTCTAAGAAGTGTATTGTTTCCGTGCAAAGCTTGTTTAAGACCGGCGTCTTCGTATCACACTGTTGACCGTGGTGTTAACTAGTGCTAGGGGGAGTCACCGACCTATATCCTTCATGAGGACATACACAACCCGTAATATGTGCGATCGGAGTATCACACACAGCTTGCAAAGATGGGTTTCGACTAAATCCTAAATCTCACAGCTAGCTGAAGTGTATTACCTGGTATTTTTTTTTTAAATAACTGCTGTTCATCAGAAAATACATACATATGATGGCGCGTTCCACAGCCATCAGGTTCAGCGTTTCATAGCCCTCAGACTCTGTCCCCCTCTAACATGACGACATACGTACACGCCCCGTAACACACACGATCGGAGCATCACACACATTTCATTTACTGGATGCAAGAGCGCATTAAAAGCCGTATTATTAAACCCCAGTTACCCGGTCAGAAAGATAGTCATTAATTAACACCATTGACTAACACTCAGAACTTCCCGAAACATGCGAACAGTTAATGCGACTTCAACACGACTTTCAACAAACGGGGGGGGGGGGGGGGGGGGGGGGGGGGGGGGGGGGGGGGGGGGGGGGGGGGGGGGGG
>JAYJMJ010001725.1:0-65893 GCA_036873875.1 Laminaria ephemera | reverse complement strand
TTATTTATTTGATTAAATAAGGAAGAATATAAAATAAATTATAAATAAGGAATTTAATTTGACAATTATTTGATTTAATTTTTAAAAAGATATATAATGTATTTATACAACAAATAAATTAATTGTAAAACAAAAACAAAACATGAAAGAAGATAAAAAAATAAATCTTTCTGCAATGATGAAAAAACCAAATGAAGTTGATACAAATACAACTGCAGATGATGGTTCACCTAATGCAGGAAAAACAAGAGTAATAAAAGCATGAGTTACAATCAACTTATGAGCTATTAAATCAGACAAAGTTGAAGTCGAAGAAGAAGTGGAAAAAGAAGTAATTGAAGTAATAAAAGATGAAAAAACTCTCTTTTATGAATCTCTTACTTCTAAAGTTTTGAAGGAAGAAGAAAAGAAAAAAATCATACAAAAAAAGCCAAAGATAGATCTAAAAAGGATAAAAAAAGTTGATACCGATGATTCAGGAAATTTAGAAAAATGAAATTCTGAAGATAATTGTAAAACTATTATTGATCAAGATTGAGAAAAAAAAGAGGTTTGTGATATTCAATGATCTGTAAATACTCAAAAAGAAGATAAAGATTTATTTTCTAATTATGAATCAGATTACAAAAAGAAAGAATCTAAAGTTATAGAGACTATACATAAACTAAAAAAAATTGCTGATATAAAGAAATTAACCAAAACAAATAAAGTTTTTGTAGTTTCGATTATAATGGCTACAATATTATGACTATCTTTCCTGTTTTATATTGATCCAGAAACACATTCTTTAGATAACTATAAAACAAGTATTCTTACTATTGCATGAAAACAAGTAACTCAAGCAGAATTAGATAATCATCAATTAGATATAGAAAATGATATAGCCTGGCAATTAAATCAAAATAAATTATGATGATATGATTTGGATTTTGAAATACTTATTAATGATAATTGAGAAGCTATTTATAAATTTGATGGTATAGAATATTCATCAAAAGAGTACCTTGATACTGCTATTAAAGATAAATTAAAACTGTTAAAAAAAGAAAAAATTAAGAATTACTTAAAATCTAAAAAAGAACTTGCTGAATAATCAGTACAAGTTCTTTTTTTATATTAACAAAAATCTTTAAAAAGTGTCAACAGATTTTATTTAACATGCAGTGAAATACATGATACTATAAAAAGGAACAAAAATTTAAAACAAAAAACAAAACATGACAAAACAAGCAGAATTAGAAGCATTAAAAATGACACGTGATGTCTGAGATATTGTAGCCTATGTCTGAAATATCTTTAAAGAAGCTATTGATCAAGAAGCTTCAGATATACATATCGAACCAAATGAACATTTTTTAATGATACGTTTTCGTAAAGATGGTGATTTTGTATTGTTCGATAAAATAGATAGAGAAAATATTTCAGCTGTTGTTACGAGATTAAAAGTTTTATCAAAAATTAAAATTGATGAAAATAAAAAACCTCAGGATGGGAAAATAGTTTATTATTATGAAAAAGAAAATAAAAATATTGATATCCGTTTATCTACTCTTCCTACCAGTTATGGTGAAAAAGTAGTAATGCGTATCCTGAAACAAGATGATAATTTAACAAATATTGAAGCATTAGGGCTAATCGATGTAAATCTCGAAAAAGTAAGAGAAGCATTGAAAAGTAAATATGGAATTATGTTAGTAGCCGGTCCTACAGGTTCAGGTAAATCAACTACTCTATTTGGTATTCTGAAAAATTTTAATCCACTAGAGTTAAATATTTCAACATTAGAAGATCCAATCGAATATGATATTGAATATGTAAATCAATCTCAAGTGCAACCAAGTATATGATATACGTTCTCTTCTGGTTTAAGATCACTAGTAAGACAAGATCCAGATATTATAATGGTTGGGGAAATCAGAGATAAGGAAACGGCAACTCTAGCAGTAGAAGCTGCGTTAACAGGTCACTTGGTGTTATCAACTATTCATACGAATTCAGCTGCAGGTACAGTACAAAGGTTAATTAATATGGGTGTAGAACCATTCCTATTAGCATCAGCAATGAAAATGGTAATTTCTCAAAGGCTTTGAAAAAGGTTATGTCAAAATTGTAAAGAGCCATACCCTATTAAAGAAGCTGAAATTCCAAAATTAAAAGAACATTTAAATCCAATTCTTGATGAAGAAGTAGAGAATCTAACATTCTATCATTGAAAAGGATGTGATAAATGTAAATGATCAGGATATAAATGAAGACTTTGAATTCATGAAGTATTGATATGTTGAGATTATCTTGAACCACTTATATTGGAAAAAGAATCAGCAAATGTCATGAAGGAAGCAGGAATTAAAGAATGAATGGTAACAATTGTACAAGATTGATTACTCAAAGCTCTCTTAGGAGAAACTACAGTTGAAGAAGCACTAAAACTTATTTAACTCTACTAATAATATAAACAAAATAATATGTTTGGTTTTAAAAAGAAAAAACAAATAGATGAAACGAAAATTCAAAGTTATAAAGATGCCATAGAAGCTGTAGAAGTTTTTATGCAGATTTATGAATGGGAAAAATCAAGAAATGCCCTATTTGAAATAAAATCAAAGGAAAAATCTTCATTAGAACAATTAATTCAAAAAATTGATGAGGAGGATAATGTTCAAGCTGAAAACGAAAAAGCAAAACTGATGACTGACTATAAAAAGAAAGAAATTCAATTAGCAAAACTTGAAGCAAAATTAGATAAAGAAGAAGAAAAATATAAAGCTGCTTCAGAAGAAGAAAAATTTAAAGTACGTTTTAAAAAAATTAAAGATGAAATTAATAATTTAGTCTGAAATAAAAGAGCAAGTGATGCATTATGATTATTGCAAAAATTTTTAGAAGAAAATGCAGAAAATTCACAAGTAATTAAATTTTTTAATAAAGAAAAAAAAGTTCTTCAAAAACATATTGAAAAGCAAAAACAAATCGAAGAAAAGAAATTCAAAGACAATGCTAAAATGCAGGCAATGAAATTAATATGAAATAGTGTTAATTTAGAACCTGAAGATACATCAAAATCTGAAGAAAAGTTATCTTGATTTGCAAAATTCAAAGCGAAAATGAACTTTTATAGTAAAATAAAAGAAAAGGCAAGAAAGAAAAAGCTACTCGATGAAATTAATATTTTAATAGATGCAGATACCCAAGTTCAAAAAGACTTAGCGGAAAAAAAATTAGAAACTATTCATAAATGACTTACAAAAGAGATATCAAATAAAAGTATAATTTGATATGACTTATATTGAAAGATTTTATGAAGTGATAAAATTTCATGAGATAGTTTTGGTTTTCATGAATGAACAACTAAATACAATTTCTTTTTATGAGATGCAACTGGACATGGTATTAGAGCCTGATTTATAGTTACCCTACTGAGTAGATTATTTAATGAAAATGTGAGTAAACCATTAGATGAGCTTGCAATGGAAATTAATAATGGTTTGAAACAAGACTTGAAAAGTAGAAATTTTATTACTTGAATATTTTTTGAAGCATATAAAAGTGATATCAATACATTAAAGTTTGTGTGAATGTGACATGAGCCAATGTTAGTATATAGGTCAGAATCAAAAACAGTAGAAACAATTATACCATGAGGTTTAGCATGAGGTATTAGGGTTATTAAAGAAAAAACAGATGTAAAAGTTAAAGATCTTGAGATGACATCAAATGATATCATTTTAATGTATAGCGATGGTATTATTGAAAATAAAAATTCACAGTGAGAATTTTATTGAATGGAAAGGTTAAAAATAGCATTCGAACAAATATCCTCTGCAGAAAAAGATATTACTAAAATTTACGAATATATCGTGAATGATGTACAACTATTTAAATGAGGAAGTGCATTTGAAGATGATGTAAGTGTACTGGTTATAAAAAGAGATACTGAAAAAGATATTATTACTGAAGATTCTGATTATCTACAAGATATTACTCTTAAAAAAGGTCTGACAAAAAAACAAGCAAAAAAACTAGAATGAAAGACGAAAGATGAGGTTGAAGCTGAACTAGAAAAAATAAAAAAAGATAAAGATACTGAAAGAATTCTCAAAATATTAGAAAGTCTCTATTATACATGAGAAATCCTAAAATTAAAACAAGAAGCAATTAAATATATCAAACAATGATATATTCATAAGAAAATTAATCTCTACCTCAAAAAAGCAATTGATAATGAAACCAAATATAAAGTAGAGCAAAAAAATCAAAAAATGAGTAGTAAGTACTTAGTTTTATCTGAACTTTATAAGAAATGAGATTATGCTACCGTTATTAATGAAATCGAGGATGTCATTTCAAAAGATTGAAATATTTAATTAAACACACACTATGTTTGGAAATTCGTTTTATGATAAGTATGGAAATTTTGATAATTCAAAATTTATCACACTTCTTGAAAAAACTAAAAAACTACAAGAAAATAGTAAAAATAAAAAGAAAGGTAATATGAATCAAGATATTGCCCTCTTTAATAGTGTGTCAAAAAAGGAATTATGGCAATTGATAAATAAGCTAGCAATTTTTATGAATTCTGGGATTGATGTGAAGTGAGCATTATGAATCATGTCGAAACAGATTAAAAACCCATATCTACAAAAAATTGTATTAGAAATGAGAGAAAATATTGATCATGGTATTTGACTGAGTGAAACTATGAATCAATACCCTAAAGTGTTTGATAACCTTACTATTGCCCTTGTATCAGTATGAGAAAAAACGGGTCAACTTTGAAAAATTTTAGCAGAATTAGATTTGAATTTACTAGAAAGTATTGAATTAAAAGGGAAAGTAAAAGGTGCTATGATGTATCCGATGATATTATTAGGATTAACAATATGTATGGTGATTTTTATGATGATATTTATTGTACCGAGAATTACAGAGAGTTTTACTAAAGCAGGTGCAGAACTCCCTCCTCTAACACAATTTGTAGTAGATACATCAAACTTTATAGTAAATGAATGGTATATGCTTATTGCATATGTTGTATGATTTATTACATTTATTAAATTTATCAATGCTTCATATTTTTGAAAAATGATGTTTGCAAATTTCTTTACAAAAATGCCAATATTTGGGTATGTAGTTAGACAATCAAATATAGTATTCTTTATTAAATCCTTTACTATATTACTAGACTCTTGAGTACTATTGCTTGAATCATTAAAAACTTCGAGTCAGGTAGTATCAAATTTAGCATATAAAAAAGAATTAATTAGAATCAAAAATGAAGTAGAGATTTGATTAACAATATCAAAATCACTTGGACTCAATCTTGATTATGAAGCAAGTGTCTATATGAATCCTCTCTTCCCTGAAGAATTTGCCTATGTAGTAAGTACTGGTGAAGAAACAGGTACATTATCAGATTCATTAAAAAAAATTGGATGAAACTATAACGGTGACCTAAAAAGATATATCTGAAATATGTCGAGTATGATGGAACCGATTATTATCGTAATTGTAGGTGCTTTAGTAGGTACAATTGTAGTAGCTATCATGATGCCATTCTTTGCAATGGGTGATGTAGCAAAAGACTTATAAAATTTTCTAAAAACAGCTATAAATAAATATTTATAGCTGTTTTTTAAATTATAGACAAATAACTATGTTAAATTATGAAAATATAATATTATATAAAAATAAACCTTGTAAATATTGACTATTACAATAAATAATTGAATCTAATTAACTAAGTCATTAATATATATATTGTCTACTATAAAAAAGAAAAATAATTGCTTTTGTATAGTAAATATTATAGAATTGATAGGTCTTAAAACAAGACACTAAATTTCAAAATTTATTTTGTATTTTATTTTTTAAACAGATATCATTCTATGAAAAATACAAAAAAAGCATTTACACTAGTGGAACTTATTGTAGTTATCACTATTCTTGCAGTACTAGCTACTGTTGCATTCATTTCGTTAACTGGACATGCTCAAGATGCTAAAAACTCTAAAGTATCTTCAGATCTTAGAACTCTAGCTTCTGCTATTGAAACTAAAGCTACTAAAGATGGAACTCTAGGATTGTCATTAGTAAATTCTGGTTCTAACTTTACTACTAATACTGTAGTTGATGGTACAAACATGTATAAAAGTGGTACTCTATTAACTGCTTCTAACTATGCAATTGGTACAGTTGATTTCGCTGTATTAGGTCAAAATGGTGATGATTTCTTAGATGCTAGTGATAGACCATATGCAGTTGCTGCTGTTGGTACTAGATATCAATTAGGTGGTGAAATTCTTGAAGATGATGAATATGTTTCAGTTATCAAAGGGAATTATGTAAGTGATAACCAAGCTAATGTTGTTGATGGATTAATAGCTTCGAGTGCTACTGGTACACCTGTTGTATTAACAAATGGAACTGGTTCTGCTACTCCATTAATGTATTAATCATTAAAAATTAAGATTCTTCTTTCGAGAAGGTCTTTTTTTTGTCTGAAATTTTTGTTATAAAAAAGATACAGAAGTATTTCTGTATCTTTTTTAGTTTTGTAAACTTTCTTTTATAAGTTTTGGATTATTAGAATATTTTAATCCTTCTTCGAGTGTGATAGTTCCAGCTTGAATGAGATTTACTATATCTGTTTCGAGTAGTTGCATTCCCTCTCTCATACCTGTTTGAATAACAGAAGGTATTTGATGGAGATCATTTTCTCTGATGAGATTTGCTACTGCTTGATTTTTATATAGTACTTCTTTTGCTAGTTTCACTCATGTTCCATCACTTGTTTTAAGTAGTCTTTGATAGAATACAGCAACGAGAGAATCTGCTAATTGGAGTCTAATTTGACTCTTTTCAGAAGCTTCAAAACTATCTAAGATTCTGGTAATTGTTTGATAAGCACTACGTGTATGAAGTGTAGAAAAAACTAAATGACCAGTTTCAGCTAATCTCAGTGCCATTTCCATTTCTGCTTTTGATCTCATTTCCCCAAATAATATTACTTGTGGATTTTGTCTCATAGCACCAATTAATGCTGTTTCATAATCTGGGACATCTCTTCCGATTTCTTTATGTTCAATGATAGACATCTTGTGTGGATGTACATATTCAATAGGATCCTCAATTGTAATAATATGTCTGTTGTAATTTTCGTTGATATAATCAATCATTGCAGCCAGTGTAGTTGTTTTCCCTGAACCCGTTGGACCAGTTACAAGTACGAGACCTTGTCCTAACTTAGTAACATCTTTATAAATATCTGTGAGACCTAGATTGTCAGTATTTGGTATATCAACCGTTAATAATCTTAGAACAGTCATATAATTTCACATTTGAAAAGAAATATTTACCCTAAATCTTCTTTCTCCATAACTAAATGAGAAATCATAATTTTGATCTCTTTCTAATATTTCTAACTCTTCATGAGTAATGAGTGAATGTGCAAAATCTCGAGAAGTCTCAGGAGTAAATTTTTCTACATCTTCATCCAAACGTACAATATCCCCTCAGATTTTTATAGCAGGATATGTTCCTACTGTAATATACATATCACTTCATTCATTATCAATCATAACTTGCAACAATTGATCTTTAAACATGTTATCTTGAATTATTAATTTCCCCATCTAAACCTGATTAATATATAATTACTATAAGTATATCATATAAAAATATTGAGAACAAAAAAAGCTAGAATAAATCTAGCTTTTTTACTATACTATTTTTGAAATCTTTTTCTAATAAATAATCCTGCATTTACTAAGAGTGTTAATGCAACTAATACCCAAGTTTCAGCACCAGTATCTGGTGTTTCTGCTGCGTTTAATGCAATATTTTCTAGTTCTAGTACTTCCTCACCATTATCATCAATTAATACTTTTTCAGCTTCTTTTTCTGTTTTTTCTTCTGCAACATCAATTGTATCTAAAGTTTCGAAATCATATAATTCTTCATCAAAAGAAATGTTTTTAAATGTTCCATCTTCTAATGATAATACCATTAACATATATTGACTATGAGATGTAATAGCTGTTTCTAAATGCAATTTAACTCCTTGAGGATTAGTATATGAAATAGTGTCAACAAAGTTTTCACTAAATACTTTAAATTCAAAATCAGTATCTTCAACTGGATTTTTAAAATATACCTCTAAAGTTCTTTCATCAACGGTTACAATTTTTACAATACCTTGATCTTGAGGTTGATACATGTTTGCAATTTCAACATCAATTAAAGATTTTTCAGTTCTAAAATCAATATTACCATTTGCACCAAATATCGTTAATAAATTATAATTTGTTAACATTTGTAAGTCTTCTTCTAAAGTAAGGATTACTTTATTATGGTCGTTGATATCTCTTGTAGCAAAACTAACAAGAATATCTTTTAATACTTTTACATCACCTGTAACAGCTTCTGATACAGTTACATCGTTTGATAATGATAATTCAATTTCATGACTATTCACTACTTCTATGTTATCAATACTTGCTGCATAGGCAGTGTTAGTAATAATGCTTGTAATAGATAATAGGAAAATAATTTTAAAAAGTTTCATAACTGAAATTTTTAGGTAAATAAATATATACATCTATTACATCACAAAAATAATTTCCTGTCAAAAAAAAGTATAATATTTTATCATTTTGTAATAATTCCCTTTTGTTTATAATACTTACAATTATTTTTTTATACCTCTTTATGGATTATATATTATTAATTATAGGATTTATATTTCTTATAAAATGATCAGATTTATTAGTTGATTGAGCTAGTTCTATAGCAAAAAGATTTGGTATATCTTCTCTGGTAATTGGTCTGACAATTGTAGCTTTTTGATCAAGTGCTCCTGAATTAGTTATAAATCTTATTTCAGGTTTTCAAGGAAAAACTGATTTAGCAGTTTCAAATATATTATGAAGTAATATTTCAAATATTTTGTTAATTCTCTGAATTACTGCTCTTATATGTCCAATAGCTCTACCAAAATCTACGGTTAAAAAAGAAATTCCTTATTTAATATTTGTTGCAGCAATATTAATATTATTAGTATATGATTGAGATATTAATACTTTTGATGCAAGTGTATTATCAATATTATTTGCCGGATTTTTATATTATACATTTAGTATAGCAAAAAATGGATCAAGTGAAGCAGAGGAAGAAATTGAACTCATGTGAAACCTAAAAGCTAGTATTTATATAACATTAGGTTTTATTGGATTAATCGGAGGTTGAAAAATGATTGTTGATAGTGCAGTTTCGATTGCTTCTAATTTTGGTTTACCAGAAGCATTTATTTGAGTTACTATTGTAGCAATAGGAACTTCCCTACCTGAATTAGCAGTAAGTGTTATTGCAGCACTAAAAAAACAAACAGATATGGCTGTTTGAGCTGTGGTTTGATCAAATATTTTTAATACTTTATGGATATTATGAGCAACAGGTTTAATTACCACTCTACCAGCTTATGAATGAATTCAAATAGATTTAGGTGTGAATTTGATTGCGAGTTTATTAATATTTATTTTTGCTTTTACTTTTAAAAAACATTTATTAGAAAGAAAAGAAGGTATTATATTATTAGTAGCATATGTGAGTTATATTGGATATTTAATTTCAACAATATTATAATAAAAAAATAGATGAATAATTCATCTATTTTTTTTGTTCTAAATATGTTTCTAATATAAGTGCTGCAGCTATATCATCACGTTTTGAGTTATCTCACATCTCTAATGAAATTTCATCAGCCGCAAAACTCGTAAATCTTTCATCACATCATTCTATATTTATTTCAGGAAATTCTGATTGTAAATATTTTATATATTCTTGAGTTTTATTTAGTTGTTTTACATTCTTTCCATGTAAATCATAAGGAAGCCCTACAACTATTGTAGTAATTTTATATTCTGAAATATATTTTTTTAAAGTTTGTAATAACTTTGGTCTTAATACTATTTCTTTTGGAAAAACTATTCCAGCTTGTTCAATAGCTATTCATGAACGTTTATCTCATAGATCTATTGCTAAATACATTATGCTTCAGGGTTAACTACTACTTTGATTTTTGCGCTTGCATCTTTCCCTAATTTAATAAATACTTGGTGTTCTCACAGTGCTTTAATATGGTGAGAATTTGGGAGAGAAATATGTTTTTTAGTTAATGCAATTTTACATTTTTTTTGAATTTCTGCAATGACATCTTTTTCACCAACTGCTCAAAATACTTTATTATTTGCTCATGTTTTTAGAGTAAAAATAAAACTTTTTCCTTCAAGTAAATCAGTAATATTATGTTTATTTTCTAGTAATTCTCTTCTATGGGCATCATCTTTTTTTAAACTATCTTTATATTTTTTTTCTACTTCAGGAGTGAGTTCTACTGCATGCTTTTTAGGAAATAACATATTGATAGCATAACCAGGTTTTACTTCTTTTACATCTCATTTTTTAGCTACATGTAATACATTTTCTAAAAATAATACTTTCATATATTTTATTATTATTAATTAATTAAGTTAATTATATTTATTTGTCTTAAAAACAAAATAAAAAACCGATTTAAATCGGTTTTTTATTATTTATTTTCTTCGATGTCTTCTATAGAAATTTTATATCCAGTCAAGCTAGATGCTAGGTGAACATTTAAACCATTCTTACCAACAGCTCTTGCTCTTTCTGAACCATTAATATATGCTGTAGCATGTAATTCTTCTTCATTAATAGTTACTTTAATAACTTCTGCTGGAGATAATGATTTTTTGATAATTTCACCCATATCTTCTGAATTTGGAATAATATCAATTTTTTCTCCTCCAATTTCTTCCATAACAGATTTTACTCTCATACCTTTTTGACCAATAAGGGTACCAACTGCATCAATTTCTTCAAATGTAGAAGAAACTAACATTTTAGTTTTTATACCAGCTTGTCTTACTACTTTATCAATAGTAATAATACCTTCTTCGATTTCAGGAACAAATTCTGCAAATACAGCAGGAACAAATTCTGCTCTTTTTCTTGAAAGAACAACCTTAGGTGCACCAGTTTCTGATTTAGAAACTTCTGCTACATAGATGAAAAATCTAGCACCAGCAACATAACTATCTCTAGAAACTTGTTCTGATTTTGGTAAAACTACTTGATTTCCATTGTAATCAAATAATACTTTTCCACTTTCTACTATGTCGATTTTCATTGAAATAACTTCTCCTTCTTTTCATTGAAATAGATCATAGATTTTTTCTTTTTCCGTATCACCTATTTTTTGGATAATTACTTGTCTTGCAGCTTGAGAAGCGATTCTCCCAAATGATTCTGCGCTATCTTCTCACATTACTTCATCAGTAACATCTAGTTCAATAGTATCTCATTCTGAGAAATCATCAGCATCATCACCAAGTTCTTCAAAACTAATTTCAAGAGCTGGATTTGTAACTTCTTTTACTACTGTTTTTTCAACAGAAATTTCGATTTTATCTGCTTCGAAATCTAATTTCACAATTACTTCTTCATCTTTTGCTCCGAAGTCTTTTTTATAAGCAGTTCTGATTGCAGCTTCAATAATTTCAATTAATTTTTCTTTAGGTATTTTTTTCTCAGCTGAGATAATAGATATAGCTTGTGCTATTTGTTTTAAGTCTAACATTGTTTATTTTTTCTTATTTTTTAAAAACAAAACGAGAACTTGTGGACCAAATTCTCGTTTCTTTCAAACGTACAAGCAAATAGTATGATTTTTTTATAAATTTGCAAATATTTTTTCTAAAAAATTACTATTCAAAATCCCGAGAATAAGTTCTTAAATTTAAGGACTTATTCCCGGGATTAATATTTTATAATTACATTTTTTTTCTTAAAAATGTTGGAACATCTAGATCTTCTCAAGTTGAACTTGAGTTAGTTGGAGCATTAGCAGCAGGGATAACTCTAGAGTCATTTACTGATCTTCTTCCAAAAGGACTCATACTTGGAGTATCTGTAGTTCTTTTTTGTTCTTGGAATGTAGCATTTGAAACTTCATCAAAACCAGTAGCACAAACAGTAATTTTTAGTTCACCGTTATATTCTTCATTAATAGTTGCACCAAATATAATATTTGCATCAGCATCAACCGATTCAGTAATTATTTTTGCAGCTTCATCAACTTCAAACATTGATAAATCTGTACCACCTGTAATATTGAATAATAGACCTTTAGCTCCAGCAATAGATAGTTCTAATAATGGAGAATCAATTGCAGCTCTTGCAGCTTCAACCGCTCTATTTTCACCTGAACCATAACCAATACCCATAAGAGCAGAACCAGCATTTCTCATAACTGATCTCACATCAGCGAAATCTACATTAATCATACCTGGTTGAGTAATAAGATCAGAAACACCTTGTACACCTTGATTTAGAACTTCATCAACAATTGAGAAAGCGTCTAATAATGGAGTTTTTTTATCAATAATAGATAAAATTTTATCATTAGGAATAGTGATAAGAGTATCTACTTTTTCTTTTAATTGTTCATATCCATCAATTGATTTCCCAAGTCTATTTTGACCTTCAAATGCAAATGGTTTTGTAACAACACCTACAGTAAGAGCACCTACTTCTTTTGCAATTTCAGCAACAACTGGAGCAGCACCAGTACCAGTTCCTCCACCTAAACCACAAGTAATAAATACCATATCAGCTCATTCTAAAGCTACTTTAATATCTTCTCTAGATTCTTCAGCTGATTTTTTACCAATATCTGGATCAGAACCTGCACCTAAACCATTAGTAATAATTTTACCAATATTTAATTTAGTTGGAGCAAGTGAACTAAATAATGCTTGAGCATCAGTATTAATTGAAATAAATTCAACACCAGCAAGACCTCATTCGATCATTCTGTTTACTGCATTGTTTCAACCACCACCAACTCATACAACTTTAATTTTTGCAACTGGTGAAATAGATGCAGCAATATTTACTTCTTCAGGACCTGTAGATTCATTAGATGATGAACCTGATAATAGATTTTTTAATTTATCTTCTCTCATTGACATAATAATTTTGAATTAATAAAGTATATATAATTAAGGTAACAGTTTTTTAAATGTATTAATAATTGATTCAAAGAATCCTCAAATATTCATAGAAAACATTTTTCATGGCATAGAATATTTATTTGAAAGAATCATAGTTCATATCACACTTGCAAATACTGGATCTGAAATAGATGCATCGTTGAAATCATCTTGTGATACTGGTAAACCAATAAACACAGGTAATTTTAATGATTTTTTTCAAAGTTCAACAAAACCTCTAATCTTTGTTCCACCTCATACACAAATTGCTCATTCAGGTAACATTCCATCTCTTCAAATTTTCTTTAATTCTTCGCGGACAAAATAAAATATTTCGTCATAACGTGCTGTAACTATTTGAGATAAATATTCTAGAGATACTGTTGATTCTTCATGTTGATCATAAATAGATAATGCTATTTCTTTATCTGAGAAACCATCTTTATTTTCTAAGTCTAGCTCAGCATAATCAAGTTTTAATTTTTCAGCAACAGTTGTAGATGTTCTTAATCATAATGCTATATCATTGGTAACATTATCTCAACCAATTGGTATAATTCATGAGTATTTTAAACTCCCTTCTTCATAAACAGATACTCATGTAGTTGCAGCTCAAATATCTATACATACAACTCAAAGTTCTTTTTGTCTTTTTGATAAAACTGATTCAGGTGCACTCAGTAAATTAGGATAAATATCATATATTTCAATTCCTATATCACTTACAGCTTTTTTAATATTATTGAGAATATTTAAATTCATTGAGAATATATTTGCTTCCACTTCCATTTTTCTAGCTGTCATTCAAATTGGGTTTTTTACTCAACTTTCTAAATCAACTATAAAATTTTCAGGAATAACTTTTAAAATTTCTCTATTTGGTAAATCAACACCTCATTTTGCCATTTCAAGAGCTCTATCAATATCTTCTTCAGCAATTTCTCATCATGATACAGCAACTACTCATTTATTTTTAATAACTTCGTAAGAAGATGAATTAAATGAAATATATGCTCATGTTGCTTCTTCCCCTGACATTTTCTCAGCTTCTTCCAAAGATTTATCTAAATTATTCTTAAATTCTTCCATATCAAGAATATTTCATTTTCTTATAGCATTTGATTCTGAAATTCATACTCATAGTATATGGAAATCTTCAACAGAATCTGATTCAAAATATCAGATTATAGTTCTGATTTTTGAACTTCAAATATCTATAGTTGTTATTATGTTAGATACTCACATTATTCGTTCTTATCTTAAGTTATAATTATGTTCTATTTTTTTATACAGATTTTTTGTTTATATTAAGAGGTTTCTGCTTTTTTTTCAAAACCCTCATACATAAGATTATATTGAGCATATAACCTTTTACAAAGCGAACTTTATAACTCGTGTTAAAAACAAAAAAAACGAGTCTATTTTTTGCAATATTTATAAAAGAATGATATTTTATATATAGTTACTGTTCTAAATTATTAAACACTTCATTATGAAATGATTCTATACCCTTTTTCAGACAATAATCATCCTAGTATTACTTTCTAATATTATGCTTTTTTTCGTATTTTGAGAAGATGTATTAAATGTTGAGAAAAAAACTATGTATATGATACTAGCAAGTATTGTAGTAATTGAATTTTTAGTATTATCACACGCAATTAATAAATTTTTCTATCAACCTATAAAAGATTTAGAAACAACTATTAAACGTTTTTATCATGGTCAATATAAAAATAACGATATAAAATTTAAAGAATCTTGGAATCCAAATTTAAATTTTGTGTTAAAATTTTTCTGACAAACACTTAATACACTTAAAAATATTAAATCTGAATTTTTACATGGGAAAGAAATTAAATCAGAAGTAGACCTAGCTGGTGAAATTCAAGGAAAAATGTTAACAAAAAAACTTACTCAAGTACCAAATTTAGATATTATTGTAAAATCTAAACCTGCTGGAGAAATTGGATGAGACTCATATGACATTATCCAAGTAGAAGATAATTACTATATATATGTCTGAGATGCAACTGGGCATGGTGTATGAGCTTGATTTATAATGATTATGGTAAATGCTCTAATTAGTTGATTTGCAAAAGTATTTAAAAATTGACATACTATATTATCAAAAACAAATGAAATATTAAAACCCAGAGTAAAAGCTAATCTCCTTATGAGTTTATTAATGGTAAGATGGAATGATACTGAGAAACGTATGTTTATGACTGGTGCATGACACGAGTACCTTATGATATATAAACATCAAAAGAAAAAATGTTATCAAATTAAATCTTGATGAGTAGCATTGGGGATGATAAAAGATTGTAGTAAAATATTAAAAGAACAAGAAATACAATTTGAACCGAATGATATAATAATATTATATAGTGATGGTATTACAGAAGCTATAAATAAATCTCAAAAAGATGGTACAGAAGAAATGTTTTGAGAACAAAGGTTAGTAGAGGCAATAGAAAAATCTCCAAATATTCCAAATAAAAATTACAAATCTAGTAGATCAGTATTTAATAATATTACAATAGAATTATCTCAATTTATGTGATATAAACCTGTTCAATTAGATGACGTGACACTTGCTACTATTCATTATAAATGAGAAGAACTAGATATCGCACATGATTTTGAAAAAGATATACCTGATGATTTTATTACAGAGTGGAATTGGAGTTAAAGCACAATATTATTGTGCTTTTTTATTTACAAACAATATTATTTAAAAGTACAGGTCAAAAGCAGATATTTACTTTACAATTGGCTAGCTAATCTTAAAATAAGAAAAATTATATTCTAATATATTGCGAGTGGTAAATCAAGAAAATTTGAAGAACTTAGTGAGTAAAAATATATCATGAGATGTATTCTGATATATTGATACAAAACAGAAATTTACTCCTACAAAAACTTCGAAACAAGAGTTAGCAGCTGAAGAAAAAAAATTATTAGATATAGAAAAAGAATATAAAGATGCAATGGCTTATGTAAAAGACGCTATTTCCCCAGCATATTTTAAAGCTTATCCAAATAAATTACAAGTAAATAATACTCTTGTAAGGACATTTTTTGTATATGCATATCCTACATTTTTAGAATGAAACTGGTTATCTCCTATTATTAATTGGGATGTTAAATATGATATGAGCTTATTTGTATATCCTGTTGAGTCAGCAGATATTCAAAAATTCCTTAAAAAAAGATTAACTCAACTACATTCTGAAAGGTCAATGAATGCTGAAAAAGGTTTATTAAATGATCCTGCAATTGAAGCACAAATTCAAGATGTTGAAGAATTGAGACATAAATTAACAAGATGAGAGGAAAAATATTTTCACTTTGCATTATATATAACTATATATGCTGAAAATGATGACCAATTAAATAAAATTTGAAAAGATATTGAAACAATTCTTGCATGAAGAAATGTTTTACAAAAACAAAGTTATTTAAGAGCTGAACAAGGATTTATTTCTACAGGTCCTTTTTGTAAAGATGACTTAGGTGTTTATAGAAATATTTCAACATGAGGTCTTTCAACTACATTTCCCTTCTCTTCTAGTACATTAAGTCATGATGACGGAATTCTATACGGTATTAATACTCATAATAATTCTCTTGTATTATTTGATAGATTTAAATCTGAAAATGCAAATATGACAGTATTTGCCAAATCAGGTTCCGGGAAATCTTTTGCTGTTAAGTTAGAAATACTCAGATCACTCATGATGTGAACTGATGTAATAGTTATTGATCCAGAAAATGAATATCAAGCATTAATAAATCAAGTATGATGAAGTTATTTAGATGTAAGTCTAAATTCTAATCAAAGAATAAATCCATTTGATTTACCTCTCCCTTTAAAAGACCAACGAGAAAGACCAGGTGATCTATTAAGATCATGAGTAATTAATCTATTAGGTCTAATGAACCTCATGTTAGGTAAAATGTCAGCACTCGAAGAGTCGCTTATGGAAAAAGCTCTCATTACCACTTATAGCTTAAAATGAATTACTTTTGAGGATGATAGTATTCTAGATAAAGAAATACCTATCATGAAAGATTTACAAGATGTATTAGAAACTATGGATTGAGCGAATTCGTTAGTTACAAGGTTAGAAAAATTTACAACTTGAATATTCTCATGAATATTTTCACAACGCACTAATATTGATTTAAAAGAATGATTACAAGTCTTTTCTGTAAGAGACTTAGATGATATGCTCAGACCTATTGCGATGTATGTAATACTAAACTACATGTGGAACAAAGTTAAATCGAGTAATAAAAAAAGAATTCTTGTTATTGATGAAGCTTGGAATGTAATGCAACATGAAGATTCAGCTAAATTTTTATTCTGACTTGTAAAAAGAGCAAGAAAATATAATCTTGGTATTACAACAATTACTCAGGATGTTGAAGACTTTATTAGTAGTCCTTATGGGAAACCAATAGTAACAAATTCATCTATTCAAATACTACTCAAACAATCAAGTGCATCTATTGATGTATTGCAAAATGTATATAAATTAACTGAACAAGAAAAATACATACTCTTAAATGCTGCTGTATGACAAGGTTTATTCTTTGCATGAACTGAACATGTATGATTACAAGTTGTTGCAAGTTTCTATGAAGAACAAGTTGTCACTACTGATCCAAATGCAAAATAAAAAAAAGAATCCATTATGGATTCTTTTTTTATTAATTACAACTCTGAGTCTTTTTTGAACTATAATTATATCATGAACGAGGTATAATAATTGGCTCTCAACTTCTTCACATTCTTGTTTCTGTATAATTACATGTTGATTCTCATGTGTAATATGTATTTGTTAATCATACAAGACAAGATCAATTTTTTTCATTATTAATAGTTCTTTTATTTCCACATCCAGATCAATAAGATGATGTACTAGGTAATGACCATGATCATGTAGGTGGAATAGCTATCCATGAAGCAGATCTAATTCTCATTTGATGATTATTTGGAGTACCTCATGGTAATATTATTTTAAATCCATTTTTTGTAACATTAGAGTAACTCAAATTTAAATTAAATGTTTCTCATCTAGATGAGTTACTTAAATAAAATCAAGCAGCTGATACAACTATTTGAGGTGTAGATGTAAAAGGAGTAGCAAAAGTGACATCTACTGTTTTATTAGAATTACTTGTATTTGTAACCATTCAGGCTTGGATAGATTCAATACTTGCCGCTGCAACTGGAGATGTACAATTAAATAATACTCAGTCATAAGTTAAGCTTTCTCACTCAGCACAAGTTGGAAATTCTGTTTTTGATACTTTAGAATCAAAAACAGAATTTAAATCAGTAGCATCTAATATTTGTCAATTTGTAAAGCTAGAGGCAGCATAAACCAAAGCAGTAACAGTTAATCAAGTGAGTAGAATTGAAAAAGTAAGTTTCCCTACTTTTTCAAAAAATTTATTTTTATTCATAAATATATGATAATAGAATATTACTTATTAATATAAGTATTTTCTAACTCAAATCAAATAAAATACATAAAAAAAATCTACTTTAAAAGGTAGATTTTTTTTATGTATTTTTATCTCTGAATTTGTCCTCAGTTACAATATCTTGGTGGACTTAGTCTATCACAAGGATCTATATAAGTTCCACATGATTTACTAAGAGAACCTTCTGTACATGTCCAAACTCAACTATATACTGAGCTTGCAGATCATGTAGTACACGTTCAAGATGAAGATCAACAAACAGGAGCTTTTTTAGCTACTGAGCTACAATAAGCAGTATAAGAAATCTTAGAAGTATTATAATTAGAACATCCTTTTGTAATTCTTCATGTAGATCAAATTATTCAACAATCATAATCACCTCAGTTAATATACCAATATGTTCATTTATCTTCATTCCATGTTCAAATTATATCGTCTCCATTTACATCTCAAACAGTTTTAAACCAATCTAGATTCACTTGTATTTTTGGTGTATATCAAGGTAAACATGTAGGTTTAGTTACCTTACGGCTTAAACCAGAAGATCCTTGAAAAGATCACATATCCATAACAATAGTTGGAATATTTACTTCTGTTAAAAACTTATCATCTGATTCTGTTTTTGTATAATATTGAGCTAAGTCAACAGAATTAACTTTATTTTTAATGGAGTTTACCATTTTTTGCCATTCAGTTCATGTAACAATATCAGAATCATTATATGTATCCCAAGTTCCACTTGCAGCAATTACAATTCATGATACTAAAATTCATGTCAGAAGAACTGAAAAAGTAAGTTTCCCTACTTTTTCAAAAAATTTATTTTTATTCATAATACCTTATTAATAATTTATAATATTTTAATCTTGTGCGAAATATGAAGGACTTGTAGACCATTTATTATTTCTTTCAACTATCACTGGTGCTGCTAAATGATCTGATTTTGCAGTTCTTAATGTTGTTGATCAAGAAGGATTTCAATCATTTTTATATTGTAATCAACCAGATGATTTTGCTTTTGTTTTAGTATCAATAGAAAAATCTAAATCTGGGTCAAATGGTACAATTCAGCTAATTCAATTAAATTGTATTGCATCAACTAAAGCATACCTTCTTAAGAATGATAGATCATAAATTTTTGCTATATCTTGGGTACAAGATGTTTCAATATATGGACATTTATTAATATTTTCTCCTCAAATTGTATTAAGTGAAAATACAGAACCATATATATGAAGTTGATTTAATAGTTTATTTGGATTATTAAATTGAGTCATAATTTCATCATTATTTATTCCATGAGATGAAACTATAGGTCATTGAGCTAATAAGAATGCATCAATATTTGTAACATTTTCATCAATTGCTATCCATCATTTTTGTTTATTTTTATCGCTATAATCTAAAGATAAATTAACATTTGATAATCATTTATCAGTTATAGATGCAATAAGTAATTGTCCTGAAATATTATTAGTATTAATATTTGATTTAATAGTTACTCTTCAATCTTTTACAATAAGTGTTCTTTTATCTGTAACATTACAAGTAGTTCCACATAAAATTTCTACATCTCATTCATAAAATGACACTATTTCTCAATTTAAATCAAATGTACATGAAGTTGAATTTCAAACAGATTCATTTAAAGCTGTTGTTGATCAACTACACCAATTCCCTACTTTATTCACTGTAAATATTTTTTTCTTTAGTTTTTCAAGTAACTCAGCTCTTGTATATGGTCTTTCTAAATCTAATGAAGACAATCAGATTTGAGGTCAATTGTTAGATAAACCATCTACTTTATTTACTAATCATGTAATAGCAATATCTTGAGTTAAATGACTTATTCCTCAACTAGCAGATATATTAGTAGGATAATAAGCACTTGCTTTTAAATCATTTCATAATCCACTTACTCAACGCGATATTGATGGTATATTAAACCAGACTCAATCAACTTGATATTTTAAGTATGAAACATATCACCATGTATCAAAGTTCTTTCATTGTTCAGCTTTATATTGTACTTTATAAGAATCATCATTTGTTGAAGTTTCTATAAATTGATTTTCTAATACTTCGTCTATATAAAAACTCGCATTATCATTATCACTTGAACTATATGTACTTCATAATGTTTGACTCGCATCAAAGTATCTTTCATATAACCTATATGTACTAGATATTAATTCTGTAAAATTTTTATCATGTTCTGAATCAATACCATCTCTTAATATATTGAAATTTTCAGCATCATATATTATAGGTGATCAATATTCTAAATTAATTTCATCATTAGCAAACGTTAGATCTTTTGAATAAGAACTATTAGCTGGATTTAATTTACCATAATCATCTAAAGAGTTAGCTGTTAAATTAAATCTATTATTAATATCTTCTGTAATATTATTAGTTATACTAAAGTATTTACCATTAGTAGCTCATGTATAATCTATATCTGTTTTTGCTATTCCAACTCAATTATATACTCTTGCAGGATTATCTACTACTGTATTTTCAATTTTATTAAGAATCAACATAGCTGAATCTTTCATATATTTATACCCTCATACTGTAGGTAATGCAGAATATATTGTAGTATTGAAAATTCAGTTTGAATTATTATTAACCTCAGATAATTCTAATTTGTCATCTAATTCTAATTCATTTCATGCTGTAGGATTAATAAGTTCGTTTCCATCCATATCTTTCACTAATACAGCTCATGAATAAGAACTTGTAGAATATCATAAACCTATTTGAGTGTAATCTAAATCAACTTGTTTTTCATTGAGTCAATTTTCAAATCATATAATTGAAGAATTTTTTCTTACTTGAACATTATCTTCATCATATATTTGCCTAATAGCATTTCAATAAATATCTTTTAATGAGTAATTCATTTTATATCAATTAGCTCAAATATTTCTATAATTTCAAGCCAATATAGGTCCAGCATTAATAGAATTAATATTTAAATCTGATTTACTTTTACTAATATTTTCAGCAATTGCTCTAAATGCTGAAAGTACAGTATTTCAATCTATACAATTCCCTGCTGCGTCACATATTTTATTTCAATTTATGCCAGGAGTTCTAAATTGAACTTCATAGTTTCTATAATTTTCTCAAGTATTATTGTTTTTAAGGTCATTATCAATTTTTGATAGGTTAATATCAGGAAGACTTGTACCATTTGTTGCTTGCCCTAAATTAATTATTTGATTTAATCAAGTATTATCAATATCCTCAACTAACATCGTTATTCAAGTAGCCATATGGTCATTTCATGCTCACCAGTTATAATCAATGTTTGTATCAGTATTTGC
The DNA here is from genome assembly GCA_036873875.1 of Laminaria ephemera. Lineage (NCBI taxonomy): Eukaryota > Phaeophyceae > Laminariales > Laminariaceae > Laminaria > Laminaria ephemera. Next base: position 43,989 of record JAYJMJ010001725.1, on the reverse strand, counting down.
TAATACATATCTTGATTCTGTTTTTCAAGGAAGTTTTAATTTATTAGCATTTCAATCTCATGTAAAGTCTAATTTAATATCTCAAACTAAAGGGACTGCTTCATCTCTATATACATAAAACGCTTTTTCAGAATAGTTTCATGCATTATCTGTTAACCTAACATTAATAAATGTACCATCATTTCATGTTAATTCAGATGCGGGTGTTCCACCTTTACTAAAAATAAAAGTTTTTAAATCTAGCTGTTTTTGATTAGTTAAAGGTTGAGTTAAATCTATAACTTTAGTTTCTTGATAACCCGTTGATCCTCAAGGGACACTATTTCACTTGTAAAAATCAATTTTATCCGCACGTGAAACATAATTGAAATGAGCTATTCATCAAAATGTATCAGTTGCTCATGATAATGCAACATTAATCACTGGGCTCGTTGCTCATAATCATGATTGTTTGTACCTTACTTTAGATATTTCAGAAATATTCTGAGTATATGGATTTTCTGTATTAGATGTTTTAGTATAAGTATTTGTTAATGGAAATGTATATCCATCATCTTGAGTAGACATATGTAATACACCTAAACTAGATGGTTGTCCATCTTCAGCTATATCATAATTTTCAACATTCATATATTGATTTCCACTGATTTCAGTAAAAACAAAATCTCAAAATCTTGGAGCAGTTTTATCTACCTTATATATAAATTTCTTAATAGAAATATTATCAGCATAATCTGTTGCAAAAGTATGTATATATAGAACTCATTCTCATTTAATTTCAAATCACATATTGTCTGTAATCGAAAGTAAATTATCAGTTCATCCATTTATAGGTAATACTGCTTTTCCTCATTCATTAGTAAAATATTTACTCATACATTCTACTGGATGAGGTCAATCAAGTTCAATTTTATGAGGTGTACACCATTCTAGAACATATTTAGTTTCATTACTCATTCAAGCAAATTTTGAATCATCATTTGCCGATGAAGTAGCTCAATTTATTGGCCAATCACCTAATACAACAGGAGGAACAACAGTTAAATCTTTATCTTCAGTACAACTAGTAGTAGCTCATCAGTTTGTTCATTGACAGTCCCATGTCCATTGAGTCGAACTATTAATATTATTAGTAGATGTTCATAATGTGCATCCATAATGTGTAGCTGAACATGTTCATGCTTGTGGAGTCACAGGAATATTAAGTGAACATGCCGTATTTTGACCTCCATTTAAACCTGAACATTGCCATTTATATTCCGTAGCAGTATTAGTCACGTCTACATAATTTCAAGTTGTACATGACTGTGATGTTGTTGAACATACACCCTTTTCTGGTCAGGCAACACATTTATTTCAGTCTTGTACAAATCAAGGATTACATGTATCTACAGCACATGATGTTGTTCATAAGTCATAACGTTCACATTCTAAATATCTTGTTGTTACATTATCCTTTTTACATGAGTCTAAAATATTTGCACAAGAAGTTCATGCTATTGGCATTGGATTACATATATCTACCCAGTTAATATCTGAAGCTATTGCTTCTCAATATGGTGCCCAATGTTTTCCATAATTAGTTATTTCTTTTCACGTACCATTTTCGATAGTACATCAACTTACTGGGGGTTGTGTGTTACTACAATTATCTCAACTATACCAAGTTCATCATTCATAATTACATTCAGTTTGATCCATTAACATACACATACCTCCCCCATTTCTACATGTTCAAATATTAAAGCTACATGAAGTATTATGCTGAGGGTATTGTTCACAACAATCTGAAGCAGTTACACTTATAACATCATTTCAAAATTCATTAGGATTTCATGTATGACATGCCATTAATGCATATGATTGATGAGCATAACTAAAAAACAGAATTGTAATTACAAATAATGTAAGAGATAAATATTTTTTCATAATATTTTTTTAAATTTTATATTTATAATAATAGTACCATTATCTTTATTCTAAAGCAAAATTATATTACTATTTATTATAAATTTTTTTAAGTATTTCTTGGCTTTCTAAACAGTATTTTTTTGAATCTGTAGTAGATTCATTTAAACAATCTATTTCTAATATGGCACTTGGTCACTTATCTCTTTGAAGTTCAATTAACGATTGAACTTCCATAGGAGCTGGTTTAGGTATATAAGAACTATCGTTACTATTATTTGATGCAGTTTTTTTATTTATACCATTATAAATTAATCCTAATAATACAAATATACAGATAGTAATAATGAGTATTACAAATATACGATTATTCTTTTTATGAGACATTTTTTAAAACTTATAAATTAATTTGTACACAGAGTATCAGTTCATCCTAATTCACTTGATCATAATGTAAAACATCCTGATGGAATGGTACATGTTTGAGATGCATATACTGTAAAATTATCTGCTGTTGTAGAAACATAAGTTTCATCCGCTAAAAATGTAGGTAAGTTTCAACAATTTGATACTTTTTCTGATGCAGTAAATCATTGCTCTACACAATTATAAGTAACAGCCTTTATTCCTGTTGCACATGTAGGATCTTCAGATCTAATCCATTCATATGTTTTAGGGTTTGCAATACAAGAATCTCAAGTTGCATTTTTCATATATCAAGCATCACATGTGAAGTTACATACACTATCATCAGTAATTGTGATTTCTCAACATTTATAAATTGCGTATGTTCCACTTGCAGTTACTGGATCATCCCATGATGAATTCGTAACAGTTGGACATGTTCATACTCAGTCTTGAATGTAATTTGTACACAAAGTTTCAGTTTTATTTACACCATCTCTCATAATAAAATTTCAAGTCACTGTTTCATTATACCAAGTATCTTTATCAAAACTAGAATCAAATAATGAACTAGGACTTTTTTTATATAATGGATCAAAATCATATGTCGAATTTATATCAAAAGTTGGTCCTGAATTATCAATTCTTATTGCATATGCTGTATCCATTTTTATAGTTTGATTTGTTTGAGGTGTATTTACAGTTATTGGATTCATAGCATAATCACTTGCAGTAATACGTAAATAGTTTTCTCATTCTATTAAACAATCATCTAGTCTATCGTTTAATCCATCTTTATTAAATAAGGTTTTTAATGATACTAAATTACTTTTACCAAAAACTGTTTTATCTCACGTTTTGATAACTAATTTTGTATATGCTGGATTCACTCATAATGGAGTATTTGTATTTCAAACTAGTTCTTCTAATGGAAGAAGACCAAAATTATATTCCCCGGCACATTTTCACAATTCAACTTGTACTGATGATATTCAAGAAACATCTTCGACAGTTATTTCTATATTGTCTACTAAATCTTGTCTATCTTCAGATTTGTAATATTCACAACCAGGAGTATTAACATTTGTATTTGATCAATATTCTCAAACAAATTTATCCGTACGTGCTTGATTTTCAGGACGGTCTGGATTAAATTTATTAAGGTTACACCACATATCAGAATCATTTCATAATGTTCCATAATTTGTAACATTAATAATTGGTCCTACATTATCAGGTATTGCATATCTCCCCTCTACAGTACATGTACCTCAACTAACTGGACTAGTATATCTATCACTAGGTTTTAATAATGAAATTTGATCAAAACTAGAGATAAGATTATTCGTTGCTGAACATGTACAGGTTCAGTTTTTTCAATTAATAGGATAATATGACGAACTATTTAAATCACAGTTAAGAGTAGCATTTCAAGATGGTGGAGTATGTAATGTACCGCTACATGATACAGAACAATTAGCATCCGCTCAAATTTTAACTTTTCCTCAAGGTGCAGAATATGATCATGCACTTCCTCATGAACAATCAGTAGTACTTAAATCACCTCATATAACTTTACATCAAATTTTAGAAAGTTCAGATATTTTTTTGGTTTTATTAAATACTCAATTTTTCAGAATCACATCTGCTGGTATTGAAACTCTATCATAAAACCTAGATGAACTTCTACTCACTTTTGTATTCCATGTTTCACAACCAAATGAACTATCTCTACACGTAGTTGGACTTAAACATTTACCTGTTTTAGTACATACAGTTGTAACAGCTGCTGAGGTACTTTGGATTCAAAATGGATTAAAAAATAGTTTTTTTAATGAACCTCATCAACCACCACCTCATCAACCACCACCTCATCATCCAGTAGATCATGTTGATGTACAAATTTCTTCTTCTACATCACATCCACAAACAGCTTCATTAGTTTTTTCTTTATAAATCTGACATGAAGTAGTATCATTTTGACAGCTAGCAGATGTCCATTTATAATCAATTGATGGTATATTTGGACATGTTTCATATCAAAAACTTTTAGATGTATCTATAGTTCATGGAATATATCCTGCCTGAGTTCCAGAAGGAATTAATACACTAAATAATAAACATAAAAATAGTACTCTTGTAATACTCTTTATTTTCATTAGATATATAGTTAAAATTATAATTCATTTTATAGTAACATTTTTTATATCAAAACCAAAATAAACAAATAAAAAAGCCTTGCATATTGCTATATTTATTTTTTGTTGCATATATATAATAATATTATTCTATTTTTAGCTTATTAAAGGCTCTTTTTTTTGCAAGGATAATTTTTATATGTTAGCATATATATGTATATTATTTTTAAATTTAAAATATGAAAAGAAATATTCTACTTCGTCTTGAAATACAAGTAATAATTTCATTAATATGAGCTGTAATTGCATGAATTTATAGTCCTCAAATATTACCTTATATTGAATGGATGTGAATTATGTTTATGACAGGATTAAAAGTTTTTTTATGACCGTTATTGTTCTTTTCTATCACAACCGCTATTCTCAGTTTAGGAGATTTTAAAAAACTATGAAACATATGAGCCAGAACATTTTGATACTATATGTTAACAACAACATTAGCTATTGGAACTTCTCTTATTTTGATGAATGTATTAAAACCAGGGGAAAATTCTAGCCTTTGAAATGAAATAGAATTTAATTCAGCTCAAGTTCAAGAATTATCATTTACACAATTTTTACAAGATTTAATTCCTTGAAATATTTTTACTGCATTTGTAGAATTTAATGCAATGCAGATTGTAACTTGCGGTATTATTTTAGGTATTTCACTTCTCGCACTTGGAAAGATAAAGAAAGTGAATGAAGTAAATTCTTTATTTACAACTCTTAATGAAGCAATCTTAAAATTTATAGAATTTGTAATAAAACTTACTCCATTTGGTGTATTTGCAATAGTAATGAAAGTAGTTGTAGAAAATGGATCTAATGCTATGTTAGATTTAATTCCATTTGTAGTTGTAATACTATTAGCATTATTTATTCATGCTTGCGTTATACTTCCCTTCATAGGATTCTTAATTTGAGGATTTGATCCATTTAAATATTTTTGGAAAGTAAAAGAAGCTGTTCTTGTATGATTCTCAACAGCATCAAGTAGTGCAACAATGTGATTATCTATGTCAGTTGCGAAAAATAAAGCTAAGTTATCAGATGAAGTGGTTGATTTTAGTTTTCCAATTGGGACAACTATTAATATGGATTGAACTGCTTTATATCAAGCATGAGTTGCTATATTTATAGCTCAAGTGTTTGGGGTAGATCTATCTATTGCTCAACAACTCACTATAGTTATAGTTGTAATTTTAGCTTCTATTTGAGCAGCTTGAGTTCCAGGAGCATGAATATTAATCCTAACAACAGTATTCTTGAGTGTAGGACTTCCTGTTGAAGCTATCTGAATTATACTCGCAGTAGATAGAATATTAGATATGTTTAGAACTGCTATTAATGTTTGGTGAGATTTACTTACAGCCAAGGTTGTAGATAGATTTTATAGAAATACTATGGCTCGTACAGTTATGGAAAATATTCCAGATAAACAAGTTAAGAAAGCTCTTAAAGATTCTTAATAGAGAGTCATACTAAAAAAGTATAAAAAACGATAGAAAAACTTGATTTTCTATCGTTTTTTTATAAAATACTCTCGCTTCTAAATCCACGCAAGTGGTTATGGACTTTATACTGAGCTACAAGCAAAATGTGTAAGGAGACATATATCAAAATTTTTATTTACATAATAGTAAAACAATGGCTAAAGATATAAAAGGATATATTAAGTTACAAATTAATGGTGGACAAGCTAACCCAGCTCCACCAGTTGGACCTGCTCTAGGTCAATACGGAGTACCTATTCAAGAATTTACTTCACAATTCAACGATAGAACTAAAGATAAAATGGGTGTTAAATTACCTGTTATCATTACTGTTTACGAAGATAGAACATTTGACTTCGTTGTTAAACAACCACCAATGTCTACTCTTATTATGAATAAACTTAACCTTAAAAAAGGTTCTGGAGTTCCTCAAAAAGATAAAGTTGGGAACATGACTTTTGATCAAGTTAAAGAAGTAGCAGAAGAAAAAATGCCAGATCTTAACGCAGTTGATATTGCTGGTGCAATGAAAATTGTACAAGGTACTGCTAGAGCTTCAGGTGTTACTACTGATATTGACGGTATGACAAAAGAAGAAGTTGCTGCTAAACTAGCATAATTAACTCTAATAATAATAAAAGATATTCTTAATTGAATATCTTTTTTAGTTCTTATATAATTTCAGTCATTTTATCAATTGGGAATCTTACTTTAGCAAGATCTGCATATTTATCTTCTGATGATCTATACCCTATTGGCATAGCAACTACAGTAGAATAACCTTTTTCAGTGAGTCCTAATACTTCATCATATTTTGCCGGGTTAATTCATTCCATAGCACAACTATCAATTCTCATTTCAGCTAATACTGTCATTAAATTCCCAAGAGCGATGTATATTTGTTTATTTGCCCAAATAATTTTTTCCTCTGCAGACATTCTTGATAAGAATCCTAACATCATTTGTTTATATTCTTCTAGAGTATCTGTTGTTACATTTCTTGTTTGAGCAATATCATCAATAAATTCTTGTACAAGAATTTTATCATCTGCATTATTTCTAGCAAATACTAAATGATAAGGTGCATCTACAACTTGAGCTTGAAACCAGCTATGTTCTAAAAGTGCTTGTTTTTTTTCAGCATTTTTTATTACAAACAATTTCCATGGTTGTAATCAGAATGATGAAGCTGATAATCTGAATGCTTCGAGTATAGTTTCTAAGTCTTTTTCTGCTATTTCTTTTGTAGGATCAAATGCTTTTGTTGCATATCTCCAATTGAGGTCTTCTATAATTTTATTCATAAGTTCTATATTTATAATTAATTACTATACTTTATATAGTAACTTTATAATATATAATATCTATACATTTACAAGTTTTTTATTGAAATTTCAAAAAAAATCTCTAGTATAGCATAAATAATATAGCATAAACAATAAACTATGAGTGATAAATGTGATTGAAATAATATATGTCCAATAATGACTTTAATGTCATTCATATCAAAAAAATGGGTTTTATTAATACTTAAGTCAGTTCATGAATGATGTGTTTCATATACTGACATTGAAAAAAGTCTTCCACAAATTAATCCTAGAATTTTATGTAGTCGTCTGATAGAATTACAAGACTTTGGTTTTATCGAAAAAAAAATTATATCTAAGTTTCCCCTAAAAGCTGTATATTGTTTAACAGACAAATGAGAAAGTTTTTCTGATAATATAGATATAATGATAGACTGGACGAAAAAATGGATGTAATCTTATTATTAATTAAGAATATATGAAATCTGAAAAAAAATTAACATTTCATAAATATATTAAAAAATATAAAAAAACATTAAATGAAATTTCAATAATTATAAATGTATTTTTCTTATTTGTACTATTATTTGAATTTTTTGTTCCTAATAGTATTGTTTTAAGAGATATACAATTAATATTATGAGGTTTATTTATATGAGAATTATTCTTAAGAATTGCTATTCATAAATTTAAATTTTCTTATATTATACATCCTTTTAATATACTAGATTTTGCTATTATTTGAGCAATATTTGTAAGGTATTATTATTGAGATCATGCACTACTTCACTTCTTTACAGCATTCAAAATACTCAGATCATACAGAGTAATTCATGATTTATCAAAAGCGAATAAATTTATAGACAGAAATAAAGATTTAATATTTTCAGTTTTAAATCTTGTAATCTTTACATTCTTCATGGCAAGTTTAGTTTTCGTATTTCAAGTTGATAGAAACCATAATATAAACTCGTTTCTAGATGCTCTATACTTCACGCTAGCTACACTTACTACTACTGGTTTTTGAGATATTACAGTAATTTGAGATACTGGAAAAATATTAGCTATTCTTATTATGACACTCTGAACTGGTTTATTTCTTCGTTTAGTAACTGTAATATTTCGTCCAATTAAAAAACATGCCCCTTGTAAACATTGTGGTTTAAAGAAACATGACAAAGATGCAAGTCATTGTAAACATTGTTGAAAAATTATTTATATTGAGAATGATTGAGAAACAGTTACATAAAAAACACTAGAAATTTTTTCTAGTGTTTTTTAGTAGCTATAAGCACATCTTGTTCAAACTTGAGGACTTTGTGGATTTGTAAGCCTAATCAATGAGAATAATCATTGTGCACCTTGTGGAGTTGGTATATTATCTGTATCTACTGCATAACCTCACATTGCAAATGCACGACGAGTAAATTGTCTAATTGCTCATAATCATTGACTAGTAGTAGCTCATGATCTTGGTCAATACATAGTTTTAAAATGTACGTCTGTAATATCTTCCCAATTTTTATATGCATTATCTGAGGGATTGATTCCTTGAATACCAGTTTGATTTAATGCATCAGAAAATGGTCAGCTTGTTTGTCTTAAAAGAGTAAATTCGTTACTATCTAAATGATGAGTATTTAATCATTTAACAGCTTCAGCAACATTTCATATAAAATCCCATATAATTTCACCATTTGATAGCTTTAACTGCCTCAAGTCATCTTGAGTAGTATTTCATGTAGGTCATCATATTAGTTTAACTCAATTATTATCAACCCCTGTTACACTATCACTATTATTTCATCCATAAATAAATCAGTTTCCAACTTCTCATCATGACCAATTATCAGAAACCATTTCAATATTTCTAGCTACTGTTAACCGTTCCATCATAGTCATAATATGATAATTATCTCAATTATTTGTACAATTAGGAAATATTATAGAGTCATTTATGTCTGTAACAGGCATATTTCAAGGTACAGAATTATAGGTTCATGTTGTGTTTCAATTTGAAGATGAAGCCTCATATTTTCAAATACAAAAAGGAGGTTGACCTAATTCTTTATTTCAAGGTACTGGAATATAATGATCAGGACATTGGATATTTCAAGTGACTATTGGATCTACAGATAATTGTCCTCCAATCATAATAGCTCTCGTTATATATCTGCTTTTATTACTAAATAAAGGTTGTATTTCTCTACTCATGAATGCAGAATTTAGAATATCAAACTCTCAAGCAACCTGAACGTCTGTAGATTGGTGTATTGGTGTATTATCACTTTCTAAAAACATACCTAATCACCATCATTTAAAAAATGGGTAACGATTAGAATTATCAGCATATGTATTTTGTGAATTAATGGTTGCAGTACTTGTATTTTGTTCGTTTTCAAATAGAGCAAGTACCTGTGCATAATTTTTACGTAAAAAATACGAATAGTAATTACCATCGAGAGGATCTTGTCATCAATGTACACCGATTGTTCCTAAAACTGAAATTCCTGCATCTCATTGGTATCAAACAATTGATCAACTAACAGAAATAGGTATTGCATTATCAGGTTGAGGAAGTCGTGATCACTCAATTTTATGATATTCTAAACCATGATTAATAATTCAAATATCTGTTAACCTTGTACCATCTCTTGCAAATGATGCATATCCTAAAAATGATATAAATCATACTGTAGCTAATATAGCTAAAATAGTTATTACAACAATAAGTTCAACCAGAGTAAATCCTTTTTTTGATTTCATAATAAATTGTTATGATTATTTAGACTACCGTTGTACCTGATTCATGTTTATATACAAGTATTTCAAATAAAAAAGCTTTGACATATAGTAAAATAATTTTAAAAAAACAGATTATACTAATTATTAGTATAATCTGAATTGCTTGCAATTTTTGTTGAGATATTTCATTGTTCTAAAATATCATCTACATAAATTCATTGAGAAGATAAATTATCTTTTATGTGATATAGGAATTCGCTTATTTGATAATAAGGTAGCTCTCCATAATAATTTTGATTTAACAATTGATCAATCCCGGTGTTTGTATAACTTATATCATCATTTGATCACATAAATACTGATTCAAAAGAGGATTTAAAAACATCAGAAACCATTGCATATTGATTTTTACTTCAAGTACTATGAATAATTTCTTTTATACGTAATAAAAATAAATGATTAGCTTCATTAGTTCACTTTCCTTGTAAATTACCTAGAGAACCGTATTCCCCTAACATTTCGGCAATTTGATAGTAATCGTATTTTTGTAGTAAATCAGGATGATTTTGAATTAAATCTTTATGACTATACTTACGCATAAATTTAATAGATCATAATTCATTATGATATAAATTTTCTGCATATAAATCCTTATCTGTTAAATTTTCTGCACTAATTTTTGAAATCACTTGTGGATTTAACCTAATATACCCAATTCAACTATTTTTATCATAATCTCATTCACCTGCATTAGCTATAGAAGAATCATATTGAAAATTAATTGATAATTCCAAAGGTGTCTCACTCTCAATATCATCATTTTTTTCAAGTATTTGTTGATCTATTGTTTGAAATTCATCTGATATAGAAGCTGATTTTTGTTCAATAATATCGTTTACTTGAAGAGATTGATTTTGAATTGTGTGTTGAATATCAGAATGTATAGATTGAAGCTGTTCAGATGTAGGCTTCATCATAACAGATCCTCCTACAATAGCTGCAAAAACATAAGAAGTTAAGTCTATCTTATGTTCTTTTAAGTAGCTTAAAATAGCTCCTTTATTAAAAAGTGTATTTGTATTCGTTAACTCTATGTTATTTGAATGTTTAATAGTGTTTTGCATATATTCCTCCTAAATTTTATATGATATTATTATATCATAATATGATTTTTTTACAAACTAAAAGAGGCTGATATAGCCTCTTTTTCATAAGTTAGTAATAAAAATCGTCGTCCCTTCCACAAGACTAGCATAAGCTAAACTATAAATAGTAAGTAGAGTTAGTTACTATCGATAGCGACAATATTTATTTACGTATAAAGATTATACACGTATAAAAATAAAGTCAAGAAAAAAAGCGGACAAAAAGTCCGCTTTCTCTTAGCCTAATTTACAGGCCACCTCCTTTAATAAATAGTACCCGGATTACATCAGAACTAACATAGCTATGTTCTGGAACCTGAATACGAATTGTAGTGAGTTTGTTATTATCTATTGTATAACTTGCTGGGTCATTAGTAAAACCATTAACACTACTACCGTCATGGTCCACATATACTTCATGTGATACTTCTACATCATTTACTAACATTTTGACTACATAAGAGCCAGAAGCTGATAAATCAACAACATCAATAATAATTTCCTGATTAGTATTTCCATCAGGTATATCATTGATAGTTAGTCCAGGCTCAGACTCAATTGCTGCACCTGGTGACATAGTAGCACTTATAGTTAATGAGCCCGTACCTATCTCAAAGTTAACTGTTTCCTTAGGAAGAGCACCGAATAAAATATTTTCTTCGATGTTACCTAATTTTGTTAACCCATCACTGCTCAATAAGAACTTTGGTTGTTCTGCAAAATAATTTGCAACGAAAACTTTGTTTACATCTACGACAACATCTTGAACATTCCCCGAAGAGGTTTGAACTTTATAGTTGCCAGCAGTTAGTTCATAGCTACCAGTATTAATAGTAGTAATTACACTAACTTCTGCCATGTATAAACTTACAGGCACAGTTGTAGTTTCGTTTTCAACAATCAAAACATCTATCTCTAATGATGAAAATAATGGCTGTCTTACTTGTTGACCATTAACTTCTTGTTCAGCACCGAGACAAACGATTATTAACTTATGAGGTTCTAAATCACTTAAGTTTGATGGAATGTTTCCTATCTCCCCAAAAACAATAGGGGTATCGGGTAGAACACTCACAGAAACTTGCAGTTTCGCGTTACCATTTACATCTGTAATTCCAGCTGCATAATTCATGGTTAATCGACATTCAGCGATGCTATTTTCAATTTCGAAAAATCGTTTTAGCTCTGAACTGTTGCGAAGTATATCTGTTTCAATTCTCAAAGATCCAGAGTCAGTTACCACCGTTACTTTTTCAGCAAAAGCTGAAGTAGTAAATACAAGTAGCATGATAAGTAGTTGTACAATAGTTTTGTTAATTTTCATAATATTTCCTCTACGATCCTTTCTTTGGTCTATTAATGACCACGTCTATGGATCCTGTATAGCTATCCTCAGGAGGCAATACATCAGGAATAATAGCTGGTGGAAACATTGGAGTGGAAGATCCAACAATCCCAGTACTATTACCCTCTACCTCTTGAGGGACGATTTGACCAGTATTAAAACCTGGCCAATTGATTGCAGCAGGACTAAGTACTTCCTCTACAATCTCCTGTTCCTCTTGTTCTTCACCTTTTTGAATATCTTCTTCTTCCTCAATATGAGTTTCTTCTGTGGACGTATCGTCTGCTCCAGAATTGCTCTTTTGATTCTGTTTCGGATTTCCAGGTGGAGTCCAAGTAGGAGCCTTCATTCCTTCATCAGTCACCATTGGGGCTAACCGAGTATTAGGCACAGTGTTACTTTGATTACAATGTACAATAGTCGCTGGTAATGCTTGCGGCTTTTGTTGGTTAAAACTTGCAACCAAGATACTCATTACATTTTCACTCATTGAGTGTACAACTTGATGAGACTGTGTTTGAACTTGATTCTGAGAAAAATACTGAGTAAACAATATTCCTGCTACAAAACCAATTACTAAACGAAGACTTTTACTTTCTTTGATGTCATTTAAGGCAGACATCGATACTCCTTTTGTTTTTGTTTAAAAAAACAAATATGCTCTTTAGCCATATTTGCACGAGTCGAATTTTCTCCGAGAAGAAAAGTTCGACTGATAATATATAGTACTTTTATTATTAGTCAATAAAAAAATATATATTGTCAATTCAATATATATTTTTTTATTTTATCACTTTCAATTGCTATACTTTATTATTCATATGCGATATTTTTTTCTATTTTTTGGTATAAATAATCTAAAATATGCAGAGTTGTTGAATATTTTCAATTTGTGTTCTTATCAGAGTATTTATTTCTGAGAGTTTCTAATAATTGAACTTTTTTAATCAGAAATCTTTCTTTTTCAATATGAGTCATTCAATTAGTTCTACTTACTAATTTGTTTGAAATAGTATTAATTTTTTGAATATTACTCTTCCCTAATAATAATTCATATTTATTTTCAAGGGTTATTGATATATTGAGTTTTGAAGAAAGAAATTTTATTTTAGAGTCTATTTCTTTTGGATATTGCTTATAAAGAGCTGGAATATTTTTCTTTATAAATAAGTAGCTATTGTAATCGCTTTGAATCAATGCAAAATTATTTCAACCTATTTTTTCATCAAAATATTTACTTCCACCCATGTACATCATTTGTCCTGTGAAGTCCATATAGAGTGAATATAAGCTAGATGCTTTTATCGTATTTATTCAAAAACTACATAATCCATCTGATTCACTATATGTACCATTACTCACTTCACATAAGTCTTGAGCATTTTCAATTGTTTTTGTTTTTTTGATTTCTTCTAAACATTTAGGGGTTCATTTTTCCATACAATACATTTCAGTACAGGCTCATAACTTCCCATCAAAAACAGTACAAGTATTACAACCATCATAATATGAAGAACATGTTTCTAAATCTATTTTTTCTTGAGCTTGAACTCAAATAGTTATAAAACACGAAATAAATACTGCTAAAATTATTTTTTTCATAATAAAAAATTATTAATAAATATATACTGTATCATACGATGATTATAATAAAAAGTGACAAAAAAAATAATAAAAATTTATTATATAAATAATATTATTGAAATAATCGATAATGTTATCACACATCATTTTTTAAAATTAAAATGGTCTTTATAAAAAATAATAGAAAGTATAATAGGAATTAAAATACTAAAAGAATTTATAGTGAACGCTATTGCTAAATTCCCTTCGAGTGCTTTTGTAAATGTATAAAAAGATACGACATTAAAAAATCAAAGTATTGCAGCAAATCAGTAAATATTTTTTGTATTATACTGTCTATCAATTCCCCTTTTTTTGTGTCGTTTTTCAAATCACTTATACGATAACCAAGACGTAAGAGCTCAAGCTATCGAAGAAACAAATACAAATAAAGGTAGATCTAATTGCAATTCACTTGCTTGCTTTATCATCAAAGTTGAGACTAAAACTAACAATGAACTATATATTAAAAATATAAGTCATCTTTTTAAATTAATTTGCCTCTTTTTTTCGTGTGTTGAAATAAGTAATAAAGGAACAGTTATTCAAACAAGAATTCAAATTATTTCTTTTAAATTTAAACTTTCTTGAAAAATAATTAATCCAGAAACTGTTACTAAAATAGGACTTACCGTTTTAAAGATTGGAAAAAATAATACAGAATCAATATTTTTCATACTTTCCATTCTCGTGATAGTTGAGAAGAAATAGAAGATAACCTGTACTGATGAAATAAGCAGTAATAATTCTAAATTATTCCAATTAATATCAGTAAAAAATAAATATATTCCAGAAAAAAGAGCTCAATAAACATATCATAATCCTGTAATCAGAGAAGGATTATAATGTCGTTGAGAAGCAACTTTTACCAAAAATGAATATATTCCTGCAAAAAATATTGAAATAATTGCATAAATTAACCAAGTTTCCATGAATTTTGTTGAATTTTTAAAATATACAGGAGTATAGTACTTAATTATAAAAAAACAAAAAAGAAGCTCAATATCTGCTCTAAATAACTTTGCAATTCACACAAATGAATATACTATATTATTGTCACTTATATGTAATAATTTCGTTATAATTTATACAACTTATTTTATAAATACTCTCTTATGAAAAAAATAATTCTTACTGGAACTATTGTTCTTGCTTCTATTCTATCTATTTCGTCTGCAAATGCAGATTGTATGTACCAAGAAACTGCAGCACAATGTAGTATTTCAGGCCAAACCTACACAAGTTCTTGTGCCGGTTGGAGTGATACAAGTTCTTGGAGTATTCCCGTTGCTTACCAATGAGAATGTCAAAATAAAGCAACTCTCAACGATACAATGCAAAATGCAATATGAGATATTTTATATAAATATTTAGATAAAAAAGAGTATATAAGTTCTCAAACAAATGAATATTATGCTCTCACAAGAGAATGACAAAAATATATTCAGAATCAATTATTCCCTGCAATTCAAAAATTAATTGCACAAGAAATCAAAAAAACTTCTCCAAATCACAAAAGAATCGCAATTTATAACCATCTTGTGAGTTTAGTTGGATATGATTATTATATTAACAAGTAATCTCTCTTCAAAAAAAGACACTTAGCGTGTCTTTTTTTATATAAAAATTTTTAACAAAGAAGTTGAATAATTTTTGCTAAAAATTGTTAGGTATGTATATTTAAATTAATTATTAATAATAAATAAACTTATGAATTGGAATTGCCCACACTGTAACCATAATATGCCACTAGTATGAAATAATAAAAAACAAAATATCGTAGAAATGGATATTGAAAATACTGATGGCTATAAAGAATTTAAGAGCACCTTTTATATATGTTCAAATGAAAATTGTAAAAAACTATCCTTAGAAGTAGAATTAATTGATTTTGATTTAAACTGGAATAACACAGGCAATATTAAAACTTGGAAATTATTATCAGAATGATTACATAAAATATTTCCAGAATATATACCTTGAGTTTTATTACAAGACTATAAAGAAGCCTATGCAATTAAAGAACTTAGTCCTAAAGCATCTGCCACCTTATCAAGAAGGTGTTTACAATGAATAATTAGAGATTTTTGGTGAGTAACAAAATGAAGTTTATATGAAGAAATTAATGCAATCGAAGAAAAAATAGATCCGTTATTATTTAAAGCTGTAGATGCAGTAAGGCATATTTGAAATATATGAGCCCATATGGAGAAAGATATTAATTTAATAATTGATATTGATTCTGGTGAATCAGTAAAATTAATAAAATTAATTGAACTATTATTCAAAGAATTTTATATTGCTAAGCATGAAAGGGAAAAACAACTAGAAGAGATCATATGAATACAAGAGTCAAAAGAAGAAATTAAACAACAAAAAAAAGAAGACTAACGTCTTCTTTTTTTATTCAGCTTCTTTCATACTCAATTGAATCTTATTTGTTTTTTCATCAATACTCATAAGTTTCACTCTAACCTTTTGCCCAACTTCAACAACTTCTTTTGGGTCAGAAATATATCTGTCCACGAGTTGAGAAATATGAACGAGTCCGTCGTTTTTGAGTCCGATGTCGACGAAAGCTCCGAAGGCTACTACGTTTCTGACTACTCCGTCGAAAGTGTCACCTTGTTTGATTGTTTTGATATCTAGTTTTTGACCCGCTTTTTGGTGAGAAGAATTCACTCTTGGATCGTGACCAATATTTGCGTGAGATTCTAGGATAAACTCTATCGTTCCAGATGTTGCATCAGGATATAATTCTTGTAATACTGTTTTATTTGATTCAAAATTAGCAGGAGTAATATTATTTTCGATTACATAACGAGCTAATTCATATTGATCTGGATGAATATCTGTATTATCTAGTGGTTCAGGACTTTCTGGAACTCTTAAGAACCCAATTGCAAGTTCATATACTTTGTCTGATAATTGTTTTTTGAGATGTTCTCTTGATTTATATGGTCTGTGATTATAGATCTTTTTTGCTGATCTTTTATCGATACCTGAAATATGATTTAATACGTATGATGATGCGTTATTTACGTTTATCCCTATTTGGTTTACTACATCTTCTACTACGTACCCGAGTTTTTCTTCGAGTTTTTTTACTGGCATATCGTGTTGATACATCCCTACTCCGATACTCTCAACTGGTACTTTCACAAGTTCTGATAATGGATCGATAAATCTTCTCCCGATTGAAACGGTTCCTCTATCGAGTGAATCTAATTCTGGAAATTCTTCTTTTGCGATTTTACTTGCAGAATATACAGATGCTCATGATTCATTTACGATAAATATTTCTCCGTCGAATATTTCTTGAGTTAAATCTACCGATTCATTACAACCTGTACCATTCCCAATAATTACAACTTCGATTTTGTATTTAGTAATCCAAGATTTGAGGAAAGCTTTTGCGTTATCTTTTGAATATAAAAATATTTTGTTGAATTCGAGAGGTTCCCCTAAACTATCTAATACAGCAATTTTACAACCTGATGCAAACCCAGGATCGATTGCGAGAATATTTTTCCCATATTCTGGTTTTGTCATAAGAAGTTTTTCAAGGTTTGATTGAAATGAAGCAATAGCATCATCTTCTCATAGTTCATTTAATAATCCTCTTACTTCTGTTTCTACTGATTTGAATAATGTTGTGTATCCTTCTTTGAAAGCTTCTTCTAATAGTTCTGTAAATTGTCCTCTTACTTCTATGAGTCTTGCATAATACATTCTGATTCCTTCGTATGTTTTATCAGTTTTTTCAATTTTTGCAGAAATAATTCCAAGATTTTCACCTCTATTTAATGCAAGAACTTGATATGGTTTGATTCTAGAAATAGGACAAGAAAAATCAGCATAAATATCAAATTTAGGAATTTGAGCTGTATCTTTTTCATTCAATTTTTCGAGAGCTTTTGCTGTTTTTATTTTTGAAGAAATTGTTCCATATTGTTTGAGTGTTTCTACTAAATCTTCTCTCACTCCAGAGTTAGAAGAGATTTCAGCAGCAACAATGAAATGAGAACCTTCTAAAATTAACTCTTGAGTATTTTCATCTGATAATAAGTTTTGAAATTCTTGAGATTTCACAACACTTCATTGTGTCATGTTTTGTTTCATTAAATCAGCAACCACTTGAAATCCTTTTTCGATTGCAATCATTGCTTTTGTTTTCTTTTTTGATTTGTATGGTTTATAGATTTCTTCAACTTGTTTCAAAGTAGTCGCAGCTAGAATATTAGCCATAATCTCATCAGTCATTTTATCTAATTCTGTAATCCCGTTGATTGCAGTTTGTTTAGCAGAGAAAAGGTTTTCTTGTTTCTTTTGAGTATCTATGATAGCACGAATTTGATCTTCATCGAGATTCCCAGTTATTTCTTTTTTATAACGAGCAATAAACGGAACAGTTGCTCCCTCAGCAATCAAGTCCAAAACGACTTTAACTTGCCCAACAGCAAAGTTTAATTCTCCAGCAACACTTTCATTATAAATTGGTTCAACTAACATACCTTTTCAAAATATTAAAAAATAGATATTTGTCTCATTTTGAGAAAATATCTATTTTTTGCAAATAATTATAAATTATTTTAATACTTTACTTCTATTAATGAATAATCTAGTCAGACATATTCATATGTAAATTTTACAAATATAATCAAATTATCTGATGTTCTTTCAAAATATCAGTGTGTAAATTCTCCACAATCTGGCATTTCTCTTGGGCCAAAATTTAACTTATATTCTTCCGTTGCTTGAAATGAAAAAACTTTATTATTCGTAAATATATACGCTCATGTATATTCTTTAAATTCACATTTTCATATGTATTTTTTTTCAAAAATATTTTTATCAACATACTCTATAAGAGACTCACCTTCATTAGATTCAAAAAAGTAAATATAATCTATTCTTCTCGTCTTATCATTATATAATCAATATACAGACTTATCGTCTATATGTAAAGCAGGTGTTCTAGAAATTGTTTTTATGTATTTATTTTCTAAAACATTCATGAATCTCATATCATTTACATAATCTATTTCTCTGTAAATGCTCAAATAAATATATTCTTTAAAACTTTTAAAGTCATAATTATAAAAACGACTGTTACTAGCTACTTCTTTGATATTTTTTCATAATTTTTTTGCTATTTTAGATTTAATTTTTCCCTTAATTTGATAGCTTCTTTTATATTTATCTACAATATTCCATATTTTTATATTTAACTCATGTAATTTTATCTCATCATTTAAAGTTCTTTTATAATCTGCTGAAACAGATGAAAATCAAAATATTATTAAGCAGATTAAAACACTAAATATTCTCATAAATAATTATTATTAGGTATATATTATTTATAATATAAAAACTTATCACTCTTTTACAAATAAATATACAAAAAAGCTCTCACATGAGAGCTTTTTATTCCAAATATTATTATCCTGGAATATATCTACATTCAAAGATATATTTACCTTCAAACTTTTTTGTATCAGTTGAGAGTATCTTTGTTTCTTGAAAATTGAAATTATTTTCTTGAAAATAATCTCGACATTCATTTCTAAAGTGCATTTCTGAACTTTTGTGTTTGTACTGAATAATTTTCACAAGTGGTGGTTTTCCTTCACCTGGACAATCAATTTTTGAATCTCCATTTTCACATAATGGACCTCCTGCAAATACAGGAAAAGAACTTAGTAAAAAAGTTACACAAAAAATTATTTTTTTCATTTATATTCACCGATGGACTTTATTGGAAATATAATTTATATATTAATTATAAAAAATCAAATTATAACTGAAACACTCTTATAATTTCAAACTGAATTTTTATATTTTCATTAAATTGATTATATATTTGTTTTTCTAAAAGTGATAAAATTTGAGTGATATTTTTCCCTTCTTGTGCTTTTATTTGAATATAAAGATAAATTAAATCTCATTTTTTTTGAGTATGAATATCTTGTAATTCAAAATTATTTTGCATAAAATCATTATTTTCTAGAAATTGTTCTACCTTGTGAGAAACAACAT
The DNA here is from genome assembly GCA_036873875.1 of Laminaria ephemera. Lineage (NCBI taxonomy): Eukaryota > Phaeophyceae > Laminariales > Laminariaceae > Laminaria > Laminaria ephemera. The sequence continues at coordinate 23,799 of JAYJMJ010001725.1, read as the reverse complement.
AATTATTTTTCAAACTATAAAAAGAAGTAAGTAATGGAGCTAATATTAATAATATTAGAACGCTAACTATTCAAATCCTTTTGAGCATTGAATTTTGTCATTTTGAATCATGAGGAGCAAATCCATAAAACCAGAAAAATATTGTTCCAACTAATATAATAGCAAAGAGATTCGCAAGAAATAACATCAGAGCAGACCCTGCTGCATAGAGATTTCAAAACGCAAGATATATTCACACAACAGCCAATGGAGGCATTAAAGAAGCTGCCATTGCAACTCAGGCAATACTTTCACTCAAACGCGTAAAACGCAGAGACAGTACCGCAACCATTGCTGAGAATATCGCAATAAAGAAATCGAGTACATTTGGATTGCTACGAGCCATTATTTCTGTAGTTTCGATTTCAAAACCTAATAATAATGTAACACCATAGGATAATACAATTGCAAAAACAATTGATCCTAATAATGCTTTTACTGCTCTCTCAAATCCTTTCCCTCATCAAACTGCAATTGAGAAACCAAGAGCGTTTATAGGACGTAACAATGGTGCAATTAACATAGCTCAAATAACCACGGCAACTGAATTTTGTAATAATCATAATGTAGCAATAACACTTGATAAAAATATCTCTATCCAATAGAGTTTATCAGATTGTATTTGTTGTTTTATTTGAGTGGCTACTGTTTCTTTTTCTTCATTTTCTAATTCTAAAAATTCTATTGTATCAAAAAAATTACTAATTTTATCCTCCATTGAAGGTTTTTGCTTCTGAGAAATTGTATCAGTTGATTCAGTATTTTTAAGAATTTCTTTTACTTCCTGTTTTATCTCTTTTTTTTCAGATTTAGTTAATTCTATAAATTCTTTTTCGGATGATGTAATATTATTTTTTTCCATCAATATATATTATTTTATACTATATATGTAATAATACTATATAAATATTCTTATTACAATTATTCATTCAAAAGTAAAGTAAAAAAAATACTAGGATTTGAAATATTTTTCTAAATATAGTAAAATTATTTTAATTAATTACTTTTTAAACGATGAATTATGTCAGAAATGAAAACAATAGCTGAACAATGAACGGATATAACTTCCCAAATAAAATCTTCTCAAATTTCTATTAGATGATTTAAAGGTGAAACATTAAATCTGGATGGAAAAGTAGTAGTTGATACTGTGCTACAAACTCAAACAATAGTTAAAAAAGTAATTTGAATGAATAATGAAGCAATGACAATGGATTGAGTTCCTCTAGTAAATACTATTCATTAATATCAAAAAATAAAAAAGACAACAAATTAATTTGTTGTCTTTTTATTTTTCTCCAGCTAAGAAATTATTTTCTTTTTCTAATAATAATTCAGATTCTGTCCAGTTTTCTTTTGGATCATAATAAAATTTAAAAATTCTATTTAACTTTACTCCTCCATAAGAATTAATTACTTTTTCCCAAGGAATAAGCTTTCTTTGAGCAGCTACTGTTTCAGCAACCCAAACTCAGTTTTCATCAAAACTATAGGCTGCAGTAATATGAGCTACTTGTTTTGTTTTTTTCTCTTTATATGAATAATAATCAAGCATATAACTCACTCAAACAGGCTCTCCTACTTGTAAAGAATGAATTAATGTATCTAAATGATAAAAGTGCCCTCTAGTGACATGAGCAACTTTATCATGCTTTTTCATAATTGGATATCTCCATAAATCTTTTCATTCTTTTCAAATATATTTTTCTAATCTTGGGATATAGACTCAAATATTATGTTTATATTTTAATATATTTCTTACTGTAAAAGCATAACATCCATTTAAAGTCTGACCTGCATTTGGAAAATAATAATTTGTTTTTAAAAATGGTTTATATCCAGCATCAATATAATCTTGTGGTTTTGAATAATAGTTTCTCAAATCTTTGTAAAAAACTTTAGAAATATATCTGTAATAGACTCATTTTGTAAAATATGTTTTTTCATCTGCTTCTTTTTCACAAATTCTGAGATTTTTACAATGTTGTAAATGCCACATTATTTTTAATCTACTCATGACTATAAAAAATGTTTTTTGATTAATAGTTCATTTTGGATCAAAATATTCATTTTTAGAAAAAGCTCATAAATATGCAAAATATTCTAATTTTTCTCAAAATTCAGAATCTAAATCCACATCTTTGAAATATTTTTCATTGTCTATTTGAGAATATTTTTCATAATCTACATATAAACCTCTCTCTTCTCTATAACTTTTGTACCAAGCATGAAGTGTTTCTACAAATTGTTTTCTCGAAATTTCTTTATCCAGATTTTTTGTATTTAATTCAAAACGTTTTACTAGATTTTTACTTCAAGTTTCTAGCTCATAATTAGCATATATACTAGAAAAACTAAAGATAAATATAGAGAAAAATAATATAACTTTTTTCATAAAAAAAATGATAGTAATTAATTATATTTATACTATCATTTTTTCTTTGCTATACAAAATTTATTGTATCTTTTTTAAAATAGGAAACATTATTTGTATTAATATCATAAAATATTTTTACATAGATCTTCAATATTGAGACATTTTTGAATATTTTCTTGAGAAATATTATTTTTGATTTTGTAGAAATTATTTCAATACTGACCAAAAGAATAAAATCAATTTTTATCAGAATATAATTCTAAAAAATACATGTGATTATCTGGAATTTTTAATTTTTTGAAGCTCTTAGCATCTAGCTGAGAATTATATTTTCATTCTAAAAAGACATATCTATCATCTTTTATAAAATTTTTATCTATAATTTCATAATATTTTTTACTTATTGCTAATAATTTATTTCAATAATATATTCAGTTTTTATCTTCAAAATAATTATATTCTAAATGAGAAAAAGTTTCTTGATCTATTTGATTTTGTTTTTGATCTCAATAAAAAATTGCTTCTCATATTTTTACAAAATATTTAAAATAATTATTTTCTGATTTTTTAGGAATAAAAACAATACTTTTATTATTATATTTTAAAAATCATTTATCTTGATAATATAAATAATTTTCATCTATTGCATAATTTCATTGTAATATTTCGAAATTTTCTCAAATTCAAAAATCTCATCTCTCTGATATTCCATCAGAAATATATATTTCTTTTCATTCAAAATAATGATTATTTTTATCCTGAGCATAACTCCCTGTGAGATATTTAAATGAATCTATATTTAGATTTTTTAATATCTTATCACGATATTTTATCACTCAGTAATCTTGAATATAATTTCCTCAATGAAAGATTCTGCTATTTTCTTGAGAAATATTATTTGAATTATATTTTATTTGATTATCTATCTTAGATTCTTCAAAAAATAAAGTCTTATTTTTATATTCTGCAAAGTGTATTCAGTATAAAAATATAATAATCACTCCGAGTAAATTAATAATTAATTTCTTCATAGTATTAATAGCAAAAAAATATTCCGTATATAATACGAAATATTTTCAATTTTTATAAATTAATTATTTTTTAATTCTTTTGCAGCCTCTTCTACTTCTTTTACAGATGGAATTCTGAGGGGATCTCATAAGAATTTAGGAGTAGATTTGAATATTTCAACATCTAAAAATGCTTTTACTCTTGCTAATACTTCTCTTCTTTGATTATAATCATCTAGTAAATATGGTTGCAAATTTGTTTGTATTCCATAAGCATGTATTCCTAATCTTTCAGAGATATACATAGCTCTTTTTAAATGAAAATCTTGTGTAAATAATGTAATATTTTTTACAAAGAATAAATCTCTTGCTCTGTATAAAGTATCATAGGTATCAAACCCTGCATAATCTGGATGGATATGACTCGGAGACACTCATAACGAAACTAAATATTTTTTCATTGTATCTGGCTCATTATAACTTTTTCTACTATTGTCTCATGAAACTATTATTTGCTGTATTTTTCATGCTTTATAAGCTTGTCAAGCCACTTTTAATCTATCTTTAAGTATATCTGAAGGAGTAGTGTTATTGATAACTGAAGCTCAAAAAACTAGCCCAACTTCATTATTTGGTAAATCTGTTACTTTTGTAAAATAATTTTGATTTGAAAATCCAAGTACATAAATATTAATAATATATATCACCAATATTCAGAGACTTAATGATCCAATTCATCAAAAAATATACTTTTTCATCACTATTTTTTATAAATATAAACGAATTAATAATTCATAATATAATGGCATTAATATAACGAAACATACAGAAATTACAAAATATATTCTAGATTTTGTAAAAAATTTTTTCTCTTGTTCTTTTTCTTCTAATTTTTCCATACTATTTATCTAAATATTAAATAAATTCTTCATAACGTTTAAACCATGTAAATTGTCTTTTAGCATAATTTCTATTATGTTGTTGTACAAGTGCTATTGATTCTTCTAAAAGTATTTCTCATTTAAGATAACTCACCACTTCAATATATCAAATAGTTTTTAAACCTGCTGTTTCATCAGAATATTTTTTTCTGAGTGTTTTTACCTCTTCTACCAAACCTTCATCAAACATCATTTTCACACGTGTATTTATCCTATTATATAAATACTCTCTAGATTCGATTTCTGGAGTTAAAAATAATATATCATATTTGAGTTTTCTATCAGTTCTAAAATCTTTCTTAGATTGTCCTGTGATTATTTTCACTTCTAATGCTCTAATAACATATTGAACATTATTAGGATGTAACTCGCGAGCATATTCTGGATCTAAATCAACAAGTTTTTGATACACATAGTCATTACCATATTCTTTAGCCTCTTGTTCTAACACTTCTCTAAGTGATATATTTGCTATTACTTTTGGAATATCTAAATCAAAAATAAGACTATCTATATATAAACCTGTACCTCAACATAAAATAGGCATCTTTCCCTTATTATATATATCAGTAATTATTTCTTCTGTTTTATTTTTAAATTCTCAAACTGAGTAAGTTTCATCTGGATTAATTAAATCTAACATATGATGTGGAACGTTTTCCATCTCTTCATTTGTGATTTTTCAAGTTCCAATATTCATATCACGATAAATCTGACGACTATCTGTCGAAATTATTTCAGCATCAATTATTTTAGCTACTTTGATACTCAGTGATGTTTTTCAAGATCAAGTTGGTCAATAAATAACAATGATTTTCTTTTTATCACTTACTCTTTCTAAAAAATCCTGTACCTTTTTTTCTAAATCCATGAGTCTTTCTAACTTTTTTAAAATATCTTATAACTCAATTTTAATCTTAAATAAGCGATTTGCAAATACTTTTTTAAGTTTATTTAACTTTTTTATTAAAAAAGTTTTGACATTAAATCAATTTTTCATATTATCTGTCTCGCATCAGGGACATGCAAAACATATACATTGCCAATTTAGCTCAGCTGGTAGAGCACCCGCCTTGTAAGCGGACGGTCATCGGTTCAAATCCGATAATTGGCTCCATTTCTAAAATAAACATATAAATTACGAATTACCAGTTAATCAATTAGTAATTCGTCATTTTTATAATATGGGCAGATTCCAGAGTGGCCAAATGGGGCGGACTGTAAATCCGCTAGCTTCGCTTTCGGGGGTTCGACTCCCTCTCTGCCCACCATATAAAACTCAAGAAATTACGAACTTTAATTATTGAGTATCGTGATTTTTTTATACAATGCCCAGATGGTGAAATTGGTAGACACGTCGGTCTTAGAAGCCGATGTCTTCGGACGTGAGAGTTCAAGTCTCTCTCTGGGCACCATTTACCAAATATTTAAATATATTTTTGTCTTCGTATTAAGCGAACAAATTAAACAAATACTATTATGAAACAAGGAATACATCCAGAATCAAGAGAAGTTCTTTTCGTAGACAGAGCTGCTGACTACGTATTAAAAACTATTTCTACTGTTGCTACTAAAGATACATTTGAACACGAAGGAACTGAATATCCATGTGTATTCATCGAATTATCTTCTGCTTCTCATCCATATTATACTGGTGAACAAAGAATTCTTAAAACTGGTGCAGTTGATAAATTCTACGCTAGACAAAAGAAAATGGAAGAAATGAAAAAAGCAAAATAATTATTCATTCATAAAAAAAGATTCAACGAAAGTTGAGTCTTTTTTTTATATTTAATTGTTAATAAAGATTTTTTGACAAGATTATACAACAATTGTATACTACTAATACATATCTTAAATATTTCATTATGAATATATGAATAGAATGTAAAATCAACTAAAGGAAGGATTATGTTATGAAAGCTTCAAGATTATTATCGGATCTAAAAATGTTTAGTAAATTAACTGCTCCAAATGAACATGTACCTACTAACATTGATATATTGACAGGTGATATTTTAAATAATATCGATACCTCAACAAGAAAAGGTAGAAAGTTATTTAAAAAACTTAAGTCTCAAATGTGGAGATTTAAAAAAAGTATTAAAATAGGACTTTCTATTAATAATAAATTAGGTGATAAAATTTACAAAAGTGTAAAAAAAGAATTTTCAATAGCATAAAAACCTAAATGAAGTTTGATAAAATGAACCATATATTGGTTCTTTTTTTATTATATTCCCTATATTAAGGTAACATTTTAATTAATATAAATAAATGAATAAAAATTCTTGACATTTATTTTTCTTCTATATAATACTTGTACTTTCTTAGTCAAAGACAGTAGGCGTCTAAGCCCTACCGAGATATAAGAGGAAACGTATTAAAAACAATTTGAAGAGATTTATCTTTTCATACAAATTAAATTTAAAACGAAACCTTTTTATCTCATACCGAGATAAAAAGGTTTTTTTCAAACAAGAAAGATTACTTATACACATAACTATAAAACAATGGCTGTTTCAAAACAACAAAAAGCTGATATATTAGCAGGTCTAGTTGCTCAATTTAAAGAAGCTAAATCAATTGGTTTCTCAAAAACATCTACAGTTACAGTAGCTGAATTTGCTGAATTAAGAACTTCACTAAGAGAAGTTGGAGCTACTTATACTCTTGCTAAAAAAACACTTATCAAAATTGCTATTAAAGAAGCATTAAATATTGATATCGATTTAGCTGAACTAGAAGGTCAAATTGGTGTTGTATGTTCAAACGAAGATGCAGTTGCTGGTCTTGGAAAAGTTAACGACTTAGTTAAAAAATCTGAAGATAAAATTCAATGGGCTGCTTGTATATTCGAAGGTGAATACAAAGGTCTTGAAGAAACTAAAGTTCTTGCTGGTCTACCATCAAAAGATACTCTACTATCAAGAATGGTTGGTTCTATGATGTCTCCTCTTTCAGGAATGGCAAGATTACTTGATGCAGTTGCAAAAGAAACTGAAACTCAAGGGAAAGAAAAAGCTGGTGAACTTGAAGGAAAAAAAGAAGAAGTTGCTACTACAGAAGAAAAAACTGAAGAAGCATAATTGATATTTGGTTCAGGAAAACTTGATTAAATCAAGTTTTCTCAACTAACTATTAATGTTAGTCATGTAAATTTGATTCAGAATCTCATATAAGAGAACTGAATCTGAGATTTTGAAATAAAATCTACATGAAAAAATATATTTATTATTATAACTATTTGAAAAAATGGCTGAATTATCAAAAAACGCTGCTCAAATTATGGACTTAGTTAAAGAATTAACTATTGTTGAATTAAATGACCTTGTTACTGCTATGGAAGAAGAATTTGGAGTTTCTGCTGCTGCACCTGTTATGGTTGCTGGAGCTGCTGCTGGTGCTGAAGAAGGACCTTCATCTTTCGATGTTGTATTAACTTCTGCTGGTGCATCTAAAATCGGAGTAATTAAAGTAATTAGAGAAATTACTGGTCTTGGATTAAAAGAAGCTAAAGGTATCGCTGATAACGGTGGTAACGTTAAAGAAGGAGCTGATAAAGCTGAAGCTGAAGAAATCAAAGCTAAATTAGAAGAAGCTGGTGCTGAAGTTGAACTAAAATAATAATTGCCTTCGGGCATTATTATTCTATTCACAAAGAATCAGAATATTCAAAAAAAGAGAAGAAATTTTATTTCTTCTCTTTTTTATGCTGCAATATCTCAATTTTCTTCTCATTCTAATATTTCTATAACAGAATTAATTATTATAATTTTATTTCTTTCGAACTCAGCTACATTTAGTATTCAATTATTAGAGATATTTCCTCTATCAACTATTGTTTTACACAAATTTCGTACTGTAGATAAATATTTTATTACATTTATTTCTGAATAAATCCCTACTCTATTAATTGTTTCACTATACCAATATCATAAATTTTCAGGAATTTCAATTTCTGATAGATCTCTTCATTTCAATGTATACATAACTGTATTTTAAAAAATATTTTTCATATATTAAGAAAATATTATATTATGTCAATAAACTAAAAAAGAGCTTATAGCTCTTTTTTTCATGAAATAATGTCTAATTTATTAATTCTTGTTAATTTTTTAATTGCATATTCTAACTTACTGGCTTCTGATCTATTTTCACATTCTTTGGTAAACACTATTTTTACTGGTCTCCTCATCTTTGTGAACTTTGCTCATTTTTCTGACGAATTATGTTCCTCTTCCCTTCTATCTATATCCGTAGTAATTCAAGTATAGAGTGTATTATCTGCACATTCAACTATATAAACAAACCACATTTACTTAAAATTAATTATAAATTTTGTTCCCTGATTTTTTATAGATTCAACTGTGATTTTCCAATTATAAATATTCGCTATCTTTGATACTAGTGCTAGTCAGATACCAAATCAATCTGAGTTACGAGATTGTTGTTCTTGAAAAAATCTATTAAAAATATTATCTAAATTTTTTTCATCAATTCATACTCAATAATCTTGAATTATACATTGATTATCCATAAATGATATATTAATTGCAGATCATTCATGTGAAAATTTAATAGCATTTTTAATTATATTTGATAATACAATATATAAATATTCTTTATCTGCTAAAATATCAAAATCTGATATTTGAATATGTTTAATATCTATTTGTTTTTTTGAAATAATAGTCTTATTTTCATCAATAATATAATTAATCTCAGATGCTATACTATTAGAAATTAGATTGGTATTATCTTGTATATCACTAATAGTCACTAATGCTTCTATCAAATCATTTAATCTATTAATTTCATTAATATTTTCATTGATCATTGATTCTTTATAGACTCAAAATTGTTTCATTAATTGCAAGTTTGAATTTATAACTGATATGGGAGTTTTGAGTTCATGTCATGCATTATGGATGAAATCATTCATTTCTATAATATTATCTTCAACAGGTTTTAGATTTTTCTTTACAAAAAAATAACCAATTATAAAAAATAATATTGAAAATAATCAGATAGCTATTAAAAATCTAACCATATCAGATAAATAAGCCTCTAAATCATAATTTAATTGCTTAAATATTAAAAGTTGATAATTTTCAATCGTTCTCTCGATTGGTAAATATTTAATAATTGTATTATTCTCTAATTGTACATCTGTATCTTTGTTTTCTAATACGGATTTTACTGCGTTTAAATCGATATCTCAACGAATATTTTCAAGTAAAACATTATTATAGCTATCTAGAATTGCAAAATTAATAATTTTTCATCTAGGTATCATATTAATATCTCTTTGCTCTATTCGCTCTTCTCATAGTTTTTTTTCATTTTTTATAAGACTATTTATTTTGTATAATGGTATATTTTTATCATTAATAACATTAGAAAGATACTCTAGTTTATTTTTTTCTTTTATTATTCATGATATATATTTGTAAGAAAAAAATGAAATTTCTAAAAAACTCGCTATCAAAAAAACTAATAATGTAAAAATTATTGTTAAATGAAGTTGTGTTTTATGTAAATGTGTTTGTTGATTCATTTTATTCTTGAATTATATATCAAAATCATTTCTTTGTTTCGATAAGTTCCTTCCCTAATTTTTTACGTAAATATCAAATATATACATCTACTGTTTTTCCCATATTAAATTCATCATATTCTCACCAAACTTTTTCATATATTTCTTGACGAGATAATACTTTTGCTTTATTTTGAGCAAAATATTTTAATAAATCAAATTCTAAATTTGATAATTTAATATCTTGAGAATCACAACTAACTGATTTTTTTTCTAAGTCTATAGTATAGTTCCCTACTGTTATAAAAGTTGTAGATTTATTTTTTAAATTTCTTCTTGTGAGACTATTTATTCTTGCTAGCAGTTCATCATAATCAAAAGGTTTAACCATATAGTCATCAGCTCATCATTCTAATCATAAAATCATATCACTTTTAGAGCTTCTAGATGTTAACATTAAAATTGGTGTATTTTTTCATTTTTCACGTAATTTTTTACAAATTTCATCTCATTGAATACCAGGTAAGTTAATATCTAAAAGTATCAAATCAAAAAATTCTGTACTTGCTTTATATAATGCCTCTACTCAGTCTGATACGATAATAGAATCAATTTTTTTTAGTTCTAAATATTGTTGAACATTTCTCGATAATATTTGATGATCTTCTACTATTAATACTCTCATAGATATATTTTATTAGTTATGAATATATTATATAAATATTTATAAAAAAAACTAGCTTTATAGAAAATAGTTCCTCATTTTCTTAAACTAGATCTTATTATTAATTTTGTTTATATTTCTAAATATATTTTATATAATTCAAGTAAGAGTCAGGTAAGAAAACAAGATTATAAAAATTATTATCATTAAAAAAAGCCTATAAATTTAATTTATAGGCTTTTTTTTAATATATTATTCAACAATTTCTAATAATTCCTCAACATCCATATCAGATTCTTCTAAGATTGCATCAATAATATCTTGTAATGCTGTAATTTTAGATAGTAATAATTCTTTACTTTCTTCTGAAATTTTTTCATTCGCTTCAGTTTTATCATACATTTGAGTTAATTTATCTGAAACTTTTTGTAATTTATCAGCAGGAATTTTTTCTAATCTATCACCTAATTTATCAGCAAATGCTGTTTTATATTTAGTAATAGTAGTTCCTCTTTTTTCTCTAAATTCAGCTCTTTTTTCTTTCATTTCTTCTCTCATTTCTGATTTTTTATCCATCATTTCAGAATGAGAATCTTGTTTTTCTTTTAATTTAGCCGCAAATTCTGAATCTTCTCAAACAATTTCTAACATTTCTGCTTTATGAGCATCCATTAATTCTTTTGCTTTTTCTTTTAATTCTTCTCTTTTTTCTTCGTCTTCTTTAGAATCTTTAAATTCTTCTTGAAGAGCTTTCATTTCTACTTTATGTTTTTCCATTGCTGCTTTTAATTCTTCTTTAGTTTCATCATCTAAGTTTGCAAAATCTTCTTTCATTTCACCTTTATTTTCTTCTTTATATTCACTTCTCATTCCTTTCATTTCTTCTCTTTTTCCTTCCATTTCTTCTTTATGTTCACCTTTCATTTCTGTCATGTGTTTTTTTCTTTCAGTATTCATTCTTTTCATTTCTTCTCTTTTTTCCATTTTTTCTTCACTATTTATTTCAGATGAATCATCTGCAAATACTCAAGATATACCTAGACCTAATACAACTGAACTTGCTGTTAATCCAGCAATTAATTTTTTAGTTTCCATAATTTTTAATAAAATTATTAATAAAATATTTAACGTATTTACATTTTATAAATATATTGTAAAGTAAGCTTATAACATATTTAATATAATTGCAAATTACAAAAGCATTTTATATATGTTAAGTAAGAAATAAGTAAGAAAAATATACTTCTAAATTTAATAAAAAATAACGTAATAATTACGTTATTTTTATTATTGATTTGTATTTCAACTATCAAGTTCTCAATTTATTTTTTCTAATTCTTTATCGTATAATTCTTTTTCTGAATTTTTAATCTTTTCAAATTCATTTTCTACTTGAGTATTTATTGTTTTTTCTATATCTAATATATCTTTTTCATATTTTTTATATAATTTCATTTCATTATTTTGGTGAGCTTGAGTAATTCTTAATATATCACTTTGAACAAATCCTTTTTTCTTTGCTTCTTCAATTTCTTGTAAATAATTCTTACTTAAAATATCTAAGTCTTCATTCAATTTATTTTGTAAGTTTTCAATAGCACTTTCCAATTTATTATAAGTAATCTGAGAATATTCTTGTAAGTATTTATCATTATCTTCAAAGTTTTTTGAATCTAATTCTACCATACTCATATCAACTAATACTTTGTTATTTACTTGTTTAATATTATCATTATTAGAACTACATCAAGTAAAAATTAATATACTTAATAAACATAATACTGTTTCTTTTTTCATATACTTTTAAAATTATAAATTATTCAATTCGCATATTATCTAAATATAAATCTCAATAACTACATCATGAATTCCAATTTCTATATACATCAAATGTAAACTTATATGTACCTGCATCAAGTGGATCAGTACTATAAGTTGTGAAATCAGTTGGAGGAGTTATTCATTGATATCACCATTTTTCTTGCTCAATATTATCTATCAAGAATCTCACATTTCAACCACACGAATATTTTACTTTAAAATCAAAATTAAATGTTTCCCCTTGATTGATTGTTCTTGTATATGTCATATAAGAATGTGTGCTTGGTGCAGATCTAGGATTAAGTAATGCATAAGTTCAATGATTCACGTTTCATGAGCCTGTTACTCTTTTCCATGGTTCCGTTATTCATCAAGTAAATTCAAATGTTTCATCTGGATCTAGTCAACCATCTTCAAAGGATAAGTCCCATCCACAAGATTCATTTCCAGAAACACTTACTCATCAAAAACAACTTACTCTAAAATTATCAATATAAAAGTATATAAAGTGTCACCAGACTCAGAAAAATGAATGTCATCCACTCCAATTTCTAAATACTTCTAAAGTAATTTTATGTTGTCAATGTAGTAATGGTGTTGTAAATGTTTGAAATTCTGATCCAGGATTTTCTCATTGATATCAAATATGTTTATATAATTTATCATCAATATATACTTTTACCCATGATCCAGCATATGCTCATAATTTATAATCAAAACTGATTTTAGCAGGTTCTTCAAAATCTTTATGATAATGCATATAAGTTTTTTTATCTGTTCCTGTAATTGGAGTTCTCATAGAGTTAATACCATGTGATACATTTTCAGATGCTTGTTCTAATCACCATGGTGTAGTAGTTTCACCATCAAAAGAAAAATATCCTAAATATGGTGTATCTGAATGTTCAAAACTTAAATCCATACCACAGCCTGTATCTCATATTTCACAGTATGTTTGAAAATTATCCAAATATAAAAACGTTTTATGTCACCAATTCCAATTTCTATATACTTCTAAGCGTATAGAATGTTCACCTGACTCTAGTAAAGGTGTAATATACGTACCATATGTATCCGGCATATTTTCTCAAATTGTATGCCGTCACCATTGTTTATATTGTATTCAATCTATAAATAGTTTTACAACACCATCATGATGATCTTTAATTTTATAATCAAAACTTAATTTACCTCAATTCTCTAATAACTTAGTGTAAGTTATATTAGTTTTTGCAGATCTATCAATTAATGGATTCACAATAGCAAAACTACCTTCTGTTGCATCTTCTACAATTTGCCATGGTATATTAACTTCTCAATTGAATGTAAACATCTCATTAGGATCATGATCTCATGATTCAAAACCTAATGTCCAACCACATCAAGCCCCACCTCAAACACAACTAAAATCTAAGTTATCTAACCATAATTGTGTATTATGACTACTATTTTTATATATTTTCCATTCAAAATCATATAATCCTGGAGGTAATAATGAAGTTGTATACGTTTCATAACCTAAACTATAATCATCTCAAGATTGCTTATGTATAAATCTATTTCAATTTATATAAAATTCTATATAAGAAGTTCATTTTAATTCAGTAGAAGTAATATCAAATTTAAATTTTGTTGGTTTATATGTAAATACTCTATATGTAAATTTTCATGATCAACTACTTGGGTTAATATTTAATCACTTACTATTTCCAACTCAAGTATTGTCTCTTACAACAGCACTTCCATTTCACGAATATGTAAATAGACAACTATCGCTTTGAATATTAAAACCGTCTAATATTGGTCATACTATATGTCAATTAATATCTCTTAATCATTCAAAATCTAATGTTTCATATCCACATTGTGTAGGAAAAATATCTGTTGTTTTAAAATTTTTAATATGACAACCTAATGCTTCATTTATCTTGATACCAATTTCTTCTAATGTTTCAAAATCATCTATATTATTTCTCAAATATTCAAAATCTTCAAATACACTATTATACGTTGAATCAGAAATAAATGGTTCTATATTAAATGAGTCTCTTAAAGTAGCTACAAAATTTACAATTTCTTGGTCTGTTTCTACTCCACAATTTGGTCCTTTATATAATAATCTTGGTGTAAAATTAACCGTTTGATTTGCTTTAGATTTACCAGTATATGTCTCTGGAAGTCCTCATGCTCCAGTAATTGCAAAATTGCTTGTAGGATTATTTGTGATTACCTCAAATCAAGATTTATTTTTCAATATTAAACTTGGTATAGTAAATACATGTGTTTCTCCATTTACTTTTGTAGAATAAAATTTTCAATTAAAATTTCCATGATTTAATGCTACATCATCTTCGCTTGCATAGGTATTAGAAAATAGACCTAATGTATTATTAGTTCCATCTTCCATTATTGTTCAAATTTCAAATCTATCACCATTAGCAGTTACGCTATAAGTATAGTCAGCTTCGTATTTTGGATCCATTCACTCTGCTTGAAACTTTAGGTGTTTTTTAGTTCTCGTACCTAATGTTCATTGAGTAAAGATTGTCTTCCCTAAATATTTCACATCCGAAGATTCATCAGGAGTAGGATATTCTCAAGCTTTAGCTTTTCTCGCTTCAAGTGATTTTTCGAGCTTAGTAAGATTACTAATTCTAGCAGAATCTCTAGAATTTTCACTATAACCCATATAAGAAACGAATGCTACAGTTGATAATATTCATAGTATTGTAATTACTACCAATAACTCAACTAATGTAAATGCCTTATATCTCATAATTTATTTTATAATTATTTATAATATTAATTTAATAATAACATATTTTATAACTCTATATCAACTAAATCTATTGACACAAAATATCTATATTTTTTAACTAAATAAAACACCTATTAATAGGTGTTTTTATTTAGTTAATTATCTTTTTTCTTCTAATGCTTTCTTTTCAAGTTCTTCTAATTCTTTTTTTTGCTCTAGTTCAATTTGTCTTTTTATTTGTAGTAACTCTACTTCTTCTCTCTTTTTATCCTCTAATATATGTGTTTCTAATTCTTTTTCTTCTTTTAATTTTTTTTCTGCATTTTCCTTACTTACTAACTCATCAATTCTTTTATCTTCTCTTATTTTATCAGAATTAATTTTTTCTAAATCAATTTGGAGTTGAGTTTTTATTTCTTCTTCATTTAATTCAGCAAAATAAATTCATCAAGTTAATATATTATTTACTTCTATTTCCTTAATTTCAGAATTATCTCATTTTCAACAACTAGAAATTAATAATATTAACAATAAAGAATATATAATTTTATTTAACATAATTTATTAATTAGAAAATATTTTAAAATAATACTTAGTTGAAAGTTAAGTTTTTTAACCATACATAATTTGTAGCATTATAATATCTATAAATCTCCCATTTTAACCTGTGAGATCATGATGTAAATGTATCTGGAGTTGTAAATGTAACAAAATTATTATATGTTGAACTATATCAATCTGTATCTAATTGTTCTACTCAATCTACAAAAAACTTTAGATGTGAATGAACATAAAAATCAGTTTTTAAGTCAAAACTTATAGTTCAATCAGAAGACAATATCACATCTTTTTCAATTTGAGCATTTCATTGCCATGGTAATTGTGCATTGGTTAATGAGTATGTACCATCACCATTATCACTATGCATCCATTGGTATGGTTGTAAGTCTCAACTGTAACTAAATACTTCCCATGGGTTATCGCTTCATTTATCAAACGTAGTGTCATTCAAACCACATAATCAGTTTCAGTCAACACAAGTGGTATCAAAATTATCTAACCATATATTTGTACGATAATCTCATTCTATTTCTATTTTAAAATCATAAATTCATGGTTCTAGTAATGTAGTTTTATAATTTGTAAATACATTTTCAAATTCAGAATCATCTCAAAAATGAGTATAAATTAAATTATCATTTATATAAAATCTCATTTGTGAATTAGATATAAATTCTGTTTTAATATCAAAATTAATTTTTGCAGGTTGTGATAAATTATATTTTCTCGTTATACTTGTGACTTCTCAACTTGGAAGTGGTGTATGAAATAATATATTATTTCATTCTCCATCATCTATTTGATACCATTGATATGATTCAAGACTTCCAGAAAATGAGAAATTTGTCCATGGGTAAACATTACCATAATCAAAGTTATTTATATCCCATCAACATCCAATTCATCAGTTTATACAATTAACCCAGATACTGTCTAACCACATGTAAACATCCCCAGCATAATAATTTTTAATTTCCCATTTAAAATTATAAGTTCATGCTGGTAACATTTGAGTTTTGTAATCTAAATAAGAATCATCATATGGAGTATGAGTTCATAAAAGATTTATATATTCTTTACCATTTATATAAAATTTAAATTTTGTTCCGTAGTTTAACTCTGCTTTCATTTTAAAATTAAATTTTGCAGGGTTATCCAATGTTATCTGTTTTTCCAAACTAGATAACCCACTATTATCCATCTCATTATTCTTTATTACAGATGTACCATCTCACTTACTTGTTTGAATCCATTCATATTGCTCTAAACTTCATGAGGCAATAAGGTTATTCCAAGGATTTTTATTTCCTGGTTCCAATGTTGATTCAGCCCAACCACATGTCTCATTCCCAGTTATCTCGGCTCATCATTCACAACTTAAATGAAAATTATCAAATGAAGCACTAAATGATCACCATGATTGATAAAATTCCCATCTAAGTTGATATGTACCTTCTTTGAGTAATTCTGAGGTATATAATTCAAAATCATCTTTATAATCAAGTGTATTTCTTCCCACATTCAACATAAGATTATCATCTATATAAAATTTGACCGTTGAACTATGTCATATATAAGTAAATAATTCAAAATTAATTTTTGCTGGAGATAGTAAAGTAATTTCTTTTTCAAAGGTAGATGTACCACGTTCTGGAATTTCTAAACGCTTAATAGCAGTATTAGAGCCACTTCTATCATATTGTAACCAATGATATGATTTTTGTATTCAAGAAAAATTAAATACATCCCAAGGATTTATATCTCAACTTTCAAAAGTACCTTCTTGCCAACCACATCATTCATTTCCTGCAACATCTGCTCATCATACACAGGTAAATCTCAATTTATCTAACCACATCATTGATTTATACCAAGTATATCTATCAACTCTCCATTTAAGTTCATATGTTCATGCTGGTAATAATGGAGTTGTATAAATATCATATTTATCTTCAAACTTTCCACCATCTCACCATAAATTTAAAAATTCTATATCATCAATATAAAATTGAACTGAACCATTTCAACTTAAATCAGTCATCATATCAAAATTTATCTTTGCAGGTTGATCAAGAGTAATTGTCTTTGTAATAAAGGACTCTGGATTAATTCATAATGGAGGTGATTTAATAGCTAATGTTCCATCACCTCTATCAACTTGTTCCCAAGTACTTTGTATTCATCCTGAAAATTCAAAGACATCCCAAGGATTTAATGGTCATACTTCAAATTCATAGTCCGTCCAACCACAACCATTTCAACCTCATAAACATGTAAATTCTAATTCATCTAATATAAGCTCACCTTTATGTCAATGTAAACCATACTTATATACGACCCATTTAAAATCATATAAACCTGGTTTTAATAATGGTGTCTCAAAATTTTTGAAGGTTAGATTATCATAATCACTAGAACTACTATTCATGTATTTATATTCTACATCATTGATATAAAATTTAATATTCGAACTAGATGAAAAATTTGGTAAATAATCAAAATTAAATTTCATTGGAGTATATGTAAACACTCTATATGAAAATTCTCATGTACCATGAATAGGATCAATATGTACTCATTGAGTGTTTGAAACTCAAATACCTGACTGTACATTTGCAGCACCTTCTCATATATAATCAAATAAACAACTTTTAGTAGCTATATCAAAACCATCTACGACTCATTCAAAGTTTAATCATTCATATCAACATTGTGTTGGGAAAATATCTACTGTTTTAAAACTCTTAATATTACAGTCTAATAATTTATTAATTTTTAATCCTAATTTTTTGAGAGTTTCAAAATCATCCATATTATTTCTTAATATATCATAGTCATTAAATATATCTTTATAATCTGGATTTGATAAAAATGGTTCATAATTAAATGAATCCCTTAGTATAGCAAGAAAATTAACAATTTCTTGATCTGTTTCTACTCAACAATTAGGTCATCTATATAGTAATCTAGGAGTGAAGGCTACTGTTTCGTTCGCACCTGATTTCCCTACATATGATTCTGGAAGTGCTCATTCTCAAGTAATAGAAAATTGATTCGTTGGTACATTGACTATTATCTCTTTATTCAATGAATTATTGAATACCATACTAGGAATACTGAATACGTGTGTTTCTCAATTAACTTTGGTAACATGAAATTTTCATCTCATATTACCAAAATTGAATGCCTTGTCAGTTTCACTTGCATAAGTATTTCAAATCAAAAAACTCAAAGGAGTATTATTTTCATCCTCAAGTATTGTCCCTACTTCAAATCTCTTTCAATCAGATGAAACACTATAACTATAGTCTGCATCATACTTTGGATCCATTTCAGTGGCATTGAATTTGATGTGTTTTTTTGTCTTCGAACCAATAACTCACTGTTTCCAAACTTCTTTCCCTAAATATTCTACTGAATATGAATTATCTGGTTTTGGATAGTCTCATGCATGGATTTTACTTAACTCTAATGATTTCTTTATATCATTGACGTTCGCTACTCTCACTCAATCTCTTGAATCTTCAGTATAGCCAATATATGACACAAAACCTATTGTAGAAAGTACCCCTAAAACTGTGATAACTACGATTAACTCAACGAGAGTAAATGCTTTTTTCATAATATAATTATTAATTTATACATATATCAACTATAGTATCATATTGTTAAAATCCTGTTAAGTAAAATTCGTTGACAATAAATTAAAATAATTAATAAAAAAAATACCTCATTGAGGTATTTTCTTATTTAATTAATTTTCCTAGTTCACATTCATACATTTCTGGTTGACCTTCTAATAATGAAAATAATTCTCACATTACTCACTCTGCTAATGATTGTACAAAGGATTTATGTGCTTCTTGTGATGCCCAAGATTCTACTGCAATTAAGTCAGTATTCCCTGTTTTATAAAATTGGCATTCTATAAATCCTTCTGCTCAGCTAAATAGATTATATTTCTCCATAAAAGTACCTCTTTCTCACTCTTTAATTTTTACTTTCCAAATAGTTATCATAAAATTTAATTTTATAGACTAATATATACATAGTATATTGTTTATGAAATTAGACAAATAAAAACCATGGCCAAGAGTGCAATCTCAGCCATGGTTTTTTGTTTATTTATGAAATGGTGGGGCACCCAACACCAGCACGTAAATTTATCACTCTTAGTTTCGCTTTTAAAAGGGAGAAATTAGGTAAAGCAAAAAAAGCATCAAAAAATGGTCTGAGTTAAACTCAGACCATTCCATTAATATATAACTTTAAATTAATCCTAAACCGATTACTAAAGCTACACCTATTTTAACACAGGCTAATTGTTTAGATGCTGCAGTGTTATTCTCATCGAATACTTCCTGAATAGTTGTTTCAGTTAGTATAATTTTGTCGACAATATATTCCACTACAAACAAAATAGCAAAGCTGATAATGCTTAATATTGAGAAATTAGCAATCTGTTGATAGATACTAATATCTCCTGCATCACCACGCATGATACCACAAACAATTAACCCATAAGAAATTAATTTTCCTCCAAGATAAATTGAGGCAGCATCATTGCCATCTTTAATTTTCTGAACAAGGCCTTTTCTGATCATTTCAATTAAGAAAATAAACAGTACTACAATAACCTGTGATACAACAAAGTAAAATACTGATGATAATATGTCTCCTATAACTCCTGACTGACCTAAAAAATCTTTTTGCTCACCATAAATGCTTGCAAAACCAATTAATCCAGTCATAACTAATGTAGAAAATTCTACATGACCTACAGCACAGTTACCATCACGCACTTCTTCATTATTACTTATATCTGGTAAGACTACCATATCAGTAATAAATAATGAAAATAATACGAAACATAGACATACAATATTAAAGATAACCGTTGATATTACATCATCGAGTAAATTATGAGCACCAGGACTTAAGTACACTCCCAGAATCATAATTGAAAGTGCTAATTGTGCACCCCCTCGACGTGATGCAATTGCAGAGTTACCTTTTGCGATTTCTTCAGCAGCGTTAAATAAATCATGACGTGCATTCAAAATTTTATTAAGGATCCAGATGAATCCTAGTGAAATACCTAAAAATGGTAAAATATTAACCAAGTTTTGAACTTCCATTTTATTCTCCAAAAAATTGTTTTAAAATTGTTGTAATTAATGAGTTTATTTGCCTTTTCCACCAGGGCCACGACCACGAATATCAGAAGAAACACCATTTTTAGATGATGATTTACCTCCTTTACCCCTCGCATACGATGAATTGGTAGTTCTTTTTGATTGAGAAACAATCGACGAATTACGTTTTGCAAAATTAGATCTTGCATAACGAGACTTACTACTATAAGTAGCTGAACCATATGTACCATATTGATTATCTCTACCATAATAGGATTTTTTACGATCTCTACGGTTATAATCATCCCAATCATCATAAGAATATCTACTTCCCCCAAATCCATCTAACATATTTGAAATAAACATGTATTGACCATAAAACTCCCAAAAAGAAGTCCCATTTGAATCTTGCTTCCATTGACCATATTGGTTATTTCCAGTTGGAATACCATTAGTCATAGTAGGTTTAGCAATATATTCAGATCCTATAGGAGCGGCAGTGTTAATAGTTTCTTCTTCATACATACCGTATGGTTTAGAAACTATTGTCATACCTAGATTTCCTTCTTGTTTCCAGTATTCATCTTCTGAAACTTTAACCCAATCAGTCTCCTTAGTTTTACCATCTTCAATAATAGTATATTTTTGGTATGTTTTTGAATAATCATTATTAACCCAGTATTCAGCTTCATCATTAGATGAAGATGGCCAATCGTGTTTGTAATTATATTTTAGAGCATTCCACATAGCTTGCGAGACACCTAATAACTCAAAATCACTCCCCCAACCTATACCATATTGAGCAATATTTCCTTTAGATGCAAAATATTCATATACTTTTTCATCAACTTTTGATGTATAAGTATAATTATCATCACTTTCCCAATCACTTGCACTATCCCAGGTTTCTCTACCAATAACAATATAGTATTCTATATTCATATCAGAGAGTACTTTAGAATAGCTTCTATATAATTCGTTTAATTTATTTTTCAGTTTGACTTCTCTAGTTTTAGCAGAAATTAAAGCGTCTGAAATAAATTCGATAGAATCAGCTAGCACAGCATAATTCACTTTTGAAGAACTAATTTTATTAAATTCTCCTGTAGCAATTTGATGCATATTTACAGAATCATCTAAAAATTTTCTTAAACTTGCAAATCGACCTAGTATATCTTGGCTTTTCGCAGGATAATCAACTTTTGCTTTTTCTGAATATACTTGTGCTTTAATAATTAAGCTCTGTAATTGAGATACTTTCGATGTAGAATCTTTATACAATGAAGGAGCTTCTTTTTTAGCTTTCACTAAAAAGTCTTTTCTTTCATTAGGTTTTTGTGCAGTTTTTGTAACCTCACGCAAATTTGATTCTATATTTGCCATCCAAGCATTAAAAGAATGTTGGTCATCGCTGTCATTTTTATCAAGCATTATTTTAATTTTGCTATCATAAAGACTACGAACTTCATTCAATTGTTGTTTTGCTTTAGAAAAATGTGTTTTCCATTTTTCTTTATCAGCATATGATTTTAAAAATGAAAAATCAGACTTTTGCAAATCTGAATCTAACTGCTTTTCAATATCATTGATAGTTGATAATGATGTGTTAATAGAATTATTTAATCTTTCTGCTCTTTGCTTAGACTGATCATCTAGACCACAGCCTTGCAATAAGAATACTAAAAAAATAATTCCAAAATAATTCACGATTTTCATGGTTGACCTCACTATTTTGGTTGAATTGTTGTTTCCGTAAAGACTAAACTATCTTCATTTGGATAAGCATGTAAAGTTTTCACTTCAATACTTTTTCCATCTACAGATACTTTAAGAAAAACTAAAGTAACTGCTTTAAATCGATAATCTTCTTCAGTTGGGAAATCATATTTTAAAGCAATTTCCAAATTGTCGTCAGATAAATTAATAGAGTTAATTAACTCATGATACATTTTCTGACCATTATTCCAATTTTTCTGTACAACTTTAAAACGATACTTACGTTCACCTATATTCTTTCGAATACTACTTGCATCTTCTATATCACCATAATATAAAGTATCATCACAGCGAAGATCTTTACATGCAAATATTTCAGTAAAAAGGACATTGTTAGTATCTGACTCAACTAGTTCAAAATAGTGACTAGCACCGATAATACCGGCACCAATTTTTAAATCACCAATAATGATTTCACCAGTACAAAGAAGAGTTAATATTTTTTTATCAACTGCCCCCTGCACCAGATTTAGTCGAAGCTCAGAAGCTGACTGATCCTCATAAACTATGTTCGAATTACTCATAATTCACCTCTTATTTTTTGTTTGATTTATCCTCATATGAAAAAGCATCAACAGCTCTGGAAAAACGATTTCCGAGATCTGTAAAAAATTCTTTTGCATCACCTACAAAACCAGGAATTGACGAAACTTTATCAAAAACATAAGCTAAGCTTTTCAACTCAAACTTAATACATTGACAATGTTGAGTAGTTGAATCTTGGAGACCAATTTCCAACCAACCATCTTTAAATTGCATCCCCGTAATGATTTGATTATGATCATTAAGTTTACACTTAACATCAGATGTATCAATACTATTAGCATCTTCAGCCATTAAGTTTCTCCTCTATTTGAAGAATAACAATTTCAGATGATAATAATTCAGAACTTAAGAACGCTTCGCGGTCAGGTCGTTCTGCTTCATCTTCATCTTGCCATAATTCAACGGTTAATGTTTGATTAGAAGAATTTTCAAATTCGTAAAAACGAACCTTCAATCCATTACTGCTTTCATCTTTGAAATATAAAGCAGCCCAACTTTCATCATCACTATAATCAAAATAGCTTCCATTATAAGAAACAACACCTTCTTCTTCTTCTTCTGAAATTTCATCCAAAGCAGTTCTAGATAAATTCAAGTCACGAAGTTTTACTTCCTTATCAGTAATGTAAATT